>CM068956.1:102634170-102663137 GCA_035128595.1 Eptatretus atami | reverse complement strand
ATAAGATATGTTAATGATGATGTCATCATTGCCTTTATTATGACGTCATAATTTGATAAGCTCAACACTTGATTCAATAATTAATGAAAAATATTTTCTTTGCAACTGTTGGTCAAATTGACACTAAATTTTGAACATAGTTGCACCTCCTCCTGCAGGAAATTATCATAATTATGACATAATAGGTCACGTGGTACAGGCGCCATCTTGGAAAAACTGAAAAACTTTGCCCCTCTGTAGCTCCGAAACAACTCCATGGAAAAAATTGAAACATGGCTCATTGTAATGTACTCCCCATGGGAAATAAGATATGTTAATGATGATGTCATCGTTGCCTTTATTATGACGTCATAATTCGACAAGTGCAACGCTTGATCCGGTCAGTATGAAAAAAAAATTATCTGCAATTGTTGGTCCGATTGGCACGAAATTTTGACCAAAGGTGCGCCTCCTCCTGTAGGAATTTATAATGATAATTATAACGTCATAGGTCACGTGGTATAGGCGCCATCTTGGAAAAAACAAAAAACTTTCTCTATTTTTCTTGAAACCACTTCATTGAAAAATCTTGAAACATGGTTCATTGTCAAGTACTCCCAATGGAGAATAAGATATGTTAATGATGATGTCATCATTGCCTTCATTATGACATCATAATTCGACAAGTGCAACGCTTGATCCGGTCAGGATGAAAATAGATTTCTCTGCAATTGTTGAAACCACTAACCGATCAATGCAAAACTTTAACTAATTGATCAACTACCCATGGGAAATATAGTTTGATAAAAGTGACATCATCGGTCACTGGTCTGGCACCATATTGGATAAAAGAAAAAAAAAACACCTTAAAAAAAAAAATCATTGGCTTGCACCAAGTCCTTCTCAAGACTGCGCAGTGTAAATATTCTATGTATGAATGCCATCTAGTGTGAGGATGTTTTCATTCACGGAAAATTTCCGTTGGTTGTGTGATTCCCCCCCCCCCCACCCCCCGGGATACCACGGTCACATTTCTGGCAAGTATTTCTCAATCAGTTGCAGCAGGCAGTTCCCGGGGCAATCTTCCTCTCCCATGACCATGTCCTGATCTCGACATTGACCATTATTTTGAAAATGACCATGACCACAACGTCTTCCACGCTGCTCATTCTCATCGACGTTGGATGTTACATTGTCCTGAGACGAAACAGCCTGAGCGGCTGGGGGAGGACTCACAGCAGCAACCTCAATGTTGCTGTATTCAGAGGGGTCTGACACATGGTCATCATCAGAGGCAGAAATTTCCGAACATTCACTTTGGTTGGAGCCATCCAGATGTTGCAAAACTGGTTGGAGCACTTCCGCTGCAGGGAACCTTTCTGCACTTCCCCTCTCAGCCATACTTCACTGCAAATAGACTATTGTTACTTTGAAACATCCCGATCATTGGTCATCACTACTTCGGTGTAGTTTGCCCATAAACTGGGGTCTTTTAGGATTTCTCTCAATTTGCTAAAGTTTCACATTAATGACCAAAACGAATATTGATTGGATGATGTTTTATATGAAACAACAATAAGTACCTTCCAGTTGGGGAATAAAGCTGAAACTTTGCCTTGGAAAAAAAACTCGAAGCCAACATCTCAGGAAAAATCACAAAATCGTCGGAAAATGTTCGAAAATGGAAATATCTGTGAATAAAAGTCGGCTAGTGGAGCCTCGGTCTGTTCACTGTGGGTCACATGACCCAAGATAATGGAGCTTCCACTTGAATGGTTGCTCGGCAATTCTAACACATACCTCTTCCGCCTCTTATGTTATAACTTTTGCCGTATTTACATTCAAAATTCCGATAGCATGAGCTCTTTATTGAATTTTTTACAGATAATCACGAATTGTTGACTTACTTGAGTTTATTGCTGCTTACAGAATGCAAGCACAATACACTTCATCAAATATATAAATCTCTCTTACAATACACTTAGCCTGATGTTGGCTTAACGGTTAAGGTGGCTGGCTTAAGATCTTAGAGTCTTGAGGTCGAGCCTCTGTCGTTCCGTTGTAAGAGCACCAGGTGCGATGACTCAGCCTGTCCACCTTCTGAGTTTCGCAAAATGAGTACCAGCTTCTGGTAATAGGGCACTGCATCAGCGGCACAGCTGCACTTCCACAAAAATGATGCAACTAGCAGCCACAGGCTGCATACGAGACAACAATGCGCTTCATCAACTATATAAAGCTTATATTTATAATGTATGCATGTTGGATGTACCTGAGTAGTTGCTTCCAGTGTATAAGCATGCCCCACTAGTCTGTATATGATGAAATTCATAGCAGGATAGGTACTCAGTGACGTAAATGACTGTTCAACAGCCTCTGACATTGGTAAGGCTTTTAGAGGTTTAAAGATTCCTGTAATTTTCTACAATGTAGGTCTAGCCTTTACAAAGACAAGGTTGATTATGGGTGACAGCTAAATAATATGGCCAAGCAGAGGGAGAACCATCAGTGGCGACCAAACGCATGACGTCTTGGTGGCTTGATTGACCTAGGTGCTTAGTGTCAGCAGTCAGGCTTTACTGATACTTTAACGGAGAGGATAAGATTTGTTGTGTGAGTGTGGAGACACCCTTCTTCCCTTCCTTTTCCTTTCCGCTTCACTTATCACGGTAGCTCGCCTCTATGCACGCCAACTACTGCCAGTCTTGCATTTGGCACGTGAATAACTTGCCCATTCTTTCCCTGTTTGTTTTTTCCTCATCCCAACATAAGACAGATTGCCTGCCACCACTGATGCATGCTGAGGAAGGACACGTCGTTGTCATTGGAATTTTTTTCAGCATCTGTCTATCTTTCCCGGTTCATCCACGTCATCAGTCCAGCAGCAGCATCGCTGATCTTGTCTCTGACGTCACAGACAATGGTTTTGAGGTGCGGTTTATGATGTAATCACACTGAAGAACACAATGTGTCAACATTTCCCCGCAACATATTAATTTGCTATTCTTCATCTCCTTTTCAACACAAATGGGCAGCATATTAGGCCTATAAAATGAGTGCTGTACTCACCCATATTACTTCTGCTTCTTGGTTTCCTTCCACTGACATCTGCTGTTATGTCGGGGGAGGCGCTGCACCGTGAAGTATGCCATATTCTGGAGGGGACGTGATCTGGCTCTTCCTTCCAGATTATATGGATGTAAAAGATCCTATGCTGCCTTTTGTTGGGTCTTCGGGAATAAAACTTGCAGTTAAAGAAGCAAATGCACAAGTAAATATGATATGGATATGATAGTGGGGCAACTTAGCATAACAATTGTGCATTTTGTGAGGAAAGCACCAAATTTGGCACACTAGTAGCCTATCATATTATGAACAGATTTGGATATTGGGCCATCTCAACATTTTTGATGGCAGTGGGAAATGGCTGCCACAGCCATCAGCGGCTGAATTTGAGATGGCCCAATATCCAAATCTGTTCATAATATGATAGGCTACTAGTGTGCCAAATTTGGTGCTTTCCTCACAAAATGCACAATTGTTATGCTATATTTAGCTAAGTTGCCCCACTATGACACATACTCGATGAACAAAACAGCCTTTTCAATAGCACTGAAACAGAATCAACCAGAACGGACAGCTGGATCTAGAGCCGGACCAGAACCAACATAGAATCAGCTTATTCTTGTCACCTACCCAACTCATCCCCTTATTTTTGTCACAACTCGTCTACAACTCTTAAAATATCATGCTATGTGTCGTTTTTGGCCCCATCTCTCAATGGGGGTGAGCCCCGTATCCGGCAATGGCCCCATATCCTGTTCACAGACAGCCAAACAAACAGACAGATGGGGGTGAAAACATAACCTCCATCCACCTTTGGTGGCGGAGTGAAATAAGAGCGGCAGGTATATGCTGATATGAGTGGTTGTAAAAAGGCGGACGCAAGACGAACAGGCAGGCACAATAAAAACAGGTGGACACAAGAAAAACAGGCAGCCACAAAATGAACATGCAGACACAAGACGAACAGGTGGATGCAAGATGAGCAGGTGAACACAAGAAAATACAGGTGGACACAAGAAAAACAGTGGACACAAGATGAACAGGCAGACACAATACGAACAGTGGACACAAGAAAAACAGGTGGACACAAGATGAACAGGCAGACACAATATGAACAGGTGGACACAAGAAAAAACAGGTGGACACAAGGCGAACAGGTGGACACAAGAAAAAAAGGTGGACAAGATGAAGAGTGGGGACACAAGATGAAGAGGTGGACACAGATGAAGAGGTGGACACAAGATGAACAGGCGGACACAAAATGAACAGCAGACACAAGACGAACCGGTGATGCAAGATGAGCAGGCAGACAAAAAAACAGACAGACACAAGACGAACAGGTGGATGCATGATGAGCAGGCGGACACAAGAAAAACAGGTGGACACAAGAAAAACAGGTGGACACAAGATGAACAGCAGACATAATATGAACAGGTGGACACAAGAAAAACAAGTGACACAAGGCGAACAGGTGGACACAAGAAAAAAGGTGGACACAAGATGAAGAGGGGACAACAAGATGAAGAGGTGGACACAAGATGAACAGGCGGACACAAGACGACCAGATCGACGGAAACGTGATGGAAAGAACAGAGTGAGAACTGGCCAAATCACAGCTGTGATTGGGGTGTTCAGAATGTGTGGCACATGGGGTGTTCAGAATATTCTAGAAACGAGGTATTTATTGGGACTCCGCTCAAAAGAGCCACGGTTATTTTTCTCATTATATAAACTTACTATGCTTATGGTTGTTCTATGTCCTTAGTTTTACGAGCAAGTTGCCCATTCCCGCACAGGACTGACTATACATGGGGAAGGGATGTGGGAGGCAAAAATGCAAATGGTGTCTTCCTTCATCGAGTCGTCAAGCTGGGAGCAACAATCTGCATTTATTGCCACATCTGAAGCAACTTAAATTCTCCAACAGAGACGAGGTGCTCCATTTGAAACTTTGTCCGATATGTGTATCTTTATGATGCCTGGGGTCCATAATTTGAAATCTGAATTGGTATGAAACGCCTGCAGTGCAGATCACCAATTGCAAATGAATATTTGGCTTAATCTCACATTGTTTATTATTTCGGAGTATAATGCAGAAGTTTGTTCTGTCATATAATAATGAATCTAACTGAAGTGGAGTATCGAGGTGCAGCTCCAAATCCACAAACACATGGTGAACGTGTATGGTGAAGGTGTACCCTCATGTTCCACAGGATCCCAAAGGGTGGAAGACTTCAAGTGTGCATTTGAGTCTCTTAAAGATGCCCCGGGGACAGGGCGGCCTCCAGATTGGAACCACCCACAAACTGTTTCCCAGTTCAATGCAGTCATCATGGCAGATTCTCATGTTAAAGTCTCCAAAATATCACCAAGACTTTGCATTTCTGAAGAAAAGCGTTTTCTCCATTTCACCTTTGACCCCTAAAGCCATTCGCCTCCTGGGCATCCTCCATCGTGCAAGGTACTTCCTTGGCATACCTGAAGTACTGCTGCTCCCCTTTTGGGCCAGCACCCCTGCTTGACGCCATGGAAATCAAAGCCTCCAAGGTCATTGGTATCTCCTGTGATGAAGCTGAGTCTTTGGGCCTATCACATTGCCATCACATGCCGGTGCTCTCATTGTCTTATATAATCACCTCCTTTCTGGTCTCTGGTCTTCAGTGCTTTGTCCCCTCACACAGGTTTTTATAGGGCGCACGCTGTCCACTAGCAACTTCGTTCTGGTGAAACTCCCAAAATTCAGAATGACTGCTCACCCCCACTCATTTGTTTCTTTTTTTTCTGGACTACCGAACTAACTTCCACATTCTATTCAGTCTCATTCTTCCCTCCAGGTCTTCAAAGCAGCTGTTCACCACCATCTCTCATCTTCCCCCATCCAAAACTATGATCTGTTCTAACTCTGTCAACAGTCACCAAGCTCGCCTCTTTCTAAATTTCCAGTTTTTCCTTCCTGAGAGTTTGCTTCTGTGTCTACCTTCTCCATCCTGTGAGCCCCCTACCCCCCCCCAACCTCTTTCTTCCTCCACATCTCTTAGTTGTGCAAGTTTCCCTCTATTTTGTCCCTCAACACTGCTGTTGGTGTGTTTCCCCCTCTCTTTTTGCTGTTCCTTTTGTTCTGTTACGTCTTGATCCATTAAATGTTCACTCCTCCATGAGCCTCCAGTTTGGACACAAAAACACCTGGGCTTCTCCAAGATCTCAGCAGGATGGATCCCATGAAACCACAGCACTCATGATGGACAACAGCTGGGTAATATCTCTAGCTTCCCTAACTGTTAAATGAACATCCAGAGGCTTTATCGTTCATTTGGTAGTTTGTGATGAAATGGCTTCACAACTGGGATCTTTAAACCAAAGTAGAATCCATGCAATGGAAGCACAAAGAGTCACCAACACCCAAAATATTTCACAACCAACCCTCAGCTGGCAAGATCGTGGCTCCAATCTTCTGTAATACCAAGTGATTTTTGCTGATAGACTGTACACCTTCCAAAACTAGACATTTCATAGAACACCATACACTGTGCAATCCTGAGAAGAAAAAAAAAAGTCTTTTAAACTCTCGCTTTGCATTTCCAAGCATGATCTATATTTCCTACGAGCCACAATTTTGCCAGAATGTCAATATTCCCCCAACGCTGAGAAAGTGAGCGGCAAATCTGATTGGTTGAGATGACGCAAAATGGCGTAATGTTTTTCCCAAGAACCGAAAATGGAGGGTTTTTGAAAGTTCCAAGAAGACGATTTGTGTTATACAGTGTTCAAGTACAGTGGACTCTTAAATGTTAGGAGTTACATTCCTTGACAATGCCAAGATTGACCCATAAATATCGTGGAAAATGAAAACCACAATAGTTAAAACCAATTTCCTATGGGAAAAAAGGGGTTAGATTCCTGGGCTTCGAGACAAAAGAGAGGAAGGTGTGAGGCAGTCAAAAATAACATATCACAATTGAAATAATTACGTAAAATAAATATAAATCAGCTTTACCACAACATCTCCTGCTGCGTCGAAGCAGATTTAACGTTCAGAAGCTATTAAACTTGCCCTCTCGTCCCCACAATTCCTCCCTTATCACTTCAATTGGTTTCCTTTGTAATCTGTCAATGTGTTTCTATTATAAATCATACAGCAACTCCGTAAGTCAGCAAATAAATAAAATTCAATGAATCACTTTTGACAATTGCTTTACACTCCGGCACCATTCCATTATTAACGGTCGAGAAAGGCTTGTGGTGCAGAAAACCATCACAGCTCAATTCAAAAACAGTGAATGGTCGAAATTAAAGCCATGACAACTAAATTCATGCAAAAAGAATTTGCCGTGACTGGTCGAAACCCGCAATATTCAAACACACGATATTAAGGGTTTACTGCATACGAGTATAAAAGCCCGTCAAAAATGACGGGTTGGAATTATTTTATTTGAAATATTCAAGGAGACTGGAAGATATGATGTTTCGTGGCAGACAGCGTTATTTTAAAACACGACATGTACAAATGTGATCATATTTTCTTTATCTTCTAGGATGTTTCATTTTGATGGTACAGCCTCATGAGTGTGCCAAAGTCTGAAACCTCGGCCTAGTGTCTTGCGTGCTAATATCTTCTATATCTATTAAACATCCTACGGACATAAATGAACACTCATTTTACTCTGCGAATGTTACACATCACATGCAGCGAATTTCACCTCCCTGTGCCTTGTATTTTTTTGTTTAAGTTTATGTACACCGCCCTTGAGGCCCTGTTCCAAGTCACTGTCTACATTTCCAATAGAAGAGATGTAATTACTCTTTTATGAAAAATGTTTTTCGAGTTTTTTATCCTGAAAAATAGACCGTAGTGAACACACAGTCATGTTAAAAGTTTGGTCTTTAAAACCCTTCTTAAATCATCCTTATGAATGGGGACAGACAAATACACAAATACAAAAAATACACCCTGTTTTATACAGAGAGATAATTCAATTTAAATAAAATAAAAGTTTTAAAAGCTGCAGAAAAAAACTTTTTTTTTTGGAAGTTGCACCATCGTTTGCACCACCTTATTTAACAAATTAAATTATTTATTCGTGCCTGTTGTTAGGGTCCTTTGTGATGTCCCGAAGAATAAGTTTTCAGTTTGGAATGATTTTCAATTGTTTGGTTGCCAGACAAGCAGACAGACAAATTTTACCTGACTCTGTGTGCACGCGCACTCGGGATGGGATTCCGTACAATTTGACAAATTCAGAGCCAAAGTGCTGCTAAACTGCAGGTTCGTGTTCCGATTCCTGTTCCGATTCATGTTCTACAGTGTTCAAAATATAACATTCAATTGAAATAAAGTCGTTCTTCAATCATAAACTGACGTCTGTAGAGAGACACAGACAAAGTTAAACAATTGCTTAACCCTGCTTTTTGCTTCGCACGTGGGGTAAAACAATCACAGGGTTATGTTGCACCACCATCGTGTACAAACTGGGGCAGGTCTTCAAGGACAAACTTCGTGCGATGTGGACCAAAGGTGTACTCAAAACTGTTATTGATATATAATTTGATTTCTTTTGAAATTCACCTGGTCGGCGATAAAAAAAAGTCCATTGTGCAGGGTCTCGAGATCTTTTGCATCCCCCTGAAGTGTACCGTTATATCACTCGTGTTTTTGCATCTACCAGTTCCGATGAAGACCTCGTGTGACAGAAACGTTAGACCTGGGTCTTTGTTTTTGGAGTAAAACTTCATCCCATGCTCGGAGGTCTTTCTTACTTTCAGCGTTTTTCACGCACATTAAATTTGACTTTGGTATACAACGGCAAATAAACTTCGATATTTAAGAGTCTGTCTTTAAGATTACTTTTTAAATTCACATTATATTCCACATCGAGATAAAAATAAAACGAAAATCAAACTTTGTATTTACAGAGTAACAAAAGGCGGGTTTGTGAAATGGTTACAGTTATATCTACTACTACTACTACTACTACTACTACTACTACTACCAATACTACTACTACTACTACTTTAAAGGCCCCAATTATTCCCACCTTGCATGGTCAGACAGGGAAAGATTTTGTTCCATGTCTTTCACGAACCGGCTGGCCAGGCCTGCGGTTTGACCATGCATGATTTGGGCAGAAATGTGTGATTTGTTCAGGGTGTCGGGTATAACTCACCGACTCTTCTTGAGACACAGTGGGATCTTTAACGTCCACCAACAGGCAAATGCTGGCAGACGGGTCATCCGGTTGAACGTCCATCTGATGGACGGTACACGCATTGATGCCTCAACCTGCATGTGAAACACCATGATGACAGCTTCTAGCTGGGTCGAGATTCCAACCCAGGGTAGGCAGCTCAGAGGCGAGTTTGCATACCTCGAGGCTGTCCTGCCAGCCCACCAAATGGTTTCAAAGTGAAATGTTCCAATAATCATTTCTCGATCTTCCAGCTGCCCGAACTAAACACAAAACCTCTGTGTAACACAGATGGCTGGCCAAGCAACATGCTTATCAGTTTCATTCGCACACCATTCCAAGCCACACCGCGTGATACATGGGCACTCAACAACGCACACACGCAAAAGGGCAATTTGTGCTCCGAATTAATCCAACTTGCTGACTCCATTTGTTTTCAGCCACAACAGTTTTTCATGGCGGATTAGCCACAGAGAAGGTTACAGATGTATTTAACGCAAAACGTGCGCAGAATTCTAACCTACAGTTCATTAATTTTTATTAACCCTAAAAGGATTAGAGCTCGTTCCGACGTCAAAGCGTGCCAAATGGAAACGTGAATATCGGTCACACATTATCATAACACTTGAGCTGCAATTTCTGAGCCGTTTGTAATTACACTGAAGGTATCACGCAATTAATTGCTCCAAAAAAGGGAGACGTGTAATTACTCGGCCAAGTTAAATTTACCGTATGGGGGATTATATAGGGGCCAGCATGCTGTCTCCAATATACCGTACGCTGTTTAATGGATGCACAGCTGCATATGTAGTGGCAGCATTTTGCTTTTGGTTTCGTAATGTCCAGGTGAATACGCTTTCGCTTTGGTTTTTCGGGGGATTTTCCGGAATGGGGTTTCCCGGCAGAGGTTTTGTGACATTTTACCGTTGTGGCTTAATAAAGACTTGGCTCGGAATCCGAACGTCTCGGATGTATTTTCTTCCACGCTAAACGTACACGGACAATGAGTTCGGCTTATTGTCAGGTCAGGTCAGATGGGATCTGTGACTTGCTACAGGTACCATGTAAACCTGTACTAACCTGTTCCATGGTCGGGTTGTCGGAGACTAACCGTCTCTCTCAACAGGTTTCCTGGTGAGGAGGGTGTATGGATATGGACATCCAGCAGGATTAAAAACAAAACCTGTCAAAGGGTGGAGGAGCTCCTCGTGAGCTAACGGCCATCCATACCTAGCGCCCAACAGTGTCTGCGGACGTCCTCCTGCAGTTGGGTTACTTTTTTAGGAGGTTGGTGGCAGGATTTGCACTTCGGCCATCGAAAAACCCTTCACTCCACAAAACACAAGAAAAACACAAACGAAATTGAAAACCCACTCTGTTGGTGTACCTTCCTGTGCAGCTGCCCTTCGCGGGGCAGCTCACTGGATGACAGGATTGGGGCAAAGCCTTCAGGACCCCCAATCTTTGATGATAGGAGGAAAATCACGGGGGTAACCTTCCCCAGTCAGATTGAGGTCGTGTGTGTTGGGATGGTGCTGAGGTGTCATCCACCAGATGGCGGTCTCCTTGGGTTAACCTGAGGCAGTCCCTTCGGGTGGGTGCCTGCAATGTCCTATCCCTAAGAGAGGATTATCACCTGTCTCTGTTATCATCTGAACTCAAGTGTTTGAGCATCGGTATTGCAGCAATCTCTGAGGTTCAGAGACCGGATAGTGACGAGATCACGGCGGGTGGTTACACCTACGATTGGTCTGGACGCTCTGATGGTTACCATGCCCAAAGAGTTGATGGCGCTGTGTCCAATAAGCTGACTCCAATGATAATTGAGATAACACTGGTCGAGCGTTTTATGAGACGAAGGATTCGTCACTCCTTGGGTGTCGTTCCCTGGTCTCTGTAAATGCTCTGCCTGAGGCGAGTGATCTCACCGAGAAGGGCGCATTCTATGCCCACACTCGAGTCTGTGGTTGCTTAGTGCCACAGGTGAGATACTCTTCCAGTGTTGGGTGATTTCATTGCATTGACTGGATCTGATAGGGATGGTTATGAGATGTGTGTTGGTCCCCATGTGTCTGGAACTGTGAACCAGAATAGCACTACGTTCCTTGACTCTGCAAGAAGTCATGGAATTAGGGTGGCTGGCTCATTGTTTCAGCACCCACAGGCTCATCGCTCGACTAGGTATTCCAACGCTGGTGGTGTCGCAAACGAGATTGATCATGCCCTCGTTGATAGTCGCTGGAGGATGATCCAGAACTGCAGGGTCGACCAGCGTGCTTCTTCAATACCGACCACAGGCTTGTGGTAGCAACACTGCTGTTGCAGCTTAAATCTGGGAGAATTGTTCCATTCCAGTGTAGGCTGGATGTTGGCAAGCTCAAGGATGAGGGGGTAGCTTAGGAGTTTGTGAACAGGCTGAGTGGGGATTTGGGGGGTCTGGGTGCTTTGGGGAATCACGAAGAGTTGTGGAGTGCCATCAAGACCACCATCCTTGATGTTGCCGGTGGATGTCTTGGAACTCACTGCAGGACGAAGAAGAATTTTGTCTTTCAAGGGACACTGGATACCATTGACCAGAGTTGCAGGGCCAGGCTCAATGGCAGAGCAGAGCTGTTCAGGGATTTGAGGCATAAAACTGGATGTGCGCTGAGGGTAGACAAGGAGGCCAATGTGCAAGGTCTCTGTGAGGGGGGTAGAGCATCACCTGTGGTCAAGTGATTCTCGTCCCACTTCCAGGGAAATTCTCGCTTTGTGTTCCTCCAAGCCCGTCCCCTCGGTGTACTGCAGTTAGAGCGGAGGGTGGTAAGCCCTTGACAGAGGAGTCCGAAGTGAAGGCCCGCTGGGCCTGTTACATTGAGCAGCTGTACCAGGCTGATCCACCAGCTGTTGAGTTGGATGTCAGGGTTGTGACTACCCTTACTGATGACCCTCCAATCAACTGTGATCTACCTTCGTTTGTGGAAACACAGGATTGCGGAACCGGTGAAAATGGGGTAAAGCTCCTGGGATTTGTGGCATCCATGCCGAACTTCTCAAGGCTGGTGGAAATGCTGTACTCGTGTCATTGCGTGCAGTTCTGTGCTCTGCCTGGAACACAGGCATCATCCCAACTGACTGAAAGAGGGCCTTGTTGTCCCTCTCTGGAAAGGGAAGGGTGATCACCAGGCCTGCAACAACTTCAGAGGGGTGATGCTGCTCTCAATGCTGGGCAAGGTCTTTGCTCAGATAATTCTTGACAGGGTTCGCCACTATCTGCTTAAGCACCAGCACCCAGAGAAGTTAGGCTTTATACCAAAGAGGTCAACGATTGACCGTATATTTGCCCTTTGGTCCTCACAGAACGCAGACGAGAGTTTCGGCAGGGGCTGCTTGCAGCCTATGTTGATCTCTGCAAAGTGTTTGATTCAGTGAATCGGGATGCCCTCTGGAGAATTCTTCATCTTCATGGGGTGCCACCAAAACTGATCAATCTGATGTCTGAACTATACTCTGGAACTGAGATTGCTGTGAGATGTGGTGATACCATCTCCGACTTATTTACAATTATTACTGGAGGTAGTCAGGGGTGTGCATTGGCCCCCACATGTTTCAGCGCTTGTTTGGACTGGATTCTGGGGAGTATGTCAGAGAGATGAAGCTGCGGTGCATCGTTTGGGAATGTCAAGATCTCTGACCTTGATTTCACAGATGATGTAGTCATCTTTGTGGAAACTCTGATATCCTTTTGGGGCTCTCGAGTGCTGAATGAGGAGTCTGAGCTGCTGGTGTTATGGGTTTCCTGGATCAAAACTAAGATCCAGGTTTTAATGACATCTTGGATGCTGCTATCTTGTCTGTACCTGTTTGTGTGAGGATGTTGAGGTCATGGAGAGATTCACTTTCCTTGGCAGTGATATTCATGTCTCTGCTGGCTGTGAGCTGGAGGTCAATGGATGTCTGGGTCAGGCCTGGGGAGTCATTAATTTACTGGACCAGGGGTGTGGCGCTGTCGGTACCTCTGCAGGAGGATGAAAGTCTGAGTCTTCAGGTCCTTGGTGCTTCCAGTCTTGCTCTATGGATGTGAGACTTGGACTCTGACTAGGGATCTGAGATGGAGACTTCATTCCTTTGGTACCAAGTCTCTTAGGAGAATCCTTGGCTTTCCCTTGTCGGACGTTGTGTCCAACGAGCGGTTGCTGAGAGAGACTCAAATGAGACTTGTTACTTGCATAGTCCGTGAGCATCAGTAGTGTCTGTATGGACATGTGGCTCGTTTTCCTGGCTCTGAACCTACACACCAGATTCTCTCAGCGAAGGAGCCTCGTGAGTGAAGGAGGCCAATGGGCGGACCACGTGCCTCGTGGTTGCAGAATGTTGATCAGCATCTCAAGTGGATGGGGATGGGCCAGGCATCTGCCTGGGAGATGGCCAGACCAAGGCCCCTGGAGCACCGGTGGAAAGTGGACGCTGCGACTCGCTGCTCTGGCGCATGCTCCCATACCCGACCTGACCTTTTGACTTTCTATTGGTGTTTTCCCAAAGAGTTGCGTTAAAATCCGCGAGTGAAGCCAGGTGAGGGAAAAGGTGGGAAGGCAGCTCTTGTAAGTCAATCACTTGCTCTGTACAAATTGCAACAACACATCTTGAGAAGTGATGTTGTGCAATCAATGATTACGGTTTGTTGTGTAACTAATGCTGCTCAAGTCACTTTTATCATGTGATGAATGCAATGGGGTTCTAGATCTCGAGAAATCGTTTCCTTTTGAAACAAACTTTAAGTGGAGAAAATGCAAATGCGAAGTTTCTGCTCAAAGAGTCAAAACACTAAAATCCCCATTTTCTCTTCAAACGTTTAGCCTCCATGAGGAACCCATTTGGACAAGAGTTAGAAGCTTCCTATATTTATGCTCATTTGTTGAGCAAACTTGTGCAACAAGCTAACCAAACACAAGGCAGCATAAAGACTCGATTTGGGACTTCAGATCCCCAAGCACAAAAGTTAAGGCGAATTAAAACCGGTCAACATGGAGGCAAAGATGAGGCTGAACGGGGAAACGCACACCTAAAAAAAATGAAGTTTGCATCGTGGCCAAGCTTTGATTGCTTCCTTTGAGAGTAAACAAATTAATAAGGTAAAGAGAGAAATAAATATTCCCCCTCTGTCCTCCACTCCCCCTCAACCCCACTACAATCTCTGGCTTGGGGATCACTTACTCACTCTTTGGGATTAAACCAAGTTGTCGTGTGGAGCTTATTACTGATGGAGTTTTACATTCATTAACTCTGTTATTATGTTTTACATTTTATAACCTACCAAGGCAGCATGGCGAATCTTATCCTTGCTTTGAAAGCCTTTGAAAGATTTGATTTTATATTCCTAATGGAGTTTTGGAGCAGAGTGTTATGAAGAGATTTGGTGTATTCTTGATGGAGTCCTGAAGTGGACTATAAAGGGATTTGGTGTATTCCTGATGGAGGTATACACCTGATGGTGGTTATAACAGAAGAAAACCACCCTTTATGTTTATTAATTAATTATTATATTTATTATTACTGATAAAATTTTTTTTTAATTATTATTATTAGTATTGTTATTATTTATGGCCCAACTCGGCACGGCTTGGACGGTCTGGTCGGCAAGGCATGCTCAGCTCAAAATGGTCCGAAACAACATAGCTCGGCTCACTTTTCAGGTATCAACATCATTTACTTAAAGGAACTTCTGCATTGAAGAGATGATTTTTTTTTCCATCAACATCAATATTATAAAGCAACTGATCGAATCCGATAAGCATGACTTGCAAATATAGAAATGTTTTATTTGTCATTTGAAATTCCGTTATAACTTTGATAATAAATATATTTCTAAAATAATCATGCTTTTCTATATATATATATATATATATATATATATATATATATATATATATATATATATATATATATATATATATATACATATACATGTTTATTATTAAGTCTCCCCTGATAGGAAGGTGGTGAGGGGGATATGCAGGCCCGTTTTGAATGGAATGTAAATGGGGATTTAGGAGTAAAAAGTATGTGGGGTTGACCTACAGGAGAGGGGGAGGCTTATCGCAGTTGTGGGGTTTGTTTCTGCAATTAGTGCCCCCAATTTTTAATGGTACCCCAAAGTTTATTCGATCCCTAGTAGTACTAAACCACCATTTAGTTTTTTTTATTTCTTTTCTTCCTGCACTCATAATTCCCAAATTTTCCAAGCAGTATGTCTGAGCTGGCTGGGACTTTTGGAATGGAATTTTGCATCAATAATGGGAGTAAAACGTCTGCGGGGTTGACATAATTTTTGATCTTGACCTAATTCTAAGGTCATGACCCAATTATAGACATTTTAACATTATTCACCTCAACTCGTCTTAGGTTTGTCCATTCCGAACGAAATTTCCCCCTTAAATAGCCTAACGCAAGGCGTATTTATGCATAATGTACACCATACCCCTCCGAGTAAAGGTCAAGGTCAAATGTGGTCTGAAAAAATAAACAGGTTATTTTTTTTTTTACAGATGTTATCGCTCAGTTTTACCGATGCGGAATCTCAAAGACCGGTTGACCTTCCAAGGTGGTCTTGCATCATTATAGTGGACTCGCATTGAAGGTGTACACCTGATATTAGTTTTGTGTCCTTGACCTACTTTTTTCTGATAGTGACCTAATTAACAAAAATCAACTTGATTCATTTTCCTCCGATTTTCATGATGTTGGGGGTTTTCGCATAGAATGTAAATGGGGACACATTTTTTTAATTTACACTCTAGCCCTAAATGTTGAAGGTCAATGTCATGGTGGGCCAAAAAAACAAATGGCCATCATTGGATCACGGGCCAAGGGTAAGTCATGGGTGTTTTCCATGTGTAAGCCTATCCCGGCTGGGGGAGACTTACCTTTGCCGAACGTTTTGTGATTTTAGATATCTCATTATTATTCATATTGCAATTGTTGATGCCTCTTATCGATTGGGATTTTCGTGACTGCAGGAAAAGCGATGATTCATGTAAAATTAATTTGCTAGTTAAGCCGTGGTCCAATAAATGTGATACACATGGATTCCTTATTGCAGCATCCAAACATAAAACGAATGTCCACACTTCCAAGACAGCCACCACTTCCTCATTTTTCCACTACCATCACAGGACCGGAAAGCTCATGCCTCCTCAATTTGAGAGCAAGAATGCTGCTTATCACATGCGTCATGTGCCTGAGAGAAAAGAAGTTCCTGCTTACGAGTCTCTGCCTCAAGCATGAAGGCAAAGATCTGCACCGGCAAAGCTCACCAAAGATGTGAATCCTTCTATATTCAGTGTTCAGCCAGTAACACGTTTATCTCATCATTGTGTGTCCTGATGCCATTGGATGTGGTTTTTTTTAAAATGGAAAATAATTTTGACTCCCCTTCATAGCCAAGCAAACACAAAGTTCAACTGTCTCAAGTCCTCAAATGCAATGCATGTCAGAGTAAATATTTTTGGCCAGAAGGCACCATTTTGTTCCTGTGCAAAGTTATGCCTAAGGCCTGTAATATGTAAAACAATAAACAGAGGAAAACTGTGATAATTCTCCTGCATTTTTAGCTACATGTTAGTGTAAGTACATGGTCTAAAGGACAACTTGAGTTTGGCATTTCATTCACCCTTGAACAATGGGTGATTGAAACAAAAGGGCATTCTCAAGGCATAAAGAGAAGGATCCACAAGGAGCTACATGTCTGGGATATACAGGTCGTTGTACCTCGACGTGGCAGCACGTTAGCAAAGTGAAAGATGAAGTGTTTTTCTGCCTTTGTGATTGTAAATATAGTCGCAGCACCAGACTCGTCGGAGAACCACGAGGGAGGGGCTGTCCCTGGTTCCTCTCCAGACTCACCGAGAATCGCAGGCCGTTGCACACGAATAACTTTGTGTCACGGCGGGTTGCTAACCGCGAACACCAATAACTTGACCACGTGACCTAGGGTCCTCGGTCTGATAACCGTTTACCAAGGAACATGTGATTGCCTTATCGGGGAATCGCGCACTCGATGTGTACTTGCATTACTTAAGTACTTACCATATCAGGTGCAACCAAGTGGTGCTGCCAAGTATGCACTGGCTATTAAGCAGATTTTGGGGGATAACGTCCTGGCTATGCTAGGGTGTGGGCCATGCTAGACCAATGGAGGAAAAGATAAACACGAGCTGGGTTCATTTCTAACAGGAACATTTATTTAAACAAGAGTGAGGAAAGTTATGTGGCACAGAATGGGATTTATTGAAAATGTACAACAGGGAAAGCAAGGAATTTGTGAGGTGTGGCAATAGACATACAATATTTACAAAAGAAGAAGGCACAGAACAGAGTTATCCTGAATATTCTTAAACAGTCTTAACTTATGCTACGACAGGCACCATCACACACACACACACACACACACACACACACACACACACACACACACACCCGAGGAAAATTAAGAGATAGCCTAGAGAGAAAGAAACAGTTGAGGATTAGTGACCTCGCAATACCTGGCATGGTCGGTGGACCTGCACAAACCAAAACACTTAGGAAAGGGGAGGAGGGAAAAATTCTGAGGGTGTCTAGGGTGTGTGTTTGAGGGGTGCAAGTGTGATGCGATGTGGGATGCAGCGTGGTGGAAGAGAAAGAATGTGAGGTCAGTGTGGTTCACTCTTGGGTTTGTTCTGAAAAGAACGGTTGGTCGGGGCTTTCCCGTGTTGATTGCTCTTTTGCGTCCACAGTAGACAAGAGATAGATGGTAGAGGAAAGATGCATCAGAGAAAAGACCCCATTGTAGTAGTGTGAGAATCTGGACATGTAAGTGTCACTGCAGTATGCAGCCTGAATGAGTAACGACAGAATGAGATCAGCCCCAGCTCGCAGCAGTAATGCATGATCCCACACTTGGTCATGCTGACTTGTGGCACCCCTTGCTCAGTGCTGACGCTTGTCCTCCTGCACCGCCTGTTTCCCCGGTGAGGTCCGACAAATTCTGCTCCCGGCTCATTCCATCGTCTTCTGCTCTTTGGCGAGTTATGTGTCAAGTGAGCCGTGTTCACTCTATTTATGAGTCCCGGGTGAGGGGAGGAGCTAAAAATGGGATCAAACGAGGTTCTTAGTGAAACCAAGCTTCCCCGTTGGTCCATAGCGATCATAGCCATGCCCCGCCTGGCCCCGAAAACGAAATATGGTGCAGTCACTCGCCGACAGTGCCACGCGTAAGAGCTCTGACTTTAACATGGGCTCGTAGTTTTTGGAGGAGCTCTCGGGCCCTGAATGTGCGCTGGCCTCCATTCAAATGTGAGATTTTAGGGAAATCCCTGCGCTACCCATATATGTTTAAACAAGCTCCAGCACATGTTCTCACTTTGAGTAATGCCCCAAAAATAACCCAACCGTTGTCTCCTCAGCGTCCTGCGAGGCTGCGGTGAGTATTTGATGAATATGTGGCAGTTGCAGCGGTTGTAGAGAAGTAGGAGTACCTTTTGACGTTTGTAGTGAAGTAGGTGTACGTTGTGGCATTGAGGCAAAGACCGAAGAGGTGGAAATTCCTTGTAACAAAGTCGTCCATAACGGGCGTGTTTGTAATTAAAATGTAAGCGTGGGTTGCTGCGGGGATTTTTGGCTGTCGTATGAAGTGGTTGTGGTGAACATGGTACAGTTTGGTGAGCAGAATGAAAGTCTGAGGTGAGACGGCAGCTGAGAATTGACACAGTTTTTGAATGGAAGATTGGCACACAAATGCAAATGAGGCATTCACGGTGAGCTTGCTTGGTTGTTGTCGTTGTTGTTATGTATTTGCGTGTGTACTTGCTTGTGCGTTTCGTGTGAGAGAGACAAAGGAGTGGAAGAAGAAGTACAGGGATTGAAGATTAAAGACCGAACTAAAAGAGCCCTACACAATGCATCTTTCCCATTTACCCACTAGATATATAGAAAGGGCTCATTAATACACATACTATTGAAATAACTGTCTTGGGATCGCTGTATGGAGTGAGCCATTGCCTCGAAGGCATGCGGGTTTACAGAACCGCAACAATATTAACATCCTGGAGGCTCTTTTGTTCACGTTTGTTCATATTATAATACATAAATAAAGGAGCAGGTTTGTTGTGATTTTGATAGTGCTTTGCTTCATCATGTTGTCTTCACTTTGCAGAATTGGAAAAAGCAATTTGAACAGCAGCAAATTAAGCCAACGACTTAATCCCTATCGTCTCTCACCCATGATGGAGCTGCAGCCAATAAGTCTCACTTTATAACCACACCTGTTTACAATGTCTTATGGATGTCATTTTAAAAGGAAACTGTGCCGAAGACTACATCCTGCCTAAGACCACATTGTACCTTCGACCAAACCATGCCTTGGACCATAATGTGCTTTGTATCCAACAACGCATTGGACCATACTGTGCCTGAACCCACCATTGCTGACAGCAAGTTGTGTTTTGAACCTAATCATGCCTGCCACAACCTTGTGCTTTGGTCCCATCCATGCCTTTGACCACACCATGCCTTGAATCCAACCATGCCTTTTTAATAACTCTAAGGTTGTTGAGGAGCTTATACATAAATCACATGCAGGACAAAGACATTATTAAACATCAGTGTAGGTTTTACATCAGTGACAATAACATTAATAAACAATGGATAAATTAACACAGTATATGGCATCTTGTATCATTGTATCTTGGCATCTTGTATATCTTGGCCATTGTATATGGCATCTTGTATAACCTGGGATCCTTGTATCATTAACTTGTGTTGGTCTGTTTAGCATTCCCGTATGAAGCAATGGCCATTGATGCAATCACTCTCAAATTCCATGCCCTATCTGTATTTGCTGATTATCTACTATTGTCCTTGTAATTCATGAAAGTCACTGAGGCTACATTTGAGAGCATACCTGGTCTGTTCAGCTGATTGTCAAGGCAGGGATCACTTTTCACGACTCCAGACAATGGCAAAAGCAAACAAGAAAAAGAGCAATCAAAAATTGCAGACCCTCGCCAGGACTGCTTTTGTGTGGTATATTTTGGATGGCGTTTGTGTATTGGTGTTACGTAAATAATAAGAGACAATTAGAGCTGCCACTTTATAACTGCTGACAGTGACGACCGGGTACTAAGACGTTTAACCGAGTGGGTATGAAGACTAAGACCGGGTACTTTGATGCAACCCCACTTTGATTGGACACCTGACCCTGACCCATGACATTTTTATTATTATTATTATTCATCATTAAATTGAATTGAGAATGAGCCTGGTGTGGCTTAGTGGTTAAAGCGGTGGCTTAGGATCCTTGGGGTCCTGAGTTCGAGCCCCGCTGGCTGCTGAGTTAGCATCAGGGGGGTTGACTCAGCCTGTCATCCTTCTGAATGTTGGCGAAATGAGCACCAGTATACTGGTAATTATCCCTGCAGGGTCGAAGGCGACGAAAGGGTTGGCGTCAGGAAGGGCATCCGGCCGTAAAAA
Organism: Eptatretus atami; assembly: GCA_035128595.1. NCBI lineage: Eukaryota > Metazoa > Chordata > Myxini > Myxiniformes > Myxinidae > Eptatretus > Eptatretus atami. Next base: position 102,642,426 of record CM068956.1, on the reverse strand, counting down.
CATTGCCACAAGAAAGGGTACCATGATTGGAGCCCGCAAAAAGTTGACCCCTGCTCAGGGATAAAGGTTTTCAAATGGTGGGATGATGATTCAATTTAATTGAGAATGGGATTAAAATAAATTCAATTAAAATCAAATGGAAGACCAAATAGATACAGTCTTGCATTGGAATCAGAAGGAACCCAAACAAGGAAAAAGCAAAGATGAAGTCATCAGGAGGAACCTGGATAGGAATTGCATTTCAGCTGCTACTCCTCTACCCTCAAACCCATCCAGGCACAGCCAAGTGAGCCTCATTAAAAAAAAAAACCCATATCAAAAATTAAATATTTCTGGTTGCCAGACCATGTGTCCGATCAAGTTTAAATTTAAAACATGTATTACACATCACTACTCGATCATAAATATGAAGTTTCACGTCGACTCATTAAGCTGTTCCAGAGAAAACATTATTTAATATTTTCTTCATTCTAATATGGCTGCCAAACCATGTGACCTATCAATTATTCCTTTACAAACTTATACACCCATTGCTTGGGGAACACTTCTGTAAAGTTTCCCCTCGATTTGTCCAGCCGTTCTGGAGAAGGATATTTTTTATAGGTTTTAGGGTAAATCCAATATGGCTGCCAAACCATGTGAACAATGACATCATGTGTGTGGAAATTTTGTTCCTCATGGTCCTTTCAGAGAGACATAGTGAGAGTTTGAGATTTGGCAGGATTGTAAGACATGTTCCACGTGTTGGACCAGTTTGTGATTTTATCCAGATCTGCAGTGAGCGAAGAGGCTGCTGCTTCCCAATCTGAGGGATGGCAGTTGGGACAGCAGAGGGTGCAGTCATCACCAAAGAGATAAAGAGGATTTTCCAGAGAGTCAGAGAGATCATTTATGAAAACCAGAAAAAGAACAGGGCCCAAAACACTGCCTTGAGGAACTCTATCCTGGACAGGAAGAGGGGATGTGAGAACTCCACTAAGGGCCACACGTTAGCTGTGACAGGAGAGGAAGTCTGCAAGCCATGAGTGGAGATGTCCTTGGATACCATAGGAAGAGAGGTTGGTGAGCAGGGCAGGGTGCCAGACCATATCGAAAGCACGCGATATGTCTGGGGATATGGCTCTGATTTCATGTCTGGCATTGAGGACCTCCATCCATTGTCGAAGCAGAAGGAGAGCAGAAGCAGCATATCTAGGGTCGAGTGACCTGGTCTGAATCCAAATTGATGATCGGAAATCAAGCCATTGGAGAAGAGGAAGGATTTAATGTCTGAAGCGATGATGGATTCCATAACCTTGCTGATGATTGGGAGAAAGCTGATTGGTCTGACATTGCAGGGATCTGTTTTTGCACCTTTTTTATGCAGAGTGGTAAACCTAATATATTTTTCTGAATATTTTCGGGTTAGACATATGTTACTTCAGGCATCATGAATTGGTGAGGCTGTGTGAATCACCCTGATAACCTTTATTATATCTGTTGGAAATGCACTCCACGTAGCCAGCACAAGAACTTTACCAAAAGAGTGAAAGCTGCTTACAAGTATCATTTTGAATGTAAAGTTGGAGACCAAGACAAGAGCTGGGCACCTCATGTTTGCTGCACCCTGTGTAACTTTGAGCATACGCAGTGGTTGAGTGGCAAAAGGAAGGGAATGCCTTTTGCTGTGCCAATATGGCGTGAGCCAACGAATCATCACTCTGACTGCTACTTTTGTATGACAAATATTGCTGATTTCTCAACGAAAAACAAGTCAAAAATTGTATATCCAGATTGTAAGTCTGCTCTGAAGCCAGTCCCCCATGACTTGGATTCTCCTGTGCCAGTTCCACCAGAAGCTGCTGCAGATGAAAGTGATGACAACTCTGACGATGCTTTGGGTGATGCGGATGAACTGTATGAACCTGAGTCTGAAGAAAAGAAGCCACACTTGCTAAATCAAGAAGAATTAAACGATCTGGTGAGAGACCTGTCATTGTCAAAGGAGAAGGCTGAAGTGTTGGGCTCCAAACCACTGCAATGGAATCTCCTAGAGGAAGGAACGAAAACTTCCCACTTCTGTGATCGCCACACAAACTTAGCTGCCTTTTTAAAGATAGAAAATGATGTTTGTTTCTGTGTTGATGTTAATGGCCTAATGCATGAGCTGGGAAACAAATATGTGCCTGATGAATGGAGCGTCTTCATAGACTCCAGCAAAGTGACCCTCAAAGCTGTTTTGTTTCACAATGGGAACAAAAATTCTTCTTCTGTTCCTGTAGCTCATGCTGTCAGCATGAAGGAGACATACGAGTCCATGGAAATCCTTCTAAAAGTGATTCATTACTCAGATCATAAGTAGAACATTTGTGGTGATCTAAAAGTGATTTCCCTCCTCCTCGGATCGCAGCTGGGGTACACAAAATAGATGTGCTTCTTGTGCCGATGGAACAGCCGCGATGACAGCAATCATTTTGTTGTAAAAGACTGGCCTGAAAGGCATGAACACATAGTTGGCAGGTACAATATGCATCATAAGTCATTGGTAGACCCACAAAAGTCTTCCTTCCACCACTTCAAATCAAACTTGGCCTTATGAAAAACTTTGTAAAGGCAATGGATCACGACGGTAATGGCTTCCAATATCTCAGAGAGAAGTTTGGCACATAGAAAACTGATGCTAAACTTAAAACAGGCATTTTCGTTGGGCCCCAGATCCGAGAACCGATGTGTGACCCCGAGTTCAAAAATAAACTGAACCCACTTGAGTTTGCAACATGGGAAGCATGTGTGTTGGCTGTGCAGAATTTTCTTGGGAACCATAAAGCTGAACAGTATGCAGAATTAGTGGACTACCTGATAAAGGCCAATCAGCGAATGGGCTGCATCATTGTGTCGCTTTTGGTTTGGTTGGAATAAAACATCTAATGGATGTTTATAGGCATTTATAGGCAGTGTCCAATGGACCTGGCCGATTCTTCTTCTTATTATTCTTCTTCTTCTTTTTGTGTTCATTGGCATTATCAGAGCCGCGAGGCTCTATAAACGCCACGCACTCAAACTCATCGGCTACAGCCAAATACAAAAAAAAAAATTCAAGGGCCTTTATACTGTTCGCCCTGTTTCCTTTATTAATTTTAAGACTGATTTGCAGAGTCGAGGGCACTTCTGACTCAATTGACAAAGTGTATCCAGTACGCCCGACCAGGGGATCCCCAACTCTTGGACACAGTGCAAATGATGCAATCTGGGTTCTCCATACCGAGGGCATTGAGTGAGAATGTGTTCCAGGTCTTCAGGAACCTTACACTGCTCGCAGAACCCCATCGGGTGACACCCTATCCTATGTAAATTGGCATTTAGAGCACAGTGTCAAAGTCTGAGCCTGTTGATGATTCTCTGGTCCCTTTGGGAGAGTCGAGGAAATGAGACAGAGGACTCGACCAAAGGGTGTACCTCAAAGCAGCATCTACTCTTGGTGGAGGTCACCCACTAAGATTGCCATTTTTTGTTGATGTAGACCCTAATTAGATTGGAGAGTTCTGATGGGCTCAGTCAAGGGATTGGGGTTACGAGATCAAACCTTAGTGCCCGTTTGGCTGCCAGGCCTCAATGCCTCCAATGCCCACGTGGGCAGGGATCCAGCACAGGTCAACGACCCTACCCCTCCAAATGGCCGTGTTAAGAAGGTGAAGCACCTCAAGAACCAGGTCCTGTCTACGTCCATATGCCTTGGTTTCAGACCAGAGACTCAATGCTTTCAAACCAGAGAGTGAATTGGTGTAAATAACTGCACACAGGGGATTAAAGTCAATCATCCATTCCAGGGCCAAGATGATAGCAAACAGTTCAGCCGAGAGTACTGAAAGATGGTCAGGTATAATTTATATTGGGTGTTAAAAAAAAAATCAAAAAGTGTGCAGATAGCAACAGCAAACAGGCAAACCCACATGCCTTGCTGACCACTTATTACCTTCGCAAACTTTGTTGCGAAGGTTATGTTTTGATCGCTGTGTATTTATTTATTTTGAATATGTGTGTTTGTTTGTTTGTTTGTTATTCGCATAACTCCAAAAGTATTGAACTGAATCGCAGCAAATTTGGTGGATGATTGGTTATTATCCGAGGACCATTTGATTAGATTTTGGGAGCGATCGGGTCAAAGGTCAAGGTCAAGGTCATGAAAAGGTCAAAATCGTCTTTTTACCATAGCGCGGTCAATTTGATCCAATTTGCATGCAACTAATGCCAAAATGTTCAGAATTCAATGCCCCATCTTGTCATATGTGACATGACACAATGACGTAATAACCCTTATTAGCGGTTGGGAGTCAAAGGTCAGGGGGGTCACACACATTGCAAAATGTGCGGTTTTAGTCATAACACGGTCAATTCTTATCCGATTTGCATGAAACCAACACCAAAATGTTGACTGTTCTGTTCCCCACACTCTAATACCAATTACAAAATTAAGAGTACAAAGGTCAAGGTCGAGGTCATGAAAAGGTCAAAATCGTCATTTTGCCATAGTGCGGTCGATTTTTATCCATTTGCATGCAACCAATGCCAAAATGTTGTGAATTCAATGCCCAATCTTGTGATATACGATATGACACAATGACGTCATTACCTTTGTTAGCGGTTTGGGTCAAAGGTCAGGGGGTCAACGACCTTTATTATCATAACGCGGTCAATTCTTATAGAATTTGCATGTAAGTAGATTCAAAATGTTTAGAATTCAATTCCCTATCCTGTGATGTGTAATATTTGATTTCTTATAATGTGACCAGTTGTCATCAGATTGACTTGACACCGACACCCAAAAAGGTCAGGGAGTTCATACAGAAATTGTACAATGTACGTGAATCAGTGTCAAACAGCAGGAAATTTAATGTTTTTAAGCCATCATAACACATATGAGATGGCAGATGTGGTATGGATTAAATACCTCACAATCAACGGTTTCTGGGGGGGGGGGGGGCAAAATGTAGCGTTGGCGAAGGTATGCGCTCTACTGAGTGCCCGTTCTAGTTTTGAAAGATTTAAGACCTGCTTTCATAGCCAGTTATATTATAATCCGAACAAGGAGCTGATACTCTAGGTCCCCCACCTTTTGGGTGGTATGAGTAATAGATCTGTGTAATGAGAAAGCTAAATGTTCAATGGTTTTTGAAATATTGTGTACACAAAAGTACATGGACAGATGGACGGTCAGTCGGTTGGAGCTCATTTTAATGTCTCCGTCTCGGACCTTGTCGGTGGGGCCGGGGACAAAAAGTGGGTGGTGAATTTATAAGGAGTACTAACTGCATGGTGCACAAATGGATATTTTTTTTTGACTGTCACACCAGTGTTATCAAACTTCAAATCATTAAGGGATCCCTTAATTCATGCATTGGTTGAAAAGTTAAGGACATACTAGAATACATAGAAACGACCATGCCGACTATGGTCTTGTGGAGCTGACACAGTGGGTTCTCCTCTTTGTGGCCGAGCAATGCACAGTCACAAATAATAGCTGTCTGACAAGTAGCTTCCTTCCTGTGGACCTCACTTTTAGATGCAGTTAAGGTTACACAGACCTCCATGCCTTCTAATTCGAATGTAGACCCCCATGTGAAGGTCTCCTGTGGCACCACCCAACACTGCAGCCAAGAAGAGACCAAACTATGTGAGTGCCAAGACACATCCTTGTTTGACATCATTTGTTTTGGGAAATGTTTGTGAGTGCTCACAATCAACCAATGGTCTTGCCATCACTTCATCATGAAATTGGTTTATTATCTGAATGAATTTATTTGGACATACAAATTTATCCACAAGTCTCTCCAAAGACCTCTCCTACTGACCGTATCACAAGCTTTAGTAAAGTTGGTGAAGACCGTGTAGAGACCCTTAGTTGTTCCCACAATAATCCAATACAGTCAGAAGATCGTGTCGATTATGCTCTTGCTATGGTGGAAACCGACACTGTTTCAACACTGCTGGAAACATTATGTACTGTGATCACAAATTCCTTTACACCGACATTATATAATAAGTAACAAGTACATCAAAATACAATAACATATCAATTACCATTGTGTTGTACACAACATATAAATATTCCATGTGGATCGGTACTAATGACACCGAGCCACTCAAACTGATTGATATATGGTGCACACATCCAGCACACAAGGGAAATTCTGTAAAAGACCTTCCATGTCACAAGGATTCATTATGGTCTCATGTGGGATGTGAAGACTCAAACATAATCACTCGCAACGATGCACCCACAAAACCATTCAGGATGAGTACCGTTCATAACTGGACAGAAATCAATGCCCTTGGGAGGTTGTACTCGCACTCAAGCCTTTCGTTATTGTGGGGGGTGGGATAGTGGAGAGAGAGAGAGAGAGAGAGAGAGAGAGAGAGAGAGAGAGAGAGAGAGAGAGAGAGAGAGAGAGAGAGAGAGAGAGAGAGAGAGAGAGAGAGAGAGAGAGAGAGAGAGAGAGAGAGATATAACGCTTTACAATAACATTTCCAGGAGTGCAGAGTCGAGCAGACTCATGACGGGCATGTTTTGCGCCATTTCATTTGGATGGTAACGCTTTCACACTCACAAGGGGTTTCCTGACACAAGCTTGCTGCTGTATCTTATTTCATGCTTTGCAACTCGAATGGTCTTGGGACAGACTGGCCTGTTGTTTTCTTGTTTGAATTGTGCAGCTGTGGTGGCATCACCGACATGGATGTTCAATCTCATTTCGCTTCTGTGCCGGAACGTCGAGGTCGTCATTTTGTTGAAATATGATCAGTGCATGGCTCTTTTCTTTTTTTCAAAGTGATATCACATTCTAAAGTTCCTTTGGATGTCGTGTGAACTCATAGTTCTTTTTATTGTGTCATTCCCATTAATATAGCACTGTACATTGATGTAGCACCCACGCTCTGGTCATTCCACCTTGGACAGACCTTTACTTTCAGGAGTGGAATCCTCGAGTCTTGTTAGAATGGAGTGCTTGAGCAGATTGTTCTTTACTCTTCCCATAGAGTGCTTCAGCAGATTGTTCTTCTCTCTCCCCATGGAGTGCTTCAGCCATTGTTCTTCTCTCTCCTCATGGAATTTTAAGCAATGATATTTTTTACTCCCTCCCTTCATCCACCATCTGCAAATTCAAAATGAATTTATGGTGTAAACATTACAGGGTCCTGCAGATAGATAATCTGAAACAATTCAAGCTTAATCGAGGTTTTAGGTTACCCTTCTTTACAAGGACCTGCAGGAACCCTATCCACATTGATATTTCTCTGGTCCAATGCAGTCAATGGCAGATACAACTGTAATTCTATCAGTGGGGTTTTCGAGGGCATGTCACATGGACTAGCATCAATTAAAGGCCCTTCAGTAAATGTGACTGTCTAACTGAGTTTGAAGACAAAATGCCACTTGCAAGTAACTGCAAAGAAGGCACAAGGTAGGATGCTGAAAATTACCACTCCAACACTTAGAATGAGACATTCATTTAAATGATTGTAGATTTACTAAAGACATTGTTACGGCTGTGGAAATTCGCAGAACACCATAAAGGTCCGTAGTTCAGTTAGATCGATAAGTCTGTGTTCAGTTAGATTTCCCCACCGTTGTTTAATGGGAATTATTCGTGTCACCCGGGCTGTGAATCTTCAGGTAGCCGTTATTCTTTGCTATCGTTATTTTGGACCAACCACCAACCGCTTCACACAACCACCTTAACCACAAACGCACAACCACACCACCGCGTTTCCACCTCAGCACACGGTTGCCAGAGGCCTGGCCTTCATCGAGGGAAAGCAGGCGGCCCCCGTTTCCCCCCCTTCCCTGGACGAATGGCGTCTCCACGGTGAATTCCACCCTGCTGTGGAAGAAGACAAGTACAGCGGCAAGGGAGCGTCCCAGATTTGGCGGGAAAACGCCTCCTCCGAGAAGGTTCCCGCAGGTTCTGGAAGGAGGGCGGGGCGAGAGCGGAGGGGCGGGGCGAGAGCGGAGGGGCGGGGCGTGAGTAATAAAAAGGACGCACGGAGCATTCGTTCTCTCTCTCGGGCGTTCGTTCTCTCTCTCTCTCTCGGTGGTTGCTGGCTCTCTCGGTGGTTGCTGGCTCTCTCGGTCGTTCGCTCTCTCTCCCTCTCTGTCGTCGCTGGAGTTGTCGCGGCCGCTGGACGCCGCGGAAGGACCTGGGCTGCTCCTGCCGGAGCTGCGTGAAGATCGGGGCTCGTGTCCGAGTCAGGAGCTGGGAGCAGCCAGTCGGCGGAGGT
>CM068956.1:102619029-102633892 GCA_035128595.1 Eptatretus atami | reverse complement strand
TTTTCCTGGGGTTTTTCTTTTGAATGCATGTTGTGGCGCCGTGTCTTTCAAGTAGCACCGTATAAGTGACTGTACATAATTGCTCATAGACGGTCGTAGCACTTTTTGCTTTTGCTTTTATTGAATTCATACCTGCATGACTGTATACGTGTGGAAAATAATAAATGTGCTTGTGTGAATGTTAACCCCTTCGTCGTGTCCTCTTTCCCCTATTGAAGTGCCATCTTGTATTGTGAATATTAGTTGGTTTTTAAATAACCGATAAATAGAATCTGGTCTGGCGATAATACCCGCTCGGTTATCCCATAACGGAACGGACCGCTTAAGCGTTTCGTGTCCAAGCAGGCTTCGCCGAGGTACGCGAGTACTTAGGTATATCGATATTCGGCGATTGACCCTATTTTGCGCGGGTAGAATACGGACTGGGCCGTGGTGGGATTAACAACACCACCCGTGACTGGTTTCTGGCGTTGTTCCAGAAAGTCACGACTGAATTGTCCGTTCAGTGGGCGAGCGGCTGCTATTAGTAAAAAGCGGTCGTTCGCACGCTGGGCGGGCGTAGATTCGTAACAATATGCAGATAAGACAAATTTTTTTCAATTTTTTTCACATTTTGGGATTTATTGTTTGAGACAGGATGGACAAACCATGAAGGCAATTTGATTTGTTCTCCTGTTGAAGGGTCACGATGTATGCAGCACACATTACTGGGCCGCCACATGGGCGATATACAGGAATTAGGATAAAAGCCAGTCAACAATGACGGATTGGAATTACTACCTCCACCACCGAAGGTGCAGGAGATTATGTTTTCACCCCTTTCTGTTTGTTTGTTTGTGTGTTTGTGTACAGGATATCTCAAAAAGTTGTGGACATCCCGGATGAAATTTTGTGGACAGGTTGGGTGTGTGACAAAGATGAACTGATTCAATTTTGGTGAAGATCTGGATCAGGATCCGGATCCGGATTCGAGAATTTTAAAAGTGATTCTTCACCATTGAGAGACAGGGCCAAAAACTATAGATAGCACAATATATCAAAAAGTTGCGGATGGATTCGGATGAAACTTGGTGGACAGGTTGAGTGTGTGACAAGGACGATTTGATTCGATCTTGGTGAAGATCCGAATCCAGATCTGGATAAGAGAATTATTTAATTTTTAAAGTGATTCTTCACCACTGAGAGATAGACAAAAATGATATGTAGCATAATATTTCAGAAATTTAATTGGCCCGATATGTTCTCGGGGATCAGGCATTGCATGGCAGAGGTATGCGCTCTACCGAGTGCCCTTCTAGTTTTATTTGAAATATTCAAGGAGACTGGAAGATATGATGTTTCAATTCATAGCAAGAAAAAAGTGGTATTTTAAAGCACTCCATGTACAAGCGTGATCATATTTTATTTATCTTCTGGGACTTTTCATTTCGATGCTACAGTCTCATGAACATGCCAAAGTCTGAAGCCTCGGCTTAGCGTGAGGTGCGCTTGTATATTCTTTATTTATGAGACATCCTACAGATGTAAATGAACACTCATTTTACTCTGCACGCGTTCCACATTACTTGCAGCGAATTTCACCTCCCTTTTACCTTGTATTTATAGTTATTTGAGAAAACGCTTCTGTACACCGCCCTTGAGGCCCGGTTGCAAGTCACCTTCTACAATTCCAATAGAAGAGATGTAATTGCTCTTTTATGGAAAATGTTTATTCGAGTATTTTTTTGTTGTTGTTCTGAAAAAATAGACCTTCGTGAACACACAGTCATGTTAAAAGGTTAGCTTTGAAAACCCTTCTCAAATCATCCTTATGAAGGGGGACAGACAAATACACAAACACACGTTGTGTTTTATATCGGTACAGTAGATAATCCAAATCGAGGAAGGTGCATGGTCAATCCCATAATTCCACGCATATATCTGGGGAACACACCAAAGGTTGTCGCCACTTTCAAAGGTTACCATGAGATCGTTAACATCCACCGAAGTGAGTACAAGCAGACAAGAAAACCGGCTCTGATATATCCTCAGAAGAACAGTACAGTATATTTATAATTATGCACAATATATGGTTTGTTGCGAACCCGATTCTCAGCTTCAGACAGTTAAGAAGCTGAGTTATCCTTCCTCATATGCATTCCATGTAAATCCCACATATGAAAATGGTTTGAAGTGAAATTTGGGGAATTATCTGGATAAAGGATCAGACAGTGTCTCCATTGGACCAGAACATATTGTTACGGCTGTGGAAATTCGCAATACATCATAAAGGTCCTCAGATCAGTTATCCCAGTAAGTTGGTGTTAGATAGGTTTCCCCACCGTTGTTTAGAGGGATTTATTCGTGTTCACCGGGCTGCGACCCTTTGAGATAGTGTTTTTCTTTTTCTATCGTTATTTTGGACCAACCATAGCTCACAACCAGATCACCACCACCGACATCGTTCCAAAACGGCCACAACCAAACCACCACCACCTTCGCTCTTTTTACCTCCACAACCATCAACAACCCCACGCCACGAACATCGCCTCACCTTCGTTCCGAATACGACGCCCTCTTCACTGCAGCAGAGGCAAAGGGTTCTCTCGCCGTTTGGAACGCCGGTGATTTCTACCACGTCCGCTCCCCGGGGGTCGGGGGTCGAACTGTCAGATCGTGCACGCCGGTGATTTCTACCACGTCCGCTCCCCGGGGGTCGGAGGTCAAAGTGCGGAGGTTGAATCTCGTCTCCCCGGCCTATTAAAGCCGAACAGAACGGAGCTTCGCGTCAGTCGGTGGAGCCGTGAGTCTGGAGGGGTCGGAGAGCCGAGCGTGAGTCTGGAGGGGTCGGAGAGCCGAGCGTGAGTCTGGAGGGGTGGAGAGCCGAGCGTGAGTCAAGGGAAGTCTGCGGCGGTCTGGAAGGATCGGAGAGCCTGGAGAACACCAGAGGGCTACGTGGAGACCACAGCCGGGAAAAGGCTACGTGGAGACCACAGCCGGAGAGAGCTTGCCAGCGCCAAGGCAGTCCGAGGTGATCGGACCTCAGCGCGATTCGCGCATCGCTGAGGGACGAACGGGGTCTAAGAGGGCATCAACCTTATCGAGCATCAACGCTGATCGAGCATCAACCTTATCGAGCATCAGCGCTGAGAGAGCGTTGATAGACCCATTCGTTCCTCTCAACCGCGTTGCCGGCCGGGGCCCGGATCACCTCGCCTTGGCAAGGCCGCAATCAGGCGCGGCTGTCCTAGTGGCCGTGGGAGAAGGCGTCATGACCTGCCCATCGTTGCAAGGCCCGAGATCAGGCGCGGCTGTCCTAGTGGCCGTGGGGAGAAGGCGTCACGACCTGCCCATCGATGCAAGGCCCGAGATCAGGCGCGGCTACGCTAGCTGCCGTGGGGACGAGACGTCGCGACCTGCCCCTTGTCGCACCACGAGGGTGCGGGTAAGCCGCATCGGTCTCGTGAGCCCGTTCGGTCAACCAAGGCTCACGTACTATAAGGGTCCACGGACCCGGTCTGCCACTCTCGTCTTTGGGAGTGGCCATTCTTTTGCTTTTGAATGAATGCTGTGGCGCCGTGTCCTGTGAAGTAACGACTATATAAGTGACTGTGCATGTACATTGATCCTTGCTCGTATTCGGTGGTATTGCTTTTGCTTCCTTTCTTGTATTATTGCATCATTACTGCCTGGTTGTACATACGTGCATAACTGCCTTGCTTGTGATGTGTGTGTAAATAATAAATGTCCTTGCTTGTGAAATGTATCCCGTTCGTTGCGTCCTCTATTCCCCATTGAAAATGCCATCTTGCATCGTGGAATAATTAGTTGGGTTTTAAACATCCGATAAGGACAATCAGATCCGTCGAGGTCGGTGATAATACCCACTCGGTTATTGCTGTAGAATGGAACGGACCGCTTAAGCGGTTCGTGTCCCAAGCCGACCTGCCGCGAGGTACGGCCCCTCGGTAGGTTACCCGCGCGAGTACTTAGGTATTTCGATATTCGGCGAGTGACCCTATTTCGCGCGGGTAGAATGCGGCTGGGCTGTGTGAGGTTAACCCTCACCCGTGACTGGTTTCTGGCGATAGTTCCAGGAGGGTCACGACTGAATTGTCCGTCCGGTGGGCGACGCGGTTGCTATTAGTGGAATAGCAACCGTCTCGTTCCGTACGAGCATCGTCGAGGGTGAATTTCCCGGTAGTTGGACGACGTGGGTATTTAGGTAAATTGAAATTGGCAATCGACCCTACCCCACGTGGTCGACCTATTGGCGAACTTCAGTCCGATACGGGACCCGTCGGCTCCGGAGTTATCCGGGGTGACGACCTATACATTCTGGGTGATCGGTGGAGCCGACTCTACTGCTCCATCTGGCGGTCGTGCTCGTCGCCAATACCTGGCCCTGTAACAATATTTGCAGGGAAGGTCATCATCACCAAGTCCAAAGGAGAGGATTTGCCAATGGGTGAAATTTGGGTCGGAAAGTTCACAGATTGGGTCAGTGCCATGGAGTCACAGAAGTCCTTTGCTGATGTGCCATGGCTGGTGAGAGAGGTACCAACACCCAGTACTTTCTTTGCATGGTGACAATGTAAATCACCAATTATGAGGAAGAGAGAGTTGGGATGAGTAGTTAATTGTAGTAGAGAGAGAGAGAGGAGATAGAGAGACGAGAGAGAGAGAGAGAGAGAGAGAGATATATATATATATATGGAGTCATCACTGTTTGAAGGACGGTACAACACAAACTCAAACAAAAGTTGGGAACAGAGATGAAGTCGCAGCCAAAGGTACACCTGGTGTTTGGGAGGTGTAATGCTCATTACACTGAGAGTGAGAAATTGAGTTATTGATGTAAATTGGAACTCCACCACCAGAACGGGATTCAAGCTTGTCAAATTGGAGGAGACAATAGCCGAGGAGAGACTCTAAGGAGTCAGGGATGTCCTGTGGGAGGAAGTAGTCTGTTAAACAGATGATGTCTGGTTTATTTACAGTGGCCTGGATTGAGAGATCTCTCAGATTGTGGTGAAAGCCTCGGATGTTTGAGGTCCATGAAGTGAGGGATGGGGCAGGAATTGTGAGGGTGCAGGATGGGAAGGGGGCATGGAGGGTAAGATCATTAGAATCTTCAAGACCATTGGATCATGAAGATTCCAATGATTATTGGAATGTCCTATGATGAAGCTGAGTCCATGGGCCTATCATTTTCCCATGGCAGATAGGTCAGTGGTCTCTGTCTTTTATTGCCTCCTTTCTGGTCTTGTCCCCTCTGCTCTTTCCGTGCTTTGTCCCCCCACATGTTTCTGCAGGATGCACACAGTCCACCATCAACTCCCTTCTGTTGAAATTCCCAAAATCCAGATTCACTGCTCATCTCCACCCATTTATTCCTCTATTTCTCACCTTTGGAATCAGCTTCCACATTCTCTTCAATCTCATTCTTCCCTTACAGGTCTTAAATACAGCTGTTCATCACCATCTCAGATCATCCCTCATTCAAAACCATGATCTTTTCTCTCAAGGGTAAAATTGGACTTGTGAAATACCCTGACGTTGACTACGGTAGAATACCCTCATTAACCCCTCCACTCCACCTCCTTCCAAATTGAGTTTATCCTTCCTCAGAGTTTGCTTTTGTATCCATATTGTCCACCCTGTGGATCCTTCCCTACCCCTTATTCCTCTTCACACCCATTATGTTTCCAATTTTCCCTCTATTTTATCCTTCAACCCTGCTGTTGGTGTTTCCCACTCTTTACTGTTCCTTTTGTTCTGTTCTGTCCTGATCCGTTCAATGTTCTAGTTCTTTCACGAGCCTCGACTCTGTATCCAAAAAAGAATAAGAACAACTTAAACAACAGTGGTTCTAATATTTCTGCAAGGTGTTTCATCAACGACGGTGGTGTCCTGGTGATGTCTGAGCACTTCGATGGCTCCTCCAGCATGCGGCTCCATACCCTCAGGGTAAGCCATCCATTTTTTGCAAACCATCGCTCGTCCGCACCTTGTGGGATAATTGTGCAAACACGCTTGCATACACATAATAAAGGCAGCCGTGTGCACGGGCTGTGGCAGTAATGGATTTAGCTGAGAGGCACAGCATTATGAATTCCCACAAAGGCGCAGCATTTTCAATTAAGCACTCTGATCATATTCGGTGCTAATCTTGTTTGGTTTGTGAAGGATTCCAATTCTGCTGCTGCATACCAAGCAGGCGATGGCTGATCAAGGGCTGCATGCTTGCGAATGCCAAAGTCCTGTCTACCTGCTGAGTTCATACAACTCACCTGACAGTCTTGTTTGGGACATTGTGCTTTCGGGTGGCATAGGAATGTGTACTGGTCCAAGAGAACCCATTAATACGAATAGAATAATAGCCCTGGAGTCAGTATTGGAAGGGTGCTTCGCCGGCACTCTTTCAAGACTGACTCCAGGACGATCATTCTGTTTACATTAATGGGTTCCCTTGGACACACTTGCAATTAAAATAAGGATCGAAGGTGCTTTGTGTGCGCTGGGCTATGCGCTGCTTCTCTCTGAGTGTATGTGAAAAATTTGGTTGTCAAAGCTCGTGAAAAAGCAGAATAACAAAAGGTGAAGGGTCAACAGAAAGATAGTGGAACGAATTGGAAATGGGTGTACAAGAATACACGGAGACACCACAACATGAGGATCGGCAGCTGAATGAGGGAAAGGGTTCTGGATGGGTGAAGAAATGCTCACACATATAAATTGTCGAGACTATCCGGTAGTGGTGGGCAGCAGAGTTGATAGCTTGGAGGGAAGAGTATGAAACAAGCAATTCATGAAGGTGGTTCCACAAGCAAGAGAAAAGGGAGATAAAATAATGGAGGTAAGCATTAATCCAAGACTTTGGGATGGTAATAATTGCTGGTAGAATGGATAGGAGTGGTAGGAATTTGGGTGTGAAGGTGAGCAGGAGCAAGAGCAGAAGAAAGATGGTAAAACACTCCACAAGGCCATCAACCTGCCAGCAGTGACTGAAAAGCAGACCCTGAGACTTAGCAACCTGTCATGAGATGTCATTGCCACAAATAGTCTTGACTTCATGGCTTCAAAAGGAAGGAAGAGAGGGTGGGAGTAGGAAGTAACATCACTCAGAATATGAGGACCTGTAACACCATTATAAGGTGGGAAAAGGTTTGGCCCTGTGGATAAATCTGAGGCAGTGGCAGGCTTTGGAGGCCACCATGGAGATGAAGAGCGTAATTGATATTGACCAAGAACATGATTGAGTCCAAAACATTACTTAGAGGGATGCCAATCTCTAGCCATGGCTAATGGGAAAGAATGCCATTCCAAACACCTCTCTCCTTGTAAATACAAAGAAAGTTACACCCACACACATTCAAACATTCCCCCTCACCCCACCCCCCAAAGCCTTACCTTGTCCCCGCAAAGCCTCCCCCTCCCCATCCTGCATCCAATGTTTCCTCTCCCCCATCTCTAACTGTGTGGACCTCAAACATCCAAGGTCTCTGCACTAATCTGACAGATCTTTCAATCCAGACCGCCGCCAATAAACCAGACATCTGTTTAACAGAATCCTTCCTCCTACAGGATGTTCCAAACTGCTTCGTGTCTCTCCCCGGCTACTGTCAACTCTGATGTGATAGGCTTGAACCATGCTCCGGTGGTGGTGTTGCTCTTTACATCAAGATCTCAATTTTACACTGCCCTTGTACTGACCTTGCAGGTCCCAATTCCCAGGAATACCACTGGCTGCAACTACCCCTCCAATCCCACTTCTTGTTCATCTGTGTGTTGTACTGTCCTCCGAACAGTGACGACTCCATCTTCATATCTCTTTCAGACAACATGGAACATGGACAAACTGTTAACCACGCATCCCAACTCTGTCTTTCTCATATGTGGCAATTTCAGTTGTCATCATGCAACTTGGCTGAGTGTTGCTACTTCTCTCACCAGCCACAGCTCTTCAGCAAAGGACTTCTGTGACTCCATGGGATTTACTCAATCTGTAAACTTTCCAACCTGGATTTCTCCAACTGGCAAATCCTCCCTTCTGGAACTTGGTGGTTTACTAACTTTCCTGCAAATATCTCCTGCTCTTCTTCTGCTCCAGTTGGTTCATCTTATCATAAGCTTGTGAATGTCAACATCTCTCTGGCTTTTCTCAGAGTTGCCTCAATGCCGGCGAGTCTGGCATTTCACGCAAACAAATTGGCAAGGACTGCAAGCAGCCATCTCTCTTCATGACTGGTCTCCTATATGTACTGCCCCTGATGTTATCTCAGCCTGGAAATTCTTCCACAGAAACCTGCTCTTTCTCATGCACAGATTCATCCCATCTCATCTTCAATTATCCTACTCTTCTTCCCACCCATGGTGCACTAAATCCTGTGGTGAGGCAGTTGCTGTGAAACAACTTGCCTTCTCTTCTTGGAAGGCAAATCCGACTGAGTATTCTCAGTGCATTCCAATAAGTCCGCAACAAGTGTGTGTCCACTCTCAGGAGAGCCAGGAAACAACATCTGTCCAACCTCAAGAATGAACTTTCAAACATGTCTCCCTCCTCTAAAATATGGTGGCACCATGTAACATACACCAGACAGCAGTCTGTTTCTAGTGTATGCTGTCCTTCCATCCCTTCCCTTTCTTCAAATGGAACCACAGGTGACTCGGCTCGTGAGATGCCAGAATGCCTCAATTCTGTGTTTGCTTCAAAATCTCGTGGCCCCAACCCCTCACTCTCGGTACCCACCCTTCCCTGTCACACCATGCTCCTGGACTCTAAGCATTTTGCATCTGAGAAGGTAGAAAAGGTTCTTTCAGCCCTCGACTCTGACTCCACGACTACACCGGACGGCATCACCTTACGTGTCCTAAAAATATACTCTGTTGCTCTTGCACATCCTCCCTCTGCCATTTTCACCCTGTCACTTATGCTCGGTCATGTTAAATCTGCTTGGAAATCAGCCAATATCACTGCATTACATAACAAGGTGCAAAAATGTATCCCCCAAAAGGCAGACCTATCGGCTTGCTTCCAATCAGCAGGAAAGTCATGGAATCCATCAACGCAGTTTATATGAAATCCTTCCTTTTCTCCAACAGCCTCATCTCAGATCACCAACTTGGTTTCATTCCAGGTCACTCCCCCTTGGACATGCTGCTTCTACTCACCCAACAATGGATGGAGGCCCTCAATGTCAGACATGAGATCAGGGCCACCTCTCTGGACATATCTGGTGTTTTTTATATAGTCTGGCATCCTGCCTTACTTTCCAAACTCTCTGATATGGCATCAAAGGCCATCTCCACACATGGCTTACTGACTTCCACTACTCTCATAGCCAAAGTGTGACTCTCAATGGAATCAACAGAATCTTGTCAAGGCTGGAAGGCCCCAAGGCAGTGTTCTGGGTCCAGTCCTATTCGTCATCTTCATCAATGATCTCTCTGACTCTCTGGAAAATCCTCTTTAGCTTTTTGCTGATGACTCCACCCTCTGCCGCGCCATCCCTCATCCTTCAGAAAGAAAGGCTGCAGCCTCTTCCCTCTCTTCAGACATTGAAAAAAAAAATCACACTGGTAAAACACTTGGAATATGTCTTTCAATCCTGACAAATCTCTCTCTCCGAAATAAGCGTTTGGCAAACCTTCCTATATACTTTCTTAATAATCCTCTCGAGAAAGTTCAGTCGTTCAAACTCCTGGGTCTTGCTATCAGCCATGATTTTCCATGGGCAAACCACATATCAAAGCTGGCCTCCAAAGCCAGCTGCCGACTGGCCATCCTCCATCGTACAAAGTCCTTCCTTGTCACACCTGAACTCCTTTCTACTTACAAGGCTTTCATTCACGGCTTGATGGAGTACAGCTCTCCTCTCTGGGCTGGCTACTCTGCCTCACACCTTGCTCAGCTTGACGCCATGGAAACCAAGATCATTGGAATCTCCCAGGATGAAGCTGAGTCTATAAGGCTATCACTTCACCATTGCAGACAGTTCAGTGGTCTTACTATATTATGCCGCCTCCTTTCTGGTCTTGCACCTCTGCTCTTCCAGTGCTTTGTCCCCCCCCCCCCACCCCAAACCCAGGTTTCTGCAGGGCTCACACGTTCCACCATCAACCCCCTTCTGGTGAAACTCCCAAAATCCAGAATCACTGCTCACCTCCACTTATTTGTTCCTCGTTTTTTTTTCACCTGTGGAATCAACTTCCACATACTCTTCAATCTCTTTCTTCTCTACACGTCTTCATGACAGCTGTTCACCGCCATCTCAGATCGTTCCTAATCCAAAACCATGATCTTCTCTTCCCTTATTAACCCCACCTAAACCCCTCCAGCATCCAATTTTGGAGTTTCCTTCTTATCCATTTTCTCCACCCCATGCATCCTCTTTGTCCATCTTGTCCACTCCATGCATGCATGTTTTGCATCCTGTTTCCATCTATTACGTCCTGATCCATTCAGTTTACGAGCTCTTCCACGAGCTTCAACTCTTTACACACACACACACACAAACAAAAAAAAAAGTCGAACATGGAAGTCATGGAAGCAACTTTGGATACCCTTACCAAAAGTTTGGAAATCAGGTCAGGGTGCAGGAGAGTAATGAATGTTGGGGATATGGTCAGGAGAACAGCTCTGACATATTATAGAAACTAGAAGCACCTGCTCCATACGAGAGCGACCAGGGGGACAGGAATACTTCTGGTGAAACTTATGTTATTATCGTACAAAGTCCTTCCTTGTCACACCCGAACTCCTTTCTACTTACAAGGCTTTCATCCGCAGCTTGATAGAGTTCAGGTGTGACACGGAAGGACGAGGAAAGAGGAAGGAATACTTATGTTATTATCTTTATTCAAATGTGTAATTCAAAATTCCTCTCACTGTGTCATTCAAAACACCTCACTGCACTGGAAAACGTGGGGACAGGAATACTGCACTGTACTGTAAAGGGCAGGAACTTGTCACACCCTCTCCCACCTGGAGCGGTACGACATGATACACATTGACAGAGAGAATTTGCGTCTCCCCACCCCAAGACCACAGTAAAGATAGAAACACTACTTTGCACGAATTGGAGTCATGCTGATCCTATGTAGAAAGTCTGGATGTAATCGGCCCAGAACAGTGCAGGAGGAGTAGCGCGGCACGCACACATACACACACACACACACCGATCCGTGAATTATAGCAACGGATTGAAGGTGTCTGCCCATTCTTGACTTTGTCAAAGTTGAAAGTTGAGGTTATTGATTTAAAATTATCCCATCAAAAGCTCGGATGATGAGCAGCTAAGTGATCTGAAGACATGGTCTTGAGTTCTACTGTGATTAATTATTCCATTACTTTGTTTTTGATGGGGAGAAGGGTGACTGGGCTTTAGCTGAGGGCCATCTTGGGTCAACGTATTATGAATTGGGGGAACATTGGTAACTTTTTCGATGATGTAGGATGGTGATCTGTTAAAGAGCGGACATCGAGCAAATGAACAAGTCTTGAGGATGACAGCACTGATGACATCAGGAGTGGTCCAGGGGATGAGTTTAGATTTCATAGGAACGTCTCCACCTCGTCAGGAGATAATAAGGTAAAAGAGCAACGCACTAACAGTAGGGCCACAGGAAAAGATGAGACAGAGGAGGGGAGGAAACGCAGTAACATACATGTAAGAGTTGGGTTACATAGGGTTAATTGGGGAAAAAAGGTTCGTGGATATGGATAGCAGATGACATGTGATGGCAGTGCAGACCCTGCAAGGAGCCCTGGAGTGAAGAATGTGACGTGCATCCTGGAGGAAATCAGCAGACGCAGTGTGCTGAGAGATCAGAGGGAGCTAGACTGGAAGAGAAGGCAAGCGAGAGGCGACCGACCTGCATGTGATGAGAGCAACAGACCTTGCGCTGCAGACTCATCATGGGAGATTCCACAGAATTTAGGACAAGATGTAAGAAGGTGGCGTGCGGGCGGGGGGAGATATCCCAGCAGAGGGCAGAATTTAAGCTATGATAAGGACCTTATCAGATATAAGGTAATCAAGGGTAAAATTGGACTTGTGAAATACCCTGAAGTTTACTGCAGTACAATTATAGATGGAGAATAGCTTAGCAGTATGCACACACGCTTTTGAGTTCTTCAGCCTGAGTTTGAATCTCAACCCAGTTGTAAACTGTCATACTGGTGTTTGCATGCACAGCAAGGGATTGATGTGTTCACCATCCACCTTGAGCTAGCATGGTTTGTGGTCATTGTAGATCCTGCTGTGTCTCTTGCAAAGACGAGGTGAGTGATTGCTGGCTCCCTGGTTCAATTACAAATTCCAGCTCCTTCAGTCGAACGTCAGTCTATTCTGGCTTGTTCGTGAAAGACCTGGGCCAAAAACATTCCCTGGCCCACCCACAAGGAGGGAATAATTGGAGCAATTAATGTAGTAGTAGTAGTAGTAGGCCGACAGAACAATGTTACAGTCTGTTGTGGATAACCGAACTGACTTAACATTTCATGATTACACTCTTGCATTCAGAAAAGTTACATACTTAAAGTGTGCTTTGGCACTTTGGAAATACATTCAATAAATTGGGCACATTAATGCAAACTATTTCTGTATCTCAGCATTTCAACATAACAAGTAACTTTAAGAACACAAAATAATGAGAGCAGACACACACATGAAGTGAGCGAATAAGTGAGAGTTTGTGTGTGGGGTAGAGGGTGGGAGTGAGTTCCAATTAATGAGAATACAAGTGCAAACTGTGGTATTTCCACATTCCAACAAACTATTTTATACACTATCTTGGGTTCAAAGTTGAGGTCCTGTACTTTATAAAAAGCACGGACTTCAAAACAAAGTTCCCTACAGAAGAATATCCAAACTCAGTGGTGTCATGGTTAGAGTGTCATATCTGAGTATGGGAGGTTGGTTGCGTTTCTGAACCTCGCGCAGTTTGAGTCATAACAAAAACTTTTTATTTTAATGATAGAGTAAGAATATTGTTGTAGTATTCGCGCCTGCCCGGCGTGCGAACGACCGCGTTTCACCAATAGCAGCCGGTTCGCCCACCGAACGGACAATCCAGTCGTGACTTTCTGCGATGGCGTCAGAAACCAGTCACGGATGGGTTTTCAATCCCACCACAACCTTGTCCGTACCCTACCCGCACGCTACAGGGTTCGATCGCCAAATCTTCGATTTACCTAATTATTCGCGCAGGTAGGTTTACCGAGAGGTTGTACCTCAACGGGACCGCTTGAAACGAGCCGCTTAAGCAGCCGCTTCTTTTGGGATAACCGAGCGGGGTAATATCGCGCAGTCCCGTTGGGTAATATCGCGCAGATCACTTTACCGGTTATTTAAAAGCCAACTAATATTCCACAATACAAGATGGCATTTCAATGGGGGCATGGACGCAACGAACAGCTCCCCCGCCGTCGCCCATATCTTCGTGCATCTTGTCATATCAGTTCGTCGGTGAAGTCCGTGAAAGATCTCTCGTGTGTCGATCGCTACTATTACTCGTGTTTCATCTTGATTTGTGCTGTTTTTTTTTTTCAATATACCCTGTGCATTCACCATGGCACCAAGAAGAGATGAAGCAAATAGGAGTAAGAGGAAGTCCGTGAGAACGACAATTGATTGAAGAAAGACTTATCGCTAAGCATGAGAGTGTCTGTGTGTCTGATCTCGCTGCCATGTTCGAGCTGCCGAAATCGACCGTGTGTAGGATTCTGAAAAAAAAGAAGCGATAAAAGCAGCTATATGGCAAAAGGTACGACTCGACTGTTAAGAAGATCGAAGTTTACTGAGGAGATGGAAAAACCTCTTGTGTGATAAACGAAAAACAGTGTGTGCGACTCTGAGGTCATAATTTTGGAGAAAGTCAAGCGCCGCATCTGACCTTAAAAGGCCTACTGAAGTATGCTGATAGGAAGTTTAAGCTAGTAGGGGGTGATCAAAACTAAGGAAAAGAACTGGACTCCACAGTGTTTATGCATGAGAGCGAAGTTTCGAATGTGGATCAGCCAGCAAAGTTTGTGAAGAAATTAGTGATTGTGAAACTGAGGGTGTGGGCAAACAGGTTTCAATGTGATAAACGGCTCTCTGGAAAAAGATCAAGAGGACTATATTATAAGGAAGAAAGTCTTACCAGGGCATAAGCCATGAAAGGACATCTTACTCGTTATCTGGGCATGCTAGTGGAACTGCAAGATAAAGCTTTTGGCTTGTGTACCACTCGAGAACCACGTGTCAAAAAGAACAATGTATGAAGAGCAACTAATGTATGTGGAGCAAACATGAAGCATGGGCTACCGAGGCAGATTCTTCACTGAGTGATTCAGAGGATTGCGCCTCTGAGGCTTAGTCTTGAAGAAAAAAATCTACCATGAAGGTCTCTTGGAGGACAACGCTCCTGCTCCCAGCTGGAAAAGATTGTGGCGAAATATAGCTTCATCAAGGTGAATTCGCCCCCCAAACACTCCCATCCAGCCCAGGACAGCAAGTCATCTGTACTTTCAAGAAACTGTACACAGCTATTCCAGGATGTTGAGGAAACGAACCGAACTGACTCCGCAAAGTTTTGGAAGGATACTTAAAAAGCCCCATGCTTAAGAATCATAGACAAAGCATGGAGGAATGTCTCTCTGCGACAAGGAACTGCGGAAAAACTGCTGGCCTAATCGGTCGCAGCCAGAGACTTTGAAGCTTCAAAGAGAAAAACCGCCTGTTGTGCGTATTGGTTTGGGCAATTCCATTGCTGAGGTGAGGATAAGAAGAAAAGGAAAGGAAGGGAAAGTAGAGGGAGTGGAGGAGTTTAGTAGTGAACACAAAAAGGAACTCACACAGAGAACTTCAGCACGTCCAAAGATGCGCAAAAGAATTGG
>CM068956.1:102602399-102614249 GCA_035128595.1 Eptatretus atami | reverse complement strand
TCGAGCTCGGGCCTTGCCAAGCGGCCGGGTGATTCGGTCTCAGTCGGCAACTCGTTTGAGAGGAACAAACAGGTCTTTGCTCTTCTAGAGTTGATGCTCTGTAAGAACCCGTCCGTCCCTCAGTGATGCTCGAACTGCGCCGAAGCCCGATCACTCGGACCGCCTGTCGCTGGCTGGCGATCTCTCTCCGGCTCTCTCCACACGAACGCGCGGTTCCGCGCGACACAGCAGGCAAGGCTGCGCCTCCAGCTCGCGTCTCCTTCGCGACGCCCGGACTCTCCACCGACTGCAAGCTCCAAGCTCCCGACTCCGCACGAGCCCAGACTTCCACCAGCTCCTTGGCTTCTGGCTTCCTCCCGACTCCCCGACCTCTCCAGACTGACTCAGGCCGACCGATCAACTCGACTCGACCCAACTCGACTCGACCCAACTCGGAACGCGACCAACTGAACGCGACTTGGCGCTCTGCTCGTCCTTTTATAGGGCTGGTGAGACGCGGTTTGGCCTCCGATCCTCGACCTCTGACCTCTGACCTCTCGCGGAAAGCGGACGTGCGCGAGATCACCAAGCTTGATCCGATGAGCAAACGTCCCGCGTCGGCCTGCAGCAACGCCGCCTCGATGCGGACTCGCCGCGGCTGGCGCAAAGATGGCGTCGTTTCGGAGACGAAGGTGAGGCGATATTTGTGGTATGGAGATGTTGACGGATGCTGGCGAAGTGGTGAGGATGGCGTGGTTTGGTGAGAGGCAGGTGTGGTTGTGGTGGTGGAAGGCGGTTGGTCTGAAGCGGTTGTTGAGAGCGATGTTGGTGGTGGTGGTGGTTGTTGTGAAGCGGTTGTTGAGAAAGATGTTGGTGGTGGACGTGGTTGGTCCAAAATAACGATAGTAACTAAAGAATAACGGCTAACTCAAAGATCACAGCCCGGTTAACATGAATAGTTCCCTTTAAACAACGGTGGGGAAATCTATCTGAACACGGACTTATCGGCCTAACTGATCTAGGGACCTTTATGGTGTTCTGTCAATTTCCACAGCCGTAACAATATGCAACCACTGTGCAGCCTGATGGGCCGAATGGCCTCCTCCTGCAAGTTTAAGTTCCTTGTGAGGGAACTCGTACAATAAATGAACAAACTTGCATGGTACACGTGGTTCCAACTTAAGGTCACAAAAGCTTCAGCTGTGGTGCTATCTCAGCTGCATGAATAGTTATGTTTGAATAATTTTTGTTCAACTGAAAAAAGTTTAACTTAACTAACTAATTCAGGGAAGAGCTTGCATAAAGAATGAAGACAAAACCCAATGCCAGCATACATTTGCCACACAAACCACAATGCGACTCCAAGAAAGCATTACATCAACTACAACAGCCAGTTTATGTTTTGCATCCCACTGATAGGCCAGATCTGGATCTGGACATGAACCAATATCTAATCGGCTTGTTCTCGTCACTGAACCAACCCATCCCACCTAGATTTGTCATAATCCGTCCACAACTTTTTGAAATATCATGCTATATATCGTTTTTGTCCAATTTCTCAATGGTGAAGAAGAAACAAAAAATCATCCATTTCCGGATCTTCATCAAAATCTAATCATTTCGTCCTTGTCACACACCCAACATCTCCACCAAATTTCGTCCAAATCCCTCCACAACTTTTTGAGATATCTTGCTCGCAGACAGACAGACACACAGACAAGGGGTGAAAATAGAAAACATAAAAATGAGGAAATCATAATAATGCACAAAGTATGCATTTAAACAACGAGTTCCCAAACATCTGGCAGAAGGAGACAGCAGAAAAGAAAAAAGGAAGAGAAAGTAAAATAAATATGAATCGTGAAAGTACCTGTAAGATTGGGTACCATTTCCATGAAGATGTTGTTTCGAGATTAATCTGCATCTCTGACGAGTCCTTTAGCCTCCAGTGGTGGTTGGAATGGATGTTGCTCTCAGCCTGACCCATGTAATCGGCAAATAGCAAGATGGTAAAGAAAGAAATCACAGACTCAAAGATGTCAGTAAACCCATCAAACTAAGTCGTGTATATGTATATGTATATATATATATGTATATACAGTATATATATATACATATATACAGTATATACAGTATATATATGTATATATATGGAACTCTTGCAAACAGAATGGAGAAATTGTGAAGATAATTCAGAATAAAATTTACACTTTGTGTGGGATGTCTGAAAATCCTCTTGGATTTTTAGTGTGATCCAACAAGAGGTCTTTCCTGCAATGGAAACCAGAGGAGAGCAGTAAACAGGAGCAATGACAACATACACATTCCCTTTCTGATATCACCTCTATTCCTTTGTTCCTCAATTGCTCCACTTGTGGAACCTCTTCCTCCAGGCTTTCAGGTTGTTAGTGCACCACCATCTCAGGTCGTCCTCCACCCATACCAATGTTCTTTTAGACCCTCAGTAACCTTCCCCATATCATGACAAAATGGTGTTACCCTGCGTGGACAAAGCAAAAAGCGGGGTTAAGCAATTGGTTTAATTTGTCTATCTGTGTACAAACGTCAGTTTATGATGGAAGAACTACTTAAGTTCAATTGAATTATTTTGAACATGAATTAAAAAACGAACCTGCAGTTTAGCAGTACTTTGGCTCTAAAATTTGCAAGTTATACGGAATCTCGTCCCAATGAAGCATGCGCACAGAGGAATAAGGTAAAAAAAAATTAGTCTGTCTGCCTGTCTGTCAGTCCAACAAAATTGAAAAACATTCTAAACAGGAAACGTACTGTTTTTAGGGATATCATCAAGGACACAAACAACAGGAATGAATAACTAATGTAACATGTTAAATAAGGTGGTGTAAAAGACGCTGCATCAATGGCAGTAAATTTATGCAAAAAAAAATTCTACAACCTTTAAAATACTTATTTTACTTCAATTGAATTATAGACTTGAACAATGCGGAACACATTGCTTATCGGCATTTTCAAAAACCTGCTTCGCAGTACTTGAACAAAAGATTACAGCATTTTATGTCAACGTGACCAATCAAATTTGCGGCTCGCAGACCCTTCACATGTTCTTTTTTGTTAAATCAAGACTGTGGGGAAGGAGTTCTATGAACTCTCTAGTTTCCACATGTTCCTGTTCATCCATCCCCTTACTGCATGTACTGTCCCCACTCATGCCATACTGCCAGTGTGTTGCCTTCTATCCTAGTCTTTGCAGAGAAAAAAAACATGCATTTGTCTATTGTGTACTAATGTCCTTGTAATTCGTGTAAAACTCCCCTTCTGTCTCCCAATGCCTTTGTCCTGTATGTTATTTATGTTAATTCTCCATGAGACTTAGATCAATGTTAAATAAAATTGTACATCATTGCTGTATAAAGGTCTCATTATAAGGAGTTGAAAACTTTATAAAACCTTCACGTAAGTGTAAAATGTGATGAATGATGGAACGAATCAAATATATCTAGTCGTGTTAAGGTCACAGGAAACATCACACAACCAGATGTGGACCTCAAAAGGAGGAACATATGATCATAGACTAAAGACAATTCAGGTCAACTCACTGAGGTAGGATTTGGCACAATCAATAATTACTCTCTAAAATAAATAAATAAATAATCATCAGATCTTGCAATATTTCATTTTATTTCATTTCAGATCTTTCAATGTTGTCAAGGCTTGTAAAAGGTGCCAATTGATGCTCGATATGTTTAGGAGACACATGGCAAGCAGGTGTACACGGTTCATGGTATTTTAAAGATCCCTAAGAAAGAAAGGGTTAGACGTGAGGCGTCTCTGAACCACGACCTTGAGAAACCTCAGAAAAGAACTAGAATGGACAGCCTTGGAGAAATGATTCAACAGACAGGTGAAAAGGAAACCAATGAATGGTGTGTGGTGAATGTCGTTGGGGCAAAACGAGACCGGCACCGCATTTAACTACACTCGCTTTAAGAGGTTGTTTTTTTTTCATGTAAGAAGTGAAGTGATAATGTGAGATGTTTAGGAATCTGTCCGTAATCAC
The DNA here is from genome assembly GCA_035128595.1 of Eptatretus atami. NCBI lineage: Eukaryota > Metazoa > Chordata > Myxini > Myxiniformes > Myxinidae > Eptatretus > Eptatretus atami. Next base: position 102,610,231 of record CM068956.1, on the reverse strand, counting down.
ATTTTGTCCATTATCACCATGAGTTCTCTTGGACCCAGGACTCATCAAAGTGCAATGGGGGTCCTCGTGGCATCAGAAGGCACACATTGAACCAGGATAATCCAAGAAAGCACTTGAGGAGATGAAGTGGTTCCACATTTACGAGCGATTTGGTTTTGCAAACTGTGTGCCCTTGTTGTTATATCATCATGGATTAGTTACAAATTCCTGTCCTATATAAAAGGACCATTTCAAGCATATTAAGGCACCCTGCACCTTGTAATGAATTATATAACTGACAGACTGGAAGGAAGACACTCATGGTTAAAACGTTTGCTAAAATTAACGGTAGTCCTTTTGGCATTATGAATACATAGTTTTTCTGAGAGGCGAAAAAGGAACATTTCCCGAATGTCCCACTGATGCACATCATTCCTCACTCATGGCCCCGTGTGACCCAACATAATGGAGTGCTCATGGTAGGGAAACGATGCACTCATGCGTGCCAGGACCTTCCGTAAGCCTGCAAAGCGCACGGGCTTGGACAAATGTGAGCATGTGCGGCCTGGCCAGGCCACCACCGTTCAACTGCACCTTCTGTCTGTTCCACTCAGACCACAATCACACTACATCCATAGTGCAGTTGTTGTTGTCGTGAAAGTGTTGTGAGACTCGCAGAACTGTGGAATGCAAAGACAGGAAGATTTTGGGAGGGGGGGTGAAGGAATCTCTCCTTGGCATGATTAAAGACCCCAAAGGGAAATTGTGGAGGCCTTGCAATTTAAGTGTCAGTTTTGGACACGTGTTTGTGTTTTCAGACTCAGTGAGAAAGACCCGCTTAGCATGGAGGATTTGCCACCAAAGAGATTTTATTCTGTTCGACACCAAATGACTTGAAGAGCAGTAGGAAGCAAAAATGAAAGCATTTGCTTGGATGCAGGGAAGGAGACAGAAGGAGGGACAAAAATGTTTTTCAAACAGAACCCAATATTAAACCAGATCATATAAACAGAATCCAATATTAAAGCAGATCATATAAACATAATATAAACAGAACACAATATTAAACCAGAATATAAACATAATATAAACAGAATTCAATATTAAACCAGATCATATAAACATAATATAAACAGCATTCAATATTAAACCAGATCATATAAATATAATATAAACAAAACCCGATATTAAAGCAGATCATATAAACAAAATATAAACACAACCCAGTATTAAACCAGATTATATAAACATAATATAAACAGAACCAAATAATAAACCAGATCATATAAACATAATAAAACAGACCGCGATATTAAACTAGATCATATAAACAGAAAACAATTCTGTTTTAGATTTCATAGGAATAATAAATAATAAACCAGATCATATAAACATAATAAAACAGAACCCAATATTAAACTAGATCATATAAACAAAATATAAACAGAAAACAATTTTAAACCAGATCATACAAACATAAGACAAACAGAACCCAATATTAAACCAGATCTCAAAAGCATAATATAAACAGAACCAAATACTAAACCAGATCATCTAAACAGAACCCAATATTACACCAGATTATACAAACATAATATAACTACAACCCAATATTAAACCAGATCATAGAAACAAATATAAACACAAACCAGTATTAAACCAGATTATGCAAACATAATATAAACAGAACCCAATATTAAACCAAATCATATCAACATAATATAAACACAACCCAATATTAAACTGGATTATACAAACAATCCAAAGACAATGCAAGACCAAATCAGATCATGCAAACAGAGGCCCATATCAAAGTGGATCATACAATGTTAGGGAAACAGAGGACATGGTGAAGTAATAAAAATGCACACAATGAGTAGACAATAGATTTTTATAGATTTAATAGGATAGTTCAGTTTGACTCCAAGCATTGTCACAGATTTATAAAAGTGAATCACGTTTACAACTTTTTAAAAGCTAATGATAATCTCGTAACCTGTTAGAGAAAGTAATCACTTAGAATAACTTTACACCATTATCACAAGGTTGTTGTTAATCGATTCGAGTTGAATTCTTCAATTATCAGGATGAGCATCTCTGTGCAGATTTTACAAAAGCTGCCCATCTCAATAGAGAACATATTTTTGTCTTTTTAATTCGCCACAGTGATGAAATAAGAACATGTTTGCGGAAGTTTTTAATTGTATAAATATAATTGTATAAATAGTTATTAGCAATTTATGTGATGTAAAAATGCAATTACATCAAAATACAGTTGAATAGGTAAAAAAGACATAAAACGTCATATTCCCCGATGTTTTAGTAATTTTGCTGTATGGAGTTAAAGGGCTAGCCATATTTATGTACAACTAAAATGGCTACCAGTCTATCAGTCGGCCATCTTTGATCAGATCGCAAAATAAAGCGAGGAGCACGTGTATGCCATCATGTACTATGCTTGTGCTAAGCTTGAACAAAATCAGACCATGCATGTCTGAGAAATAGTTGGGGGCACATTAAGTAACAAAATGACCACCAGTCGGCCATCTTGGATCTGATCTTGGGAAAAAAAACTGTGCCATCAAATATGTAAGCCATCATTCATTATCTGGGTGCCAAGTTTGAACAACATCGGTAAATGCATGTCTGAGAAATGTTTGAGGACGTGTTCAACATCGGGATATTTACAACTAAAATGGCTGCCATTCAGCCATATTGGAACTGATGTCAAAAAAAAAAATGACGTGCATATGTAAACCACCATTCGTTATCTGTGTGTCAAGTTTGAAAAACATCGCTAAATGCATGTCCGAGAAATGGTCGAGGACATGTTCAACATCGGGTTTTTTACAACTAAAATGGCCGCCAATCTATCAGTGAGCCATCTTTGATCAGATCTCAAAATAACAAGTGTTTGTAATCGGTACTGTGCTTTTACCACATTTGAACAAAATTGGACCATTCATGTCAGAGAAATGGTTGGGGACACATTTATGTAACAAAATGGCTGCCGGTCGGGCATCTTGGATCTGATCTCGAAAAACAAATGACCTGCATATGTATACCATCATGGGTTGGCTTTGTGCCAAGTACAAATAAAATTGGTCCATATATGTCCGAGATATAGTTGCGGTCACAGGCGTGCATGCAAGCACGCACACAAAAATTGAGACCAAATCCATAAGCCCCCATTTCGGACTAAGTCCAACGGGGGCTAATAATATTTCATTTTATGTTTTTAATAACTTTTATTCATGAAAATAAATAGCAAAAAGACAATACACAAACATGTTAACCAAGGGTACAATGCGGACAAATTTTAAAGTTGAAGTCCCACACCCTATTTTCCGCATTAACCCCTAAGTTTTTGGATTTGCGGTTCATGGGGATTTTCAAGAACATAACCGCCATGAACGGCAAGGCCCTCCTTGTATATATTTGACCACTGCACAGGGTATCGTGTTCTATGAACTCTTTAGTTCGTGTTGTTCTTGGGTTTTCTTAAGATGATTGTGAAACAAACAGGTTGATTCTGAACTGGTGAAGACTCCGGTTGTCTCTGCAAAGACCTTTTGCAAGCGGGAAGTAATTATAAATAATTTATGGATAAATTAAGAGGCTTTCCATTGAAGGAGTCATTCATACATACAAGCGATCTTTGTTTATACAGAGACGTAGACAATACAGGAGCCTGTCCCTCATTCGTAAATCATATGCAGGGCAAAGGCATTTTGAAGCGTCAAACTACTTCGACACAAACTACCAGGGTAACAGGACACAATGGATAAATCAACACACTGGATGTGATTTGAGCTGGAAATGCAGCTTTTAACGAGCTGAGAACTCAGATGGGAATAATCAAAGAACGTGCATTGCTTGTTGGATTAATCTAGTGACAGCCAAATAAGGTACATGAATGTAGGTACGTAAAAATATTTAAAATGTAAGGCATTTGGGAGGGTTGGAGGGAGATTGGGATGGGGGAGGTTGACCTGTATACCTGTACCATCCATTTTATCTGGATGTAGTTAGTGTAGTGTGTGTGACTGTGATAAGATAGCTTAATAAGCAATGCAGTTGGGATGGGTTAATGCATTATGTTCGACCCATGGAGCGTAACAAGATTCAATGCAAGTGAATTTGGGTCTGAAGATTTTTTTTTCCATTTCACAGGTGGGCTGTTCAGAGGTGCCGAACCTTTTCCATCAGTGGGAAGTTGGGCAGAAACTTTCCATCAGCGCAATGGGCGGCAGCAACGCGTTCGATTAGTATTCAGACTCGTGGTGAGTATTATGGGGAACGTGAGTGAACGCCTTGCCCTAATCATTTAGCGTTGCTCACAACTGACATTTAAACATGATGGTCTGGGAGGAGATGGGTCGGCGAGACTCCCGAGAGTGTGGTTCAGAAAGGGGGGCGGGGGGTTCGGAAGTGGGGTGCATTTGCTTTCAGGTGGGCAGAAGTAGGTAAGTGAACATTATCCTGTTATAGACGCAAAGTTTGTAATGAAATGTCTTGTTAAGATCGCTATTCGTTCCCTGTTTTATCGACGGGACTACCATGGAGCCCATATGGACATTGCCAGTCGATGCAAACCTCCCAGGATCCAGGAAGATGTGTGATTATTGAAAATGCACACATTTAATTGTTTTTCTGGACATTATGCCAATAGCTCGTGCTTGTGGGTCAGAATCCAGCAGCACACTGCGTCTGCTTCACCAATCTCACCTCTGTACATTTGCATTCTTCCCTGCTGTCTTGGCAGACTAATTTCCTCATCAAGCCAACAGCTGCTCACTGTCTTCTACCATCTCGTTTCTGGTCCTACGCCATCTACACTTTCCTTCTCTCCACCCCACCTACTCCCCGCCCCCAGGTTTCTCCAGGGTGCACATGTTGTGCCAGTAACCCACTTCTGGTGAGACTCCTGAAACCCAGGCTCACTGCTCATCTCCACTCATTTGGTCCTCTTTTCTACCTCGCCTGTGGAAACAACTTCCTCAGTCTATTCAATGCCATTCTTCTCACCAGGACTTTACAATGACTGTTCACCACTATTTCAGGATACCCCCACCCATACTCATGATCTTTTTTACCCTCAACACTCCCCAAGCCCATCCTTTCTCTTTCAGGTTATTGGGTCCCTATGCAGCCCCTCCTCCCTTTACCCCTTTTTCATTTTTTGTTCTATTTCTGTTTCATCCTCAGTTTTCCCTGTTTGTTTAGCTACACGCTTGTAGAATTTTTTTAATCCTTTGCTGTCTTTTGAAAAGAATAGGTCATTGTGTGCTGGTGCCTTGGCAAAAATATAAAACAACTTCATCCTGGGTGATGGGAAGGCAATGAGAAACCACTCAGTGTATTTCATTCAAAGGTTAGTGCAGTACAACTAACCATGAGTGTTGCTTTTATTACCCTCTAAAGTTGAAACGTGGAAACTTACTCATGCATCTCAAATCAACTCTGATTTATACAGGTGTGTGGGTACATGCATGTTTTACTTTGTCTTCGTTCATATCATTCCTTTTCTAAGGACAATTGCACACTCTTGTCCAATTTATTAAAATAATGCAATCCCATAGATAGGATATGTTTCATGCAGGATGCTGTCCCATGACTGACACCAAAACCTTAAATGCAAGGACAAGCAGACACAGAAAAGATGACACCAAAACCTAACAGTATATTACTGTGGAAATAGATTCAAGGGGTTAAGATTATATCGTTTCGCAATAGATATTTCCATAGTACATATTTACCGGAAGCATGAGGTACAAAGCCTGGTGTTGGCTTAATGGTTCGTGGGGCTGGCTTGGGATCTTCGGGTCCTGAGTTTGAGCCCTGTTGACTGCTGAATTAACACCAGGTGAGGTTGACTCAGCCTGTCATCCTTCTGAGGTTGGCAAAATGAGTACCAGTGTACTGGTATAGGGGCACAGCATCGGCAGCATAGTCGTGCCCCAACAAAATTATAGCTACCTGGCAGCCAAGCTGCCATATGCAAGAAGAAGAAGAAGCATGAGGTAATTTAATTATCAAAGGAGGACAGAGTATGTTTTCACCCCTGTTTGTCCGTCTGTCTGTTTGTCTGTGAGCAGCTTAGCTCAAAAAGTTATTGATGGATTCAGACAAAACGAAGTGGATATGTTGGGTGTGTGACAAGGATGAATTCACTCAATTTTGGTGATCATTCGGATCTGGATCTGAGATTTTTTTAATCTTTAAAGTGATTTTTCACAATTGATAGATAGGGCCAAAAATCATATATAGTACAATATTTCAAAAGGTTGTGGACTGGTTATGACAAACTTAGTAGATGAGTTGGGCAGTTGACAAGAACAACCCCATTAGATTTTGGTTAAGGTCTGGAAGCAGATCCGGCCTATTGGTAAGATAAATAACGTAAACTGTTCAGCCTGGTAGATATGGGATTATGCATCATTGTTTGTATAGAAAGCTGTCACTTTCTCTCCCTAATGTTTGTGTCCAAAACCGCTTTTCCCTCAAAACCCATTTGATATTCTCTCCTTTGGAGTCTGTTAAATATGCTTTTATTAGGGAGATTTGGCCTCGCAACGCCGTAAAACACAAGTTTTGGTGCCAAGGCAGAGGTTTGGACATAAGCATGAGCCCCGGACATTTTCCCCAAACATTAGAGAGGTTCGGCATTGGGGCTCCCCTTGATTAACGGCCAAACTGCCAATCAGTGTGGGGCATACAGCGTGGGGGTGATGTCGCAGAAGTCTTTAGAAACTGTGCCTATGTCCAGTCTGGGCTTCTTTGTCCCATGACTGATACCAAAAGTCAGTCATGATTCACTGTCTTTCCTTAATATGTACACCCTTTTGAGGAACTTCAATGCATTAGGAGGCCATTAAGCCCATCAAGGCTGTGCAATAGTTGCCATATTGTGGTTGTTTGTCCATGCTATATCCTTTTTAAAAGCTGAGTGTCAAGCAAGGAAGTAGCATGTACCACTGTCCCCACTGTCTCCCACTGTCCCATGACTGACTTCTTTGCCTGGGTCCTCAGCTGGTCTTGGTTTTTGGTCTGCTTTGGTTCATGGTTCCTTGCCACAGTTGGTTCATTGTCCGTCCAGCTCAGGCTGGTTCAGCTGGGGGCCAGACGGGGCTGGAGCAGGAGTCGGACAAGACCAGGAGGAGCTGCTGAGGTCCCGGTCTGCTGCCGCAGTGACAACCGTTCAATTCCTGCCATTTCAGCTGTGCTGCAGCCCATGTATAGGGGCCAACTCAAGTCGATCACGTGGCACACATCTGGGTTACGATTGATATTCCATTGTCTTGTCATTTCTTCCTGATCTTTCTCCTGTGGTATGCATGGGACCCATGAAGTCTTAGTTTGATAAGGACCTTTCATATGTACGATACCCAGGGTGCATATTTTGTTTTCTAAATACAATTGTTATCTACAATCTTTCTACACTCCCTGTTCTCCCTTCCCTGTTTAATATACACAGACATTAATCCACTGGGTCTCCATTGAGTAACTGAGTTAACATGATTGCTTGAACCACTCAGTTTCATAAGGAAGGGTTTAGCAGGAAGGAAGTTCAAGAGTGTTGCCCTGTTCCGTCAGCAAGCAAAGGTGTTCAGCCAAGAAGGACATGTGGCAAAAACAGGACATTATTGCAGCAGGAGAAAAAGCACTTGTGTCATTATATGTGCCAAAGAACAAGGACTGGACACTTTACGATACAGGCGATTTTGTGAGAAGGTTTCCAAGAGCACATCTCAAGTAGAACCTCAAACACTACCCCCAACCTCAGCAGCTGAAAAGTATCACAGCCTCTGTGTATATTATCAGATGATGGAGTGGAAAGGAAGAAGCATCAA
>CM068956.1:102553951-102568193 GCA_035128595.1 Eptatretus atami | reverse complement strand
GGGTGGATTTTGCAAGTATCATGCTCTGCATGACTTTTTCTTGTTTGTCTGTTTGTTTGTCAATCGCCTACATGTCACAATTCTCAACCAATCGTCATGAAACTTTACCAAATTATGGAGGTAGTCTCAACTGAGAAGCCTCTTGATTTTGAGGTCAAAGGTCTAATTTCTAAAATCGTCATTTTTCATTCGATTGCTTTGAAATTTGAACAGGATTTGTATAGTCCATCACTAAATTGGGAAAGCAACTATTTTTGAGGTCAAAAGCTCAAACTTTAAAAATCATCAATTTCAGTATGAAAAATAATCAATTTTCATTCGATTGACCTGAGCTTTGATTACGATCGTCAATTTTAATCTGAATGAAATGGACAATTTGATGTATCCATGGCAACCTTTGGAGAGGGGGATGGATTTTGCAGGTATCGTGCTCTGCTCGACGTCTTTTTCTTGTTTGTTTGTTTGTTTGTTTATCCACACAGAACTTTCGTGTTTTTCTCCACAACCACTTGTCAGATTCAGACGAAATTTTCACCATAGGAGCGACTACTCATGTGGAATGTTGTATTGATAATTATGACATCATACATTAGGTCACGTGGTGTGACAGCCATGTTGAAAAAAACGGAAAAAAATTTGGACCTCTGTATCTGAAACCGTACCAAGGAAAAAAATTGAAACTTGGCACATGGCAAATACTCATCATGGGGAATGAGTGTGATTTTTCATGACATCGTAGATGCCTTCATTATGACGTCATTGCATATATAGATCGCTACATCTGATCAGTATGAAAATTTTTGATGGTCATATCGGGATAAAATGATCCACAGAAAAAAATTGATGACATCATCGGTCACGTGATTTGGCAGCCATATATACATATATATATATATATATATATATATATATATATATATATATATATATATATATATATATTTTACAAACCTTCAAAAATCTTCTCTGAAGTGGTTCAACAGATCGAGGTGAAACTTTACAAGTATGAGCGCTATCCATGAGGAACAAATGATTCACACACATGACATCATAAGTCACATGGTTTGGCAGCCATATTGGATGTACCCTAAAACCTATAAAAATAATCTCCAGAACAGCTGGACCTCAATCATATTCATACAATTCATGTGGATTTTCTTCTCCCCATATCCTATAATTATGATGATGAACTTCATCTGATAAGTGAAGTGTAGCCTTATCACTAAAAACAAGGTTTGATTAAAAACAAAAGTTCGTCCAATTCTGTCCATTCAATTAATTATTGACAAACATTCACTCTCATTTCATAATCCTCTTCTAAAGGTTTATGAACTGTTTGCATTTTATAAGAATTAAACCTCAATTCTTTATGAAGGATATCGTGAACAGAGCTTTTTGGAATGTTTAACTTAAGAGATGCTCTCTTCATTAACTTTTTATGGCTGTTGGTAAAGGCCTCCATAACAACATTCACCCTTTAATTTGACTTTCTTGGCCTTCCAACAGATTTCCCCTTCAGTACAGAAACTGTAGCCTCAAACTGATCCACCTATCTTTGGATAGAGTGTTCTTCAGGCACTGGTTTTGCTCATTTCACACTGAAAACGCCTTTGGCCTTGAATGATTGAACCACATTCACGTACAAATCTCACAATTTTTACATTCTCTTGAGGACTTGTCATTGCATCGGAAAATGGGGGTTCTCTTGAAACAAAGAAAATAACAATCAATATTCACAACAAACTAAAACTTAAGTCTAATGCATGTATTCATATCAAGTTTATGTCAGTATCTCAAATAACAATAAAACTGTTTAACTTTTTTTTTGGTATATTCATTTTCGGACACCCTGTATGTTGTTCTCGACTCACCAAGGAGCTAAACAACAGAGGTTATCAGGTTTAGAGACTGACAGGGGATCAAAGGGGAACACTGAGACAAAGGCATCGCACATGAGTAGATGGGTGGAAGAAAGGAGAGGCAATGGAAGGGTCAGCGAGAGATGAAGAGAGCAGGGGTAATATTGGAAAAGTATGAGGTAATGATGGGCATTACTAATGAAAGACAGGAGGGAGAGGCATGGGACAGACACAGAGTCGGTTCTGCACAGGAAAGAGAATGGAGGGAAGAAAGAATGGTGGTGAGCGTTCAGCTTATAATTGGATGGGAGCTCGTATGGGTTTCTACAAGAATGCTTGCGACTTGGGCCGGATGGGCGAGGGAAGAGAGGACTGAAGGAGTGAGGCCCGAGATGAGGTGATAGAAAACAGAGTCCATCAACCTGCCTGAAGTTGGTGAGATGTCGACCTCGTGACCCGGCCTTCTGCCGAAATAGGCCCATTCCACATGTCTCTGAAGTGTTTTCCTTCCACGTTTTATTCGTCAGCACAAACGTCAACGTGGAGTTCTCGAATGTGGAAGGAATGACTTGGTGCATCTGGAAGAGAAAAATTGTCTTTCTTTAATCTATAAATTATACGTGATTCCTTCCAAGCCCCCATTGTGCACCGAAGAAGTCGATGTCTCCAAAGTGAAGGAAGAAAATCAGGGATCAGTTAAACACCAGACAGTGAATAAAAGAAAAGAAAGAGAAAGAAAGTACAGAAAAGTTGGCGGTATGCCCCGCAGCGGCTTGTCTGCATATTGTTCGCTTCCGTGAGCCAGAGAGACGATGTCTGATGGATGAGCCACGGACGCCTAATGTGTCGTGACGCTCATCAAGGCATTGGTGGGAGAGCGAGCTCGGCACCCGACCCCCTTCCCCCTTCCCTGGTACCAGGCAGCCCAGCGCCTCATTTGACTGGGGCCCGAGCACGAATGGCCCGGCGGGTGTGCGGCCAGGCCCATTAGGGGCGGGAGGCCACCGTTATAAATAGCAATTAATGGGGGCCGGGGGCGGTGAGGGGAGCCAGGAGGGCTTGATGCATGTGGTTTTAGGAGCGACGTTCCTCCAAGAGCCATTTCAAGCAGGTTCCGAACTGCCCCACATTCTGATTAGCCAAGTCGTGGGAAAAGCAGCTCGGTGCAGGCAGGTGGGTGTGGGATTGTGTGCAAATTGGGGGGGGGGGGGGCAAATTGTATCATCGAAATTTACATGTACATGATCAATGAACACCTGTGCCTGATTAGTGAGTACATTACTATGAAATACCACGAACGATGAAGAATAAGGGTGACGGCTGGCAATTGTGCTGAACACACCTCAACGCAGCTAGATTCAAACCCATAGCCATTGGTTTGCAGGTGGAACATCCTAACTGGAATCGGTGTTATAGGGTACACAAACAAGAAAAAATACTGGGAAAACATTAAAGGGGAGCAGGATAAACAAACAAGTTGTAACTCATATGAGTGCCTTGTGGGAGGAAGGTGGGGGGGGAGTCCGAAATGAAGCGGAGGGGTTGAGGGAGGTGAACGATGAGCTCTTTATCGATTGTGTCGATTTCAGCAATAATTGAAACCGACGTCTAAAATGCATTTGAGAATTGGACATAAGAAATCACCCCTGGTAGTGTGTGCGGTCTTTAGAGGACGAGTGGAAAAGGCTGTTGTGAATTATCGTTTGTGTGTGTGTCATTGCTTATCTCCATATGCGGGTTTCAGAAGGTGGAACAAAGCCATCCCATGTCTCAAAGTATCCACCTTCGTGTATGTGGGTGCATGTGTGTACATATGAGTGTGTGTGTTATTTATAATCACTCTTTTTTTTTTTCCTTGACAAGAACGAAGCTCATGGAACAGCAAGGTAGAATTGACATTGGGACAAATTCCACAAACAGTAAAAGAGGAAAATGAAGAGGGGAGGAAACTGAAACTAGTCAGTAAAATGGTTGGGTTAGGAAAAGTTAATGGGGGTAATAAAAGACCAAGGATCAGGATTGTGAATGACAAGAGATGATGGTGCACTGTTGCTTCCTTAAATCCCTGTAGGGAATAGTGAGATAAAACAGCCCCTGGAAGGTGTTCCGTAGATGGGAGAAGCGAGAAATATAAGAGTTGAGGTGTGCAGACAGCCTGGAATTTGTAAGTTTAACCAGGAGGGGGTTACTGGAATAACGCGTGTGTCCTCGAGTAGATAGAGAGGGCCGGAGGACTGAGAGAGCAGAGGGAGCAATGTTGGAGAATAGATGGTATAAAAAAAGAGACCACTAACATACCTGTAATATGAGAGCAACAGATCTTTGCACCGGCCTCATCACGGGAGATTCCAATCATTTTGAGAGCTTTAAATTGCATGGAATACAGGAGAAACAGATTTGATGCTGGAGTGACAGCCCATAGGGAAAAGTGGTACTCCATTGAGCTCTGGACAAAGATCCACGAAGACTGTGAGTGACTGATTTTCCAAGGAAAGACTTGGATTGGCGGATGATGCCCCATCTGTGGTTGACTTTGGAGGCCAGCTTTGCGACATGGTTGGCCAAGGAAAGATCATGACTGATGATGAGGCCTATAAGTTCAACAGGTTGACCTCTTCCAGTGGATGACCAAGGAAATAGATTGTTGGGTTAATTTGATGATCCTTCTTGAGTAAGGGATTGGGGTACTGTACGACCCAATGTGGAGTCGTCTGCAAAAAGTAATAGAGGGTTTTCTACAGCAGTGGAGAGGTCATTTATATAGATGAGGAACAAGACTGGGCCCAAAACACTGAATTGGGAAACTCCAGCTTCCACTGGGAAAGGGGAGAAGAGGGTTCCATTGATCACAACACATTGACTGCATGAGTGGAGGAAGTCAGATATCCAGGGATGAAGATGGCCTTCTGTGCCACAGGTAGAGATTGGCAAGCAAAGCAGGATGTCAGACTGTGTGAAATTCCCGAGGTGTGTTTAGGGAGACGGTCCGAATCTCTTGATTGAGATTGAGGGCCTCCAACCATTTCTGAGACAGTAACAGAAGCATGTCCAGAGTGAGTGAACAGGACGGAATCCAAACTGATGGTCGGCGATCAGACTTTGAAAACAGGAAAGACGACATTAGAAGCAATGATGGATTCCCTGACTTTGCTTGCAATTGGAAGCAAACTCACTAACTTATAGTTGGTAGGGTCTGCATGTGCATCCTTGATGTTAAATGTTAAACAGGAGTAATGTTAAATGATACATCTTACTGCTGGCCCATGATACCCCAACGGAGGATGATCACTCCTTGACAAGTAAAGAAGGTGGGTGCTCGGACACTCGGCGTGTGTGGTTGTGTAAGTGTGACAGAATCCATCAGCGACATCTCAGGTTATCACGACCTTGGAATACAGAATGGTCGCTGCACAGTGTGCTGGTATTCTTGCAATGCCCTACCAAGGACTGAGTGTAAGAGCTTGGCTAATGAACCCGACTAATCTCTACTAAGGGACCATTTGTCTTAGTAGAGCTTCGTCAGGTTTATTAATCAAGAACTTGCACATCCGTAGCTTTGGGTTCACAAAGCATGTTGTGACGTCATGGCAACCATGACGTAATATGGCAGGGATTGTAAATATGGAGGTACCTCACTTGTGGAAACGAACCACATCTCACGGTTGTCTCGCAGCAGGGGTGTTATCATCACTTTGTGATTAAAAAGAGCAGGAGGCGAGACCTAACCCAGCCCCAAATAATTGCGCAGCCTAATTAGGCAGCTTCAAGAGCCGCAGCTGGAGAGCGGCACATATCGGCAATTAGTGGTGGAACCCTTTAAGCATCTTCGCTCACTCAAGCCCTTGGCCGGTGTTTCGTGCTTTGGAGCATGGCACAAGTCGGATGATGGACACTTCAATCCACAGGATGTGTGAGCAAACGTGCATCGAACACGACCATTTATCTCTCTCTCCCAGACAAATGAAACATTCCAGGCATTATTCGCCGCCAGGTCACTCGGCTTCACTGTCGAGAGAAAGAGCAACTGATCGGGTGCAGTACATGATACATCGGAGTGTTTATTCCCTCGTGTATAAGCGCATGGACAGCTTCACATATTGGGGCGAACTGTTTGATCTGCATCGGTCTGAGCGCTCGTTGGTGGAGGTCTTGTTGTCGATGATGTGGTGAGGCTGAGGGCCGCCCGGCTAACTATATGGAATGCGGACTCTCATTTCGGGACAAACTGGCCCAAGGGAGGACTTGTATGGGGGGAAGCCCCAAATCAACTTGCAAGGCAAAATGGAATTTTCTGAGCCTCAACCTCTGTCACTCAATATGGTGTCCAGACTGAGACCATTACACATGTTCCCGGCCACTTTGAACTCAACAACCGATTTCTTTTACATTTTGGGGTCGCCGGGAAGGAACGCGACATGACTGGAGGAGGGGGGTGGGTTGGGGTGATATGCGGTGCACGCACTTCGAGTGTTGTAACGGAATAATCGAATGACGTCATATGTAGGCCTACTGTGCTTTAAATTGCATGGAATACAGGTTCATCAAACAGTGAAACAAGTCTATATAATCGATCACCGATATTATATTGCCATTTTCTCCAAGTGACAGTGTACAAAAAACACTCAAACACTTTGCATACAATACTTGGAATTAAATACAAGCCAGAACATCCCAAACTGAGGAAATGTTGCATTCCAGAGGAGGAGAAGGATATTGGGACCATACTCTGTGCAGAGCGTTGATACTGCTTAAGCAGTCTCCTTGGCAATTGGGCACAATCCTGGACGGGTTGCTACTCCGACACAGTATACCAGCATGCTGGCATTCATTTTGCCGACCTCGGAAGGATGACAGGCTGAGTTAACCCCACCTGGTATTAATTCAACAGCTGAGCGGGATTTGAACTCAGGACCCTTGGATGTCTCTGCACTTATCACGGCAGTGATATTTATGTCTCTGCTGGCTGTGAGTCAGAGGTCAACAGACGTCTGGGTCGAGCCTGGGGAGTCATGGATTCACTGGATAATGGGGTGTGGCACTGCCGGTACCTGTACGGGAGGACGAAAGTCCGAGTCTTCAGGTCCTTGGTGCTTCCAGTCTTGCTCTATGGATGTGAGACTTGGACTCTGACCAAGGATCTGAGACGGAGACTTAATTCCTTTGGTACCGGGTCTCTTCGGAGAATCCTTGGCTATCGCTGGTCGGACTTTGTGTCCAGCGAGCGGTTGCTGAGAGAGACTCAAATGAGATTTGTTACCTGCATAGTCTGTGAGCATCAGATGCGGCTGTATGGACATGTGGTTCGTTTTCCTGACGCTGATCCTGCTCACCAGATTCTCTCAGTGAGGGAGTCTCGTGAGTGGAGGAGGCCAATGGGCCGACCACCTGCCTCGTGGTTGCAGCAGGTTGATCGGCATCTCAAGGAGATTGGGATGGGTCAGGCATCTGCCTGGAGGATGGCCCGACGGAGGCCTCTGGAGTACCGGCGGAAAGTGGACGCAGCGACGTGCTGTTCTGGTGCATGCTCCCATACCTGACCTGACCTGACCCTAGGATTCAAAGCCCACCACCCTAACCATTAAGCCAACACCAGGTAAAGGGAAGTGGGGCAAGATATCCTCAAAAAAAACAAAAAACACACGCACACTCCTCGGTCATTTTGTTCAGTTTACTGAACATTTGTCATTTCAAAATGCCGCTAGACAGACAGGCAGAGAGCCTTCTGATGCGGCCCTTCACAAGGATACTGAACATGTAACCATAACTGAGGAGGTTATACATGGGGGTAATCTATCCCCATCTAACTACCTTACTGTCAGGTGGCATCTTATATCACCTTACTACCTTACTCCACTTAACAAGTATCCATTTTCACTAAAAATGAGGGGGTTAAATACCCTCGTCCTCACTACAACCCTCACTTTCCTTCAAACTATACTGGATTAATCTGTGTTTACCGTTAAATCAATGGGTTAACACTAAATTTGTTCTGAGCCACAATGCCAATAATCTGTGTTATTTGAGAACATAACTGCAGTGATGTTATCTATGGTCTGACAAAGTCATTCTATTTGTGTGAAGGAAAACCATTTGATGAAAATGGACAATGCATGGATATAGAATGTCCAAGTAGGTTTTATGGACATTGCAGGCAGTGAAAAGGAATGAGTGTTTGATAAGGAATTCCCTTGGAAGGATGGGGTGGGGGAGGGGGGAGTGTGGTATTAATTGGCAAATTACTCTCAACACACTGCCCCATCTACTCGTTTTTAAAAAAAAACATCCCAAGTCACACAATGCATACATGGAGGAATGAAATAGTAAACTTTTAGAACCTCTGGAGCATTCACCTTCCTTTCCTACACAGAACCTTGTACACACATTCACCCACACACCCTCATGTACAAGTAAACAAACATCCCACCCGGAGTTCGTGTCACCTTTACAATACTGCAGTAAAATGATGTAATTTTCATCACGCTTGAGTAAACTCTGATTCACACTATTACAGGACCATCCACCTCATGGTCTTTTTGAATCGTCCATTGGGAAGCAGCATAGAGACTTTAAGGCTTTATCACCACATGTTGGCAGTTACCAGAGTTTATCCTAATGACAAACGTTTTCCTTTCGATCGTAACTCTTGATAAAGTAAGCAAAGATGTCTTTAAACTGCCAACCAAAGAAAACGGTTTCGCAATGAGTAAAGAGTCCCACATTATTGATCGTGCGGATTCAGATACGATTGATCTTTGCCGTTCCCATGATGCGACTGTATCCCAGCATTCACAGAACCAAGCAACTGAACAATGGCGAGAGTGGTATGTGTGTATTCTGTTGTTGGAAGGGTCTCCTGTTTGTTATTCTTCCAGATAAACACCATAAATTACCATTCATTTACTGGATCCCAAAAATGTACTAAAACCATTGTAAGATGAGGTTCATAATCACACGAAGAGAATACAGTTTGAAACCATTGTCAGGTAGTATTACAGGGGCGATGAAACTAATTTAGAAATGCTTGAAAAATTACCATGAAAAGGAGAGGTTTTATTCTGGTATTAAAAAATTCTGGATCACTGAGAATACCAAACCTATATAATCGACAGTATCCACAACATTATCAACTTCTGATTTTTCCACATGATGCACAAACATTCCATATGACAAACTCGTAACTGCATTGGACAGAGCGGTAGATAAAGCATTTGCATGGGTAATAAAGTATACGTTCAAGTCCTTCAAAAAAGAGCAAACTGGTCCATAAAGGAAAATCAATATTCATGTCGTTTTTCAAAAAATAAACTTAAAGAAAGTGTTAAATTTCTCATAAACAACAGTTTCTTTACATTTGGCAATGGGATACTCCAGCAGATAGTGGGAATACCCCTTTCTTTGTAAATGTATTCCCGCAAATGTACGAGTCTGATTGGGTTCAGAACATGTGCAGGAATAAATTAACAACTGCGTGATGGTGTGGAAACACATTTAGATTCATTGACGATTCATTGGAAATTAATGATAGGTTTGTATTTGATCAGCTTCATGATGATATACAGTAGCATATCCAAAATAACTCGAATTAAAAAAGGAAAACCAAACTCACACTTCAGTTTCCTTTTTAGAATACAAATCGATATCAATAATAATAAATTTCACTAAATATTTGATAAATGAGACCGTGCTTCCTTTCCTGTTGTAATTTTCTGCAGACGACTGTAGTAGGACCTGTTACCAACTATAATATATGAGAGTATTACTCTCAAATTATTAAGATCTAACTGTAGCATTTCTGCCTGGAGATGCTTTTCGATTGCACATTGTACGAATGTTTTCTTAGACAGCACCATTCCGAAGAAGCTATTCTATGGAATGGTTGCAGGTGAAATATTTCAGACTATGAGGCAATAAGAACTTGTCAATAGATTAAAACAACTCGTCAGACATATGTTAAACAGGAGCTACAGTTAGCAGATTAAAAAAGTTTCTTAAGACATAAAACGACACTAAAAGAATGAGTGAAATACAATATGAATAGAGAGTAAAAATATGACCGGACATTTATAGAAATACCTTATTTAAAGAATATATATATTTATATTATTGATTATATATTATATATATATATAATATATATATATAGTATATATTAGATATATATATATATATTATATATATATATATTGTGTAGATTTCCGCCCGTCAGCGGCGGACGACCGCCTTAGCCCAATGCGGCCGCCGCGCCACCGAACGAGCAATCTAGTCGCAGCTTCCGGATCAACGCGCGAAACCCGCTACGGTGTTTTTAACACACCTAAACCAGCCAACTCTTCTGTCCACGCGCTACAGGGTGATCGCCGAATTGTCGATGTACTAATTATTCGCCACGGACAGAAATGCCGGGAGTCTACCTCAACGGACCTGCACGAAAACGAGCCGCTTAAGCAGCTCGTTCCGTATGCGATTGCCGAGCGGTTTTATATCGCAAGTCCCGTCGGACCAAGATGTAGTTTATCGGCTTATAATCAGCCAGCTAATATCCGAACGCAATTATGGCAGTCAATGTAGGAAGGGACGCAATGAGCAGGTGAACATTCAAACAATGGGGTATTTATTTCAATGCACATATGCAATGAATGGGGGGAATGGGAACGGACACGAGCAAAAAGCCTACAGCGAGTTCTATCATGTAATGTACAGGCACTTAACAGTTTGTTACTTACGGACAAGGCGCCACAGACTTTCATGAATAACCCCAGAAGAAAGAACAGGCTCGTAAGCCTTTATTATTTGCTTGGCCGGGATTACGAAGGGCTCTGACGGGACCTGGCCACCCTCGTGGTGACTCGCTGGGTCTGGTTTGGCGACCCTCGATGTCTGTGCCCAGACCCCGAGCTCAACTGGCTCCCTTGGTCATCCGGCCTCCACTGCGGCTGGTTTAGCCGAACAGGTTGGAGGAGTGAAGGCTCTTGACTCAGGCCTCCTGGTCGCGCCGGCGAACCCCAGCGAACCAACTGCCCGAACTCGAACTCTCCAGCTCTCGTTGGGCGACTCTCCACCCCAATCTCACCGACTCCGAGCTCCCACACCAGCTCAACTCTGGCGCTCTCCACACCGATTCAACTCTACTCTGCTCTGGACTCCAGGCTCCAGATCGCGTCCGGGGCGTTCGCCCTCCCTTCCCGGCGTACGGGGGGGGGGAGGGGGGAACCCAGGAGTGATCGGTTGCTCTTTAGTTGTTGCTGTAATAACCTCTTCCGTGTTTACGCCGTTTGAGGGACCCGCCCAACCGTCATTTTTGTTTCTTCTTCGGGTAGCTTTTGGAGTGGTGTTTGTTGTAGAGGAGGGTCGCTGTGTTGTGGAGTATGATGAGGTTGTTGAGAATGCTGTTGTTATTGTAAATAAAGATAGAAAAGAATAACACTACTCAAAGATGCACAGCCGGCACACGAATAATGCCCGTTATACATTGGTGGGGAAATCTAACCTTGAACACACACTTACCGAAATAACTGACCTCTGGGGAACCTGAATGGTGTTCTGTGAATTTCCACAACCGTAACAAATAATTGATACTAGCGATACCCATGCACATGCACGGGATAGCAGTACAACATAGCTGGTAGCAGACGACAGACCGTACACGGGGAATGACAAAAATATGCATTGTGCAAAATGCAAGTGGTACTATGGAACGCCAAGACTTCCCAAAATTGTCAGCATGTCCGCTAAGTGCCACAGCAATTTCATAGGGATCGTGTGACGGCGAGCCGAGTTTTTTAGTGTGCAAGCTTGGTATTATATAGAGATATATGTAAGATAATATATGAAAAAAATTATATATATATATATATGTATACATATAAAAAATATATATATATATGATAATTAATGTCGTTCTCCAACCTAAGACGGACATTGTGACGTCACCGCCATAACACTCCTACTGTCTGTGGCTCCCAGAAGATCTATTTCGCAGCACTAATTACCCAAGATGTAATTACGGCGAGCCACAGACAGTACGAGTGTTGTGGCGGTGACATCACGACGTTCGTCTTTGGTTGGAGAACGACATTAATTATCATCAATGCGCCCGAACGCAAACCATTAATGACTCCAGATTGTTAACAAGGAAATCCAACACAGGTGGAGGCCATTCAGCCGATCATGCCTACACGAACACCGCACCAACCCATCTGCACAAGATCCAAGGAACAAATGCAAAAAATGTTTTAAATTAATGAAATAAAAAAAAATGGTTTGTTAGTTGTTTTTTTTGTAGTTTTTGTATTATTATTATTTTTTTGTATTTTTTGTTGTAGTTTTTGTATTTTTTATTATTATTTATTTTTTATTGTTTTTTTTACTTCCCTTTTCTTCCCCTCAGAGGAGGGGGCATGGGCTTGGTTAAAAACACACATCAACCACACAATCCCCTTGACAAGACCCCCACCAACAGCACTCCGTACACAATCACCCATCAATGCTCAAACTACCTAAAAGTCCATAACTTCCAGGTACCCATATAATTCTAATTTAAGCTTATCTACTTTTTCTGCTGCCACTACCTCTCCAGGGAGACCATTCCATGCATTAACTACTCTCTGAGTGAAAGTCCCCTGCCTTACTGCCATCTTAACTCTCCTCTTCTTTACTCTCAAGCTATGGCCCCTGGTCCTATCTCTGTCTACTCTGTTAAATAATTCATCCACACTTATTTTATCTATATCTTTCATTATCTTAAATATCTCTATCATATCTCCCCGTAACCGCATCCTTTATAGTGATTAAAACCCTGTCTCCTTCAGCTGCTCCTCATAGCTGAGTCCAGCTAGGCCCAGAATAAATCTAGAAGCCCTGCGCTGAACCCTCGCTGTGGCATCTATGTCCTTCTGGTCAGCGTTGCCGGAACACTGTTGGTTGACGCAAACTGCACATATATATCCAAATGTGGCCTCACTAAATTCCTGTACAATGTTAACACCACCTCTTTTATTTATAATTGAATCCCCCTCCGAATACAGCCTAAAAACCCTATTTGCTTCCTATAGCTGCCTGCGACACTCACATACCTGCTTACCTACCCAATCCATCTCCTACCACCCCAGATCCTCTCCTATGTGACCACGCTCCACAAAAATTACCCCTTGATCCTGTAATCTCTAATTTCTATGTTCTTTCCGATCCCCAACAAGCTTAGACTGCTCAGCGTTAAATTCCATCTGCCAATCTTTGCCCAATCTACAGATCAATATCAATACGACTTTCCTCGAATCTGATCACCACCCCCTTTGCTATCCACCTCACCTCCACAGCTTTGTGTCATCTGCAAATTTGGAAAGCTTACTCTTTACCCTTTATCCAAATCGCTATGGTAAATAATGAGAGTATTGGTCCTCATGGTCCGAGTACTGATCCCTAGTACCCCGCTACTTACATCCTCCCAGCAAGACGTCCTCCCACTCACAGCCACTCTTTGCTTCCAATCACTAAGCCAGTTTGCAATCCAATTAGCTACCTGACCAGTCACTCCATAAGTACTCACTTTGGCTAACAACCTCCGATGTGGTACCTTATCAAATGCCTTCTTAAAGTCTAGATATAGAGAGAGATAAGAATCAACATATTTAATAATCTCATCACCCACAAAACTGTCTCCATCACTCCTTTCGACCAATTTATATTGCTGCACATCCCCCTGCCCACACCCACTGCACCTCCACCACTGCGCACACCACCTGCACCTCCACCACTGCTGCACTGCTGCACCTCACCACTGCCTGACCTGCTGCAACCTCCACCACTGCCTGCACCTTCTGCACCTCTGCCACTACCTGCACACGCTGCAGCCTCGACACTGCCAAACACCGCTGCAACTCCACCATGTCGACCTGCACCTCCGCCACTGCCCGCACTCGCTGCACCTCAGTCACTGCCCCACACCCGCTGCACCTCCGCCGCACTGCGCCCACACGTCCGCTGCACCTGGCCCGCACCACTGCACCTGCGCCACTGCTGCACCTGCACAACTGCCCCGCTGTACATGCACCACTGCCCAATCCCTGCGCACCCACTGTCCGCACCCACTGCACTGCTCGCCACTGCCGCGCCCTTGCACCATCTCCACTGCCCACGCCCATTGCACCGTCCCAATGCCCGCCCCCATTGCACCGTCCCGCACTTTTGCACCGCCCCCGTTGCCAAACCGTCCCCACTGCCCACCCTCCGTGCACAGTCACCACTACCCGCTCCCGTTGCACAGTCACCACTTCCAATATCCTCAGCAACCTCACTCCACAACGCGTAACAACTATTATCTACAAATTCTCACATTCTGCTACTTGCTGCAAATTATCGTGTTCCCTACCAACCCGTATGAACCT
>CM068956.1:102541223-102551465 GCA_035128595.1 Eptatretus atami | reverse complement strand
ACGAGGGCTGTATGGGACTCGGTGCTGGTGCTTTCACCACTCATGGTTTGGAGTTGCACAGTATATATATTAGATAAAACCATTTTCAGTGGTTGCTAGGAGACAGTGCAGAATGTAAAAATTCTGTTATCAATAACCTTTCGAATATTGATGCTGATGGGCATATAAAAATCAGCTCCACTACTCTCAGAATGAGTAATTTTTTTTTTGGTGACAATACATCAAAAAAGAAGGAAATATAGAAGAAAAAAAATTCAAAAATAGGAGATTTATTAGATCCTACAAAAATATATGGAAAATAGGAAATATAGGAGGACTGAGAGTCCTGTATTTGAATAACCGTTTGATTTTGTGGTAAGTGGGATGGGCGTGCTGGGTGGTGGGCATTTAAGGTACGATGTTCATTATTTAATGTATTATCATACAATGGAATGTGTGATGATAGTTATAAATACGTGATAATACATTAAATCTTCCAGCAAGTAAACCTTGAATAGTGATGTTGCATTGATGGGTTGACTGACTGCTTGGATGCAACTAAGGTTGTGGATCTACTGAAGTGGATCCATGATTGAGGTTATGGATCCATCGTTTGAAGAGATTCTGGGCTGAAAGTATTGAAACCTCGAGGAAGAACGGTGCCCAGATGATCTGGGGGGGTCGTGAAACCAGTCAGTTGCTCACAGGTTAAGGTTGTTACTTTAGGGAAAGGAACGACATTTTGAGGTTTACATTTTAAATAAAGATGAATCGAGGATGTTGTGAAATTAACATAATTTACACCAATCCTTGAAATTATATTATACGAGCAGAGTACCCGCCCTCCAGGCGGGTGGACAAGATATGGGGTGGACAAGATAGACACAGAAAGAAACTCCAAGGAGGGAAAATTGGGAGGAGGAGGGATGGGGGGGGGGCAGGTTAGCAAGGATAGAAAAGATCATGGTTTTCGATTGGCAATGATCTAGGATGATGCTGAATAGCTGTCTCGAAGACCTGGAGGGAGGAATGAGATTGTAGAGGATGTGGAAGTTGATTCCACAGGTGAGAAAAAAAAAGAGGAATAAATGAGTAGAGGTGACCAGTGATCCTGAATTTAGGTAGGTTCACCAGAAAGGGGTTGATGGTGGACCGTGTGAGTCCTGCAGAAACCTAGGGGGTTGGACAAAGCACAAAAAGAGTAGAGGGTGCAACACCAGAAAGGAAGCGGTAAAAGACAGAGACCACCGACCAGTCTGCGACGGTGAAGTGATAGAGCCAGACTCAACTTCAGCTCAGGAGATTCCAATGATCGTGAAGGCCTTGGTTTGCATAGCATCAAGCTCAGCAAAATGTGAGGCACAAGAGCCAGCCTAGAGGAGAGAGCAGTACTTCGTCAAGCTGCAGATGAAGGCCTTGTAGGTGGATGTAGGTTTCATGTGTGACATGTTTCATTAGCACCTATCTTTGGAAATTTTTTTCCAAATGTGGGTTAAGAATACCTTTTCTGGCTTCCTATCTTCATGTTGGCATAGAAATTGGATTTGATAGTCTGTCTAACTCTTCACGTACTCAGCCAATCTGACAGTTGTCACTCTGTGCACTTGGTTAAGCTCCAGCAGGCCACAGCCTCCTCATCTCGGCAGGTACATTCTCAGGATGCACTGATTTTTGTTCAACATTTTGTGGATGGTGATGGGTTTTCTTGTTTTGATGTCTAGTTTATTGATTTATGTTTGTGGCCAGTTTATTACTCCACAAATGCATTGGAATACTGCTATTGCAAGCTGGTTTATGGCTTTGATTTTTGTTTCTTGGGGAGAGGTGAGTTAAAAGCCTCCTGTAGTGGCCATGCATGGGGTCAAATCCTCATGGAGTGGACATGTCTGGGTTCAAAGCCTATTGGAGTGGCCATGTGTGGGGCAAATGCTCATGGAGTGGCCACTTGTAGGATTAAAGCTCACCGAATAGCCATGCATGTGGTAAAAGCCTCATGGAGTGGTCATTGGCAGGTTTAAAGCTCATGGAGTGGTCATGTGTGGGGATTTCCTGAGAACAATGCGGACAAGCTGGTGCTGCCAACTGTGAACTAACTGGAAGAGCATATAAAAGGACTAGCACAGCACATTTCTGGGTATGTAAGCCTGACACACTGTGTGCTGGTACAGTGTGCTGAGGGGACTGGCCGAGCGATCTTAGGGGGCAGGACCGCTCATTTCAAGAGAAGGTGCGGCACATTAGTGGAATCGGCGTGACCTGCCAAGGTGACTGTCAAGGGGTGTATGGAGGGTTGGTGTGGGTCTTTCTGTAACATAATATAAATGGTGCAGCTCAGCAACACATCTCGCTTTTCAAACAAAAATCCTTTAACGGCAAAAAACAGCTCGATGGTGGCAGCACCTCGAGGGCCGATCATTACTGCACAGCAATCTCACGCAGTCGATAACGTTCTTTGGACGCTTATACCGTACATTAAGTTGCTTCATTTATTTCCTGATGGCAGCCTTTGGGGGATTTAGCTCTTGTGTGATTCGACGATGAAACCCATAAGGCTCCTCTCCAAGGAATGCATTTGTTCCTTATTTTGTTTGTTTCCTTGTATATTTGTTTGTCTCTTCGTTTGTATGGTTTTTGTTTAATTTCCTATTGCTTTCATGTTCTTGCTTGCATTTATTGATTTTTTTTTGGGTGTTTATTCATTTTTTCTTTTATTACCTCTGTCATCTGCCATGGACGGAGGTTGTGTTTTCACCCCTGTCTGTTTGTGTGCAGGATATCTCAAAGTTCTGGACGGATTCAGATGAAATTTCGGGCAGGCTGGATGTGTGACAAGGACAAAATGATTAGATTTTGGTGAAGATCCAGATACGGATACGGATAATCGAATTAATTTTTTTTTTTTAAGTGATTCTTCACCATTAAGAAATGGGGACAAAAACAATATATAGTACAGCATGATATCTCAAAATGTTGTGGATGGATTATGACAAAACTAGGTGGATGAGTTGGTTCGGTGACCAGAACAAGCCAATTTGATTTTGCTTCAGGTCTGGATACAATTCCAGCCCATCATTGGGATTACAAAACGTAAACTGTTCTGCCTGGTGGAGGTATGCGGTCTATCGAGTATCGTTTCGTTTGTATTATTGATGTACAAAAATCAAGGCCCATGGAAGAGTGGAGAGACAGAGGAAAGGGAAGGAACTGACAGAGGGGCAGAGGGGTCACTATTAGACACAAGCAAGAGAATGAAGGAAGAGAAAAAGAGGAGAGAGAGGGGAAGAAATAGTAACCTGCAATAAATAGCTCAACAAATCACGTGAATATACTGAAGATCGCTCACAGATCCTTGTGAGACTACGAAGGAGGACTCAACATGACTCACCAAATCACCTGCAAAGGCTCAACAATTCGCACCAAATCACCTGCAAAGGCTCAACAATTCTCACCAAATTACGTGTAAATGCCCAAAATCGCACACCAATTAATGTGAGAATGTTCAAAATCGCTCACCAATTAATGTGATAATGCTCAAAACCGCTCACCAATTCACGTGAGAATGTTCTAAAACGCTCACCAATTCACGTGAGAATGTTCAAGACCGCTCACCAATTCACGTGAGAATGTTCAAAATCGCCAGCCAATTCACGGTGAGAATGTCCCAAATCGCTCACACAATTCATGTGAGAATGTCCAAAAACCGCTCACCAATTCACGTGAGAATGTTCTAAAACGCTCACCAATTCACGTGAGAATGTTCAAAACCGCTCACCAATTCACGTGAGAATGTTCGAAACGTTCACTCAATTCACGTGAGAATGTTCAAAACCGCTCACCAATTCACGTGAGAATGTTCTAAAACGCTCACTGAAAGACCAATTCACGTGAGAATGTTCAAAACCGCTCACCAATTCACGTGAGAATGTTCAAAACCGCACACCAATTCACGTGAGAATGTTCAAACGCTCACCAATTCATGTGAGAATGTTCAATACCGCTCACCATTCACGTGAGAATGTTCTAAAAACGCTCACCAATTCACGTGAGAATGTTCAAAACCGCTCACACAATTCACGTGAGAGTTCAAGACCGCTCACCATTCACGTGAGAATGTTCAAACCCCCACACAATTCACGTGAAATGTTCAAACCGCTCACCAATTCACGTGAGAATGTTCAAAACCGCTCACCAATTCATGTGAGAATGTTCAAAATCGTCAACCAATTCACGTGAGAATGTTCAAAACGTCACCAATTCACGTGAGATGTTCAAAGCTCACCATTAATGTGAAATGCTCAAAATCGCTCACACCATTCACGTGAGAATGTTGAAAACCGCTCACAATTCACGTGAGAATGTTCAAAATCGCTCACCAATTCATGTGATAATGTTCAAAACGCTCACCAATTCACGTGAGAATGTTCAAAACCGCTCACCAATTCACGTGAGAATGTTCAAAATCGCTCACGCAATTCACGTGAGAATGCTTTCAAATCGCTCACACCAATTCACGTGAGAATGTTCAAAATCGCTCACCAATTCACGTGAGAATGTTCAAAATCACTCACCAATTCACGTGAGAATGTTCAAAATCACTCACCAATTAATGTGAGAATGTTCGAAATCGCTCACCAATTCATGTGAGAATGTTCTAAAACGCTCACCAATTCACGTGAGAATGTTCAAAACCGCTCACCAATTCACGTGAGAATGTTCAAAATCGCTCACCAATTCACGTGAGAATGTTCAAAATCGCTCACCAATTCATGTGAGAATGTTCAAAACCGCTCACCAATTCACGTGAGAATGTTCAAAATCGCTCACCAATTCACCTGAAGAGGCTCAAGATTGCTCACCAATTAATAGGAAAGTGCTCAATAATTCAGGTGTAAATGCTTGAGATTGCTCACCACTTGACATGAAAAAGCAAGTGATCGCTTTTGAAAACATTCATTGCCAAATTATGTTGCCAGTGTCCTGCGAGTCTCAACTAGTTTGATGTTCTCTTTTTGGTCAAAGCCAACATGGTAATGTTCTCTTTCAACATGAACTTATGATATGCTTCTGTTCCACAGCACAAATTACCATGTTCCATCCATCCATTGGGACCATACTCTGTGCAGAGCATTGGTGCTACCGAAGCATTCTCCTGGGCTATTGCGTCCAATCCTACAATCCTGGACTAGCACAGCACCGCCACTCAGATGCGGATACCAGCAAGCTGGTACTCATTTTGCCGACCTCGGAAGGATGACAGGCTGAGTCAACCCCACCTGATATTAATTCAACAGCCAAGCGGAATTTGAACTCAGGACCCTGGGATCCCAAGCCAACCACTCTAACCATTAAGCCAACACCAGCCATTAATTACCACGTTGGTCACCATATTGTTTGACCCAGAATGCTTTGACCAGAACTGAACGGTTATTTCTTGTGTAACTTGGGAGACAATACTAATGCAGAAATTTCCATCGACTTTTGAAAGGAAAAAAAGATGCCTTTTGCAATTTGTTTCTTTTTTTCCTTTTTTTGTGTACCATAACGAAGTTCAATAAGAGGTCCACGTCAAATTCGAACAGCCTCGAATAGGTTCCTTTCTTGTGGTTTTGTCTTTTGGCCCATCATGCCTGTTCCTTATCCACACAAACTGAATATCAGTTTAATTATTCTGTAAAAAAAATATAGCAACAATAAAAAGAACTAATATCTGTATCAAACGTTTACATGAAAAACAGCCAAGCTATTCACATTTATAGGAAAAATACTTCATCCTTCTAAAGATATTAAAGCTTTCTCATATTTTCTGTATAAATGCTTTCATATTTGCTTCTTATGCTTCACAGAGTTGATTAAAACTGGAACGAAGTTAATCATCTTAATATGGATATCAAACTTGCCTCCCTTTTACATCTTGTGCAAAAATGGAGGTAAGTTAATGCTGATTGTATCCTGTGTCATATTAAATGTAACTTGGCCCTTTTTCAGATAAATCTTTCGCAGGCTTCAGCAATATTTTCCCTAGAAATGTGAATAACCTGAATGTTCATTTCATTTTTTAATATTTTGTACTGATTCCACATACAGTGTTGGAGCGTTACATAAATTATAAAGACGCCATGGAGAAGCGATGGACAAATCAATGCAGTTTGGGATTTGAAGTCTGGAAGGACAGCCAAGAGGTTTGAGCTTACTCATATTTTAGTGGTCGAGGTTGGGTTTACATCTTGGCCCAGCTATATAAACTTCTACACTGATGTTTCACATTGAGGGTGAGGCATCGATGTGTGTGTGTGTGTGTGTGTGTGTGTGTGTGGTGTTGTGGCCGTCCATAGGAATGACATTAAGTCAGAGGGCCCGCTAGTTAGCACTGGTCGTGGTGAAGGATGAAGTTCCATGGTATACTGTTTGGCAAAGAGTAGGAGAGAATATCATGGAACTCTGAGCAAAGTACTAATTCCTGCCCAGACTGACTTCTGGGAGGGTAATGGCAAACCACCCAGCACAGCCAAACACCCCAGCGTAACCAAAACACCCCAGCGTAAAAACCACCCAATGTAGCCAAACCACCACGTACCAAACCACCCAGCACAGCCAAACCGCCCAGCATAACCAAACCACCCAGCAAACTAAAACACCCAGTGGAACCAACACCCAGTAACCAAACACCCAGGTAACCAAACCACCCAGCGTAACCAACACACACCAGCAGAACAAACCACCCAGCAGAACCAGAACCCCACAAAACCAAACCCCACAACACAGCCAACACCCCAGCAGTAACCAAAACACCATGTCAACAGAAAACCACCCAGCACAGCCAAAACCCCGAAAAAACGCTACCAAAACACCCAATGCAGCCAAACCATCCGCGTAACCAAACCACCCAGAATAGCCAAACCACCGAGCATAACCAAATCACCCAGCATAACTAAAACACCCAGTGGAACCAAACCACCCAGTGTAACAAACCACCCAGCGTAACCAAAACCACCCGCTAACCAAACCACCCAGCGTAACCAAACCACCCAGCGTAACCAAACCACCCAGCATAACCAAACCACCCAGCATAACAAAAACACCCCCAGCGTAACCAAACCACCAGATGTAGCCAAACCACCCAGCATAGCCAAACCACCAGCATAACCAAACCACCTAGCATAACCAAAACCACCCAGCACAGCAAACACACCCAGCATAACCAAAACACCCCAGCTAACCAAACCACCCAATGTAGCCAAACACCCAGCAGCGTAACCAAAACCACCCAGCACAGCCAAACCACCCAGCATAACCAAAACACCCAGCATAACCAAACCACCCAAGTAGCCAAACCACCCAGCGTAACCAAACCACCCAGCACAGCCAAACCACCCAGCATAACCAACCACCCAGCATAATAAAACACCAGTGAACCAACCACCCAGTGTAACCAAACCACCCAGCGTAACCAAAACACCCAGTCGTAACCAAACCACCCAGCGTAACCAAACCACCAGGCATAGCCAAACCACCCAGCATAACCAAACCACCAGCATAACCAAACCACCCAGCATAACCACCAGCATAACAAACCCCAGCGTAACCAAACCACCCAGCATAACCAAACCACCCAGCTAACCAAAAACCACCGCAGTGTACCAAACACCCAGCATAACCAAACCACCCAGCATAACAAACCACCTAGCATAACCAAACCACCCAGCCTAACCATACACCCAGCGCAACCAAACCACCCAGCGTAACCAAACACCCAGCATAACCAAAACACCAGTGGAACCAAAACCACCCAGCAGAACCAAACCACCCAGCATAACCAAACCACCAGTGTAACCAAACCACCCAGCATAACCAACCACCCATGTAACCAAACCACCCAGGAAACCAAAACACCAGCACAACCAAAACGCCAGCATAACCAAACACCCAGTGTAACCAAACCACCCAGCGTAACTAAAACACACAGCATAACCAAAACACCCAGCGTAACCAAACCACCCAGTATACCAAAACACCCAGCACAACCAAAACGCCAGCATAACCAAATACCCAGCATAACTAAAACACCCAGCATAACTAACAATCCAGCATAACTTAAACCACCCAGCATAACCAAAAACACCAGCATAACCAAACCATTCCATGTATCCAAACCACCTGCATGATATTTGCCAATAATCTGTTTCGGCAGCAGCAATGCTCTGTCAACAGTATGGTACAATGATGATGATGATGATGATGATGATGATGATGATGATGATGATGATGATGATGGAGATGATGATGGGATTTGAAATGAGGATCACAGCATAATGAGCGAAGTGTGTGGAAGGGAACAGCAAACAGGCTCATTTTTAAAGGATACTCACTGTCCTTAAAGGATATTACATGCCATATTATACTTTAGCAAGAGCTCTTGAAGGGCTTGGAATCATATCAACATTTATTCGGGTAACTTTGCAGTTTGCACCATATGATGTAGAAAGTATTATGGGATTACATTCAGCTACTCTCCACCCAGAAGGTAAATGATATTTCGGACTTGTGTGTCGTGTGAATCACCATCCACACAAACTGACACATTCCGCTGATAAATGTGCACACCGGGTTCGCATCACCTGGAGGAAACGACCCAGGTGATCAGACAGAACGTCACCAGAGGGCGCTTCAGTATAGTCAGTTGGATATAATGGTTGCAGATACAGTCCTGCAAAGCAGTAATCCTACTTAATGTTGTCAGATATTTTCAAGAGCAAAAAATACTGTACCTGGTAAAACCCACAGAGATTGCAAAAACAATAAAGAAAACTACAAAGCACAATGCCAAATAAGAATTGTCAAAATATGGGAGAAGAAAAATGAAGCAGAAGGAAAACCAAATTGACTGGAAATAGAGAAGAAAAGTTCCCTGGAATGGTTAAGAAGAGACAAACTGAACTGGATGTACAAGGAAAAGGAATGAATGTCCAAGATGATAGGGCATGAAACAAATGGCTTCATGTAAATGAGCAAATGGAACAGATGCAGGTTTTGAGGAACCTGGCGATCAAGCAAGAGTAACCTTTCGGGACACAAAACAATTATCCCACACAAGGGTGTATGTATCCCTCAACACATCTATAACAACGTGTGCAGAGTAATCTATCGGAACATCTTCAAAACAACTCCGCATCACCTTTCCTGAATACTGAAAGCATGTCAAAAAAAATATAAAAAGAAGGAAAACAACCGATAATGATGAAAGACTGATCCAATATGACGTCACATTCCATCATTTGTGACAAGTGAATATAAGGCACTTCGACCAGATATTGTGATCGGTAACAATCAACAGTACTTTAGACCTTATGGAGAGGGCGGGTTTATTCCACCTTCGAAGATTACAAAAAAACGTTGAAGATCCGAGATAAAGGGACTGTGGAGGTCTAGTGATGTGGATGCGAGACAAGCATGTGATCGGCTGCGGGTTCAAATTTGGCTGCGAAGGCAGAAGTATCACCCGTTTGGATTGTCATCTTACAGGGACAATGAGTTCGTCTCAAGCTCACACAAATGTGTTGCTCTTGGACTGTCAATAAAAACCCAGCTGGCTTCGTAATGATCTTCAGAGCAGGTAATCTGCCTGCCTCACCTGCTCAGGTTTACACGTGATGCCAGTCCATGCATTGCACTTGACATGTTATGTCCCCGGGGCATCTTACAATGGGCAGCAAAATGCCAACGATGAAATGGCACCGTCACTCAAATTCCTTCTAACCGATGACAAAACAAAACTAGAATGGCACTTGATAGAGCGCATACCTCCGCCACATCATGCCTGATCCATGAGAACATATCGGGTCCACTACGTTTTTGAAATATAATGCTATATATCGTTTTTGGCTTGATCTCTCAATGGTGAAGAATCACTTTATAAATTAAATAATTCTCGCAACCAGATCCGGATTCGGATCTTCAACAAAATCGAATCAATTCGTCCTTGCCACACACCCAATGCGTCCACTAAGTTTCGTCCGAATCCGTCCACAACTTTTTTGAGATATCACGCAATATATTAGTTTAGCTCTTTCTCTCAATGGTAAAGAATCACTTAAAAAAAATTATCAGATCCGGATCCAGATTCGGATCTTCACCAAAATCGAATCAAGTCTTCCTTGTCACACACCCAACAGGTTCACCAAGTTTCATTCGAATCCGTCACCCATCTTTTGAGATATTGTGCTATATATAGTTTTTGGCCCGATCACTCAATGGTGAAAAATCACT
>CM068956.1:102499088-102536187 GCA_035128595.1 Eptatretus atami | reverse complement strand
GTTCCTTCCATAAAGCTCGGAACAAGTGTGTATCTACCCTCAGGAGAGCCAGAAAACAATATCTTTCAAATCTCAAGTCTGAACTCTCAAACCCCTCTCCCTCCTCAAAATCCTGGTGGCGTCTAATCAAATCTGTTTTGGTGTATGTTCCCCCTCAATCCCCTCCCTTACCTCCCTCAAATGGCCGCACTGCTGATACCGCACATGAAAAAGCTGAATGCCTAAACTCGGTGTTTGGCAGCTAATTCTTGTGTCCAAAACCATCACTTTCTCTACCACCTTACCAGTCACACCCAACTGTCCCTGGACTCTGTGTCCTTTTCTCCTGACAAGGTGGAGAGCTTGCTGTCAAACTCAACTCAGATTCTGCAACCGGTCCAGACGGCATCAGCCACGTGTCCTCAAAACCTGCTCTTCTGCTCTTGCTCACCCTCTCTCTGTTCTATTCACACTCTCTTTGCTCAAGGTCATCTGCCATCTGCTTGGAAATCAGCAAACATCACTGCCCTGCATAAAAAAGGTGCAAAACCAGATCCCTGCAACTACAGACCAATCAGCTTTCTCCCAATCATCAGCAAGGTTATGGAATCCATCATCGCTTCAGACATTAAATCCTTCCTCTTCTCCAATGGCTTGATTTCCGATCATCAATTTGGTTTCAGACCAGGTCACTCTACCTGAATATGCTGCTCTGCTCTCCCAACAATGGATGGAGGTCCTCAATGCCAGACAGGAAATCCGAGCCGTATCCCTGGACATATCACGTGCTTTTGACACAGTCTGGCCCTGCCCTGCTCACCAAACTCTCTTCCTATTGTATCCAAGGCCATCTCGACTCATGGCTCGCAGACTTCTCTCCTGTCGCAGTCAACGTGTGGCCCTAAATGGAGTTCTTTCATCCCTCTTCCTGTCCAGGCTGGAGTTCCTCAAGGTAGCGTTCTGGGCCCTTCTTTTTCTGGTTTTCATCAGTGACCTCTCCGACTCTCTGGAAATCCTCTATATCTATTTGTTGATGACTCCACCCCCTGCCGTACCATCGGTCATCCTCAGACCGGCAAGCAGCAGCTTCTTCGCTCACTGCAAATCTGGATAAAATCACAAACTGGTCCAACACGTGAACGTCTTAATCCGGACAAATCTCACACTCTCACTATGTCTCTTGGAAAGGACCGTTTAGACCCCCCCCCCCCATCCACTTTCTCAACAATCCTCTGAAGAAGTCCTTTTTTTCAAGCTTCTGGGTCTCACTATCTGCCATGACCTTTATTGGGAAAGCCACATTTCAAACCTCGCCTCCAAAGCCAGTCGCCGACTGGGAATCCTCCGTCGTGCCAGTCCTTCCTCGGCCCACCTGAGCTCCTGACCACTTACAAAGCTTTTGTCCGCAGCCTGATGGAGTACTGCTCTCCCTCTGCCTGGTGTGCTCCTGCCTCCCACCTTTCTCGGCTTCACGCTGTAGAAACCAAGGCATTCGGATCATTGGCACTCCCGCAATGAGGCTGAGTCTTTGGCCCTCTCACTCAATCACCGCAGGTTGGTCGTGGTCTTTCTGTCTTCTACCGTCTCCTCTCCAGCCTCCCCCCCCCCCCGCTCTCTCTGCGATTTGTCCCACCACATTTCCACAGGGCGCTCAAGGTTCACCAACAACACCCTTCTGGTAAAACTACCAAAATTAGGAATCACTGCTCATCTTCACTCTTTACACAAGGTTGATGCCTAGCTCCCGGGAGCATCAGCGGTGGGACTTCTTGGGACTGTCCACTGCAGGAATCCCACATGTTCGATGTTGCTTGGCTCTTGGTTACTGATGCTGGCCTGCCACTGTTGCCCTTGCTCTGGTTGTGCACTGTACCCTTGTGCATGGGTCTATGCACGGGTCCATCACGTGTTCTGAGGTCGTATTCCCGGCAGAACCTCTGGCGGGTGTCTACATACGATTTAGTTTCATACCACAGAGCCACCACTTTTGTCTTCTGTATCACTGTCAATGGCATAGTTGAGCTACATAGCTAGAATCCCAGGGAACAAATACCATGATAATACCATCAAACCCTGAAAAGGAAAAGGTCAAAAAACAAAGAAATGGCAGGAAATCAAAGTTGTATCCATCTTTTTGAAACACTGTATATGCGTGAAGAAATGCTCTTCCTGCCTAAAAATTATGCATATTGGTGGTAGGATATGGCTCGACCTCGGTGCTGGTGCTGTTGTCACTGGAGCCGGTTTATCAGAAGAATACAAAACTCTTCCTTTATATCTTCTTCTTCTCCTCGTATTCCCTTAAGGGGTGAGGTCTGATGGCACCAAGCTTCTGCCCTGCCTTGACCTCAATACTCCTCCACCTCCCTCTGTCCTCAGTGAACTCTCTCCACTATCCAACTACCCCTACCTTATGGGTATCCCTCTTCACACAATCCTCCCATCTCAACTGTGGTCCACCTCTTTTCCTCCTACCTCGCTCCCTCAACCCATTAGCTCTTTTTGCCATTCTCTCTTCCCCTATCCACACTAAGTGTCCAGCCCATCTCAGCCAGTATTTTACCAATCTTCCCGCCAATCTCATCTGCACACCAATCTCCTCCCTCAGTTCATCCATCCTTCTTCTATCCACACTCTTCACTCCCACAATCCTCCTTCCCCAGTTATTCTTGCAAACCTGCAGCCTCTGTTGTTATCTCTCTGTCAGTGCCACCATCTCTCGACCGTAAAGGTAGGCCGGCATTACACACGGCATCAAAACTTTCCCTTTCAATTTCCTTGATATCTTTCTGTCTGCCATTACTCCCTCCACCCTTCTCCACATTCCACACATGCATACCCACCTGAATCCTCCTCCGCACCTCTGCCCCGGACTTACCATCCCCGGTCACTGTTCCTCCCAGATACTCAAACCTATTTCCCTGCCTGATCTCCTTCTCCTCTAACCTGATATTCATTTATTTTCTCTGCTGTCCAACCTACATCAACTCAGTCTTCTCCATACTCATCGTCAGTTAATGCTTCCCAAATGCCTCCTTCCACTCCCCTAGTACTTTCTGCATCTCCCACCAACTCTCCACCACAACAGCCAGATCATCCGCATACAGCGTCCTCCCCATACTACTCCTCAAGCTCACCTTCCTGCTTACAAGCTCAATCACCATGATACACATGAGTGGATTGAAAGTGCTTCCCTGCCTCAAAGTGATTGTTCACGCTGAACTCCTCAGACATCCTAGGACCAACCAAGACTCCTCCCTTCGTTGCCTTGTACATCCCTTCCACTAACCTGACTTCTGCTTCCAGCACTCCCATCCATCTCAGTGTCGCAATCACCATCTCTCTCGGGACAGTGTCGTAGGTATTCTCCATGTCCACAAATCCCAACCTTGCACTTCACCTGGCACCTCCAACCAATTCATGCGAGTGGACGGTGTGTACTCCGTGAGTGAGTGGATTCCAACCTTGCACCTCTAACCTCTTCTCCACCAGCTGTCTCAGCAGTTTCCTGACACTTTAAAACACCGTCATCGTCAATTGCAATGCTGTGGATGACACCACTCATAGATGCAATGGCCGAACTTGCGACACGCTCACAACACTCCGATGCCCTCTCCAAACTAGTTTTGTTTGTGAAGCATGCATACCACATTCTACAGTGCCCCAATTTTGAATCGAATTTAACAAATGGCAAGGATCAGAAAGAATCATGATGTCGTTCAACAAGCTTTCTGTTCTCTCCACATAAAAACTGCCACTTCTGCGCACATTCCTTGACTCTAGGCCAGTTGGTTTCAGTAAATTGTGTGATATTCTTCGAAGAGTTA
Source organism: Eptatretus atami (assembly GCA_035128595.1). Classification (NCBI taxonomy): domain Eukaryota; kingdom Metazoa; phylum Chordata; class Myxini; order Myxiniformes; family Myxinidae; genus Eptatretus; species Eptatretus atami. Next base: position 102,532,381 of record CM068956.1, on the reverse strand, counting down.
ACCTCACCAATATGTAGCAGACATTCTGTTGTTAGCAAGTCACAAAAGTCCTCGACCTTGAATTTCATGTCTTACAGATCTTCACAGGCAAAACGTAACAGGTGGATTGAGCGTGATTGAATTGCATGAATTTTCATGACGTTACTTCCGTTACGGTTAACCTTAATCTATTCTTCTTCTTTTTTGTGTTTACTGGCGTTATCAGAGCTGAGAGGCTCTATAAATGCTACACACCCAAACTCATCGGCTACAACCAAATGCAAAAATATAATAATAATAATAATAATAAATAAATTAGAGGGACTTTATACTGTTCACCCTGTTTCCTTAATGAATTTTAAGACCAATTTAAAGAATCGAGGGGATGTCTAACTGAGTTGACAAAGTGTATCCAGTACGCCTGCCCAGAGAATACACTGAATGGTGTATCCAGGGATCCTGAATTGGTTGAGACTTTTTTTTTTACCAGGTTCCTTAAATAACGAATAGATTATATCTGGTTTGGATGTGAGATCGCTGCTGAATTTACTCCGGCCAATAAGCAGCTAAACTTTATGCATATCATTGGATAATTTTCATTCATCAGCAGGGGAATCCTGGGACTGTTTGGAGTCCACCGCTCTCTGTGTTTTTGGCCTGATTGACTGAATATTTTATGAATCATCTTGGAAGAAAACCCCACCCAGCCCAAATGTTTGACGGCTGCAGCGGAAATAATATTGATTTTCTCCGATCTGTGTTTTTGCTTGAGCTGCACAATTTACGACTTCGGTGATAAAACCAATGAACCCTTCTTTTGTAATTTTCATATCCACGTCGGCGATTTCCCTCTCAGTTTGGCATTCTGTTTCTTTCATCTCAGCCTGAACTCCCACCAATTTGGTTAGAACGTTATCTGGGTCCTCAGTTTTGGTCTTGCTCCCAAATACTTTTACTGGGGTATTAATTTTCTTAATTTTGGGGACCATCTGGATGGCCTCAGCATACGACAGTTTCCCCTGCATCTGCACCAGTTGGATTTGGGCAGCTCTTTGGAATTCAGGACACCCTCTGAAGGCTGCACTGTGGTCCCCACCACAATTAGCACAAGGCATTTTTTCACCAATGCAGCTTCCGTATTCATGTTTATCATTACATTTGCTGCAGCGTTGTTTGCCCCTACAGGCTGGAGCAATATGACCAAACTTTTGGCACTTGTAACATCTTGTGGGGGCTGGAATGTATTCCCATACAGTGAAAGCTTGATACCCCAAGAAGACTTTTTGGGGAAGGACTGGGTTGCAAAGGACAAAACCACTGAGGTGGTATCGACTTTGACCCCATCCCTGACCATGGTGAGATGGCGGGCGTCGACCACTCCTACCTCAGCTAAATGACTCTTGATATCAATTTCAATGGAGGGATCAATCCCGGAAATGACTCCTCGACTCTCCCTTAGATACCTAGGAATCTGACATGAGACCCGAACCCTGCCAAAATACGAGGCATTCATCACTGTTTCCCATTGGGCGATTGATTTACACTCAATGAAAAGGTCGCCGGATCTGAGCTTTTTGGCACTGGACACATCTCTAAATTATTTATTAATCAGTGTAGCCATTTTAATTGGGTTGGCGGGGCTTATGGGTGTAAAGCCATCAAAAGCCGAAACTATAACCAATAGTTTGGAATGGTGCTCATCGGGGATAGAGAAGGCCTAAACCGCTTTGGGAGGTTCCGACCCATCGGTACTCTCCCGCCATGGTCTACACTCAAAATCGTCCTGTAATGGCGTCCACCCAAACTCTCCGGGGGCGGAGCCTGCGTCCGCCTCACCCAACTACTCTTCTATTCACCACGACTATGTTATCCCCCTTAATCTATTATCTCCTTTGTAAAATTTTATTATTATAGTCACTATGCAAATAAAAAAAACATGACAATAAACAATAATGTATTTGAAAATACGATCATTTTGAGGTTCCAATGCGATATTTTCACTTTTATGACCTGATAACAGTTTTCTCAACACGCCCCCATGTTTCTTCATTTCTGCCAGAAGAACAGCAGGTTTGCTTCTTGCAGCGCCGCTGATAAAAATCGTTACTTCGCATGTTTGTACCAACGTCTCAATATGATATGTTAGTCTTTTTCTCACTCAAAAGAACATGCTCAGAAAGAATTGTGTTGTTCCAAGATGGGTACCACGAGACTGGAAGATAAAACGAGGCAGCCGACGGCCAATGAGAGCTGTACACGCACCAAGTTTTACGCTCAAGACTGCATTTCAAACCCAAACAACGTTGTTTTCACACGTATTGGTGATGTGATTGTTCTGTATTGAGAAATGCTCCATGTGAGGGTAAACATTTGTCCTCTCCATATGCGAGCTATTACAGTGAGTTCAAGCATGTTGCTAAATGTACGTTTTGGTTTCCTGCTGGGAACCACACAGTCGGTGAGCTTTTGTATCTGACCTCGCTTTGAACGGATACCACGGTAGCAGCATTGACATTGGAGATCCTTGGAGGTCAAGACAGTGGGGGTGGGATTGACCGGATTACCCCCTTCCCGTCTTCCAAGTCATGTACAAAATTGATTGTGATTGGTATTGTTTTGAAAGCAGCATGTGACTGCTGGTTGCATCATTTTCTGGGGCAGCTGGGCCGCTGATGCAGTGCCTTCGACTACCAGTACACTGGCACTCATTTTGCAGACCTCAGAAGGATGACAGGCAGAGTCAACCCCACCTGGGGTGTTAATTCAATGGTGAACAGAGGCTCAAACTCAAGAGCCTAAGATCTTAAGGCAGCCACCTTAACTGGTAAGCCAACACCAGTCTTGGTATTACAATGAGAACGATTGTGTTACTATAATAAAGTTATAAGAAGGGCTTTATTGTCTGCCAAATGTGGAATTTTTGACTTCCAAAAATGGAATTAGCTGAAAAGCCTCCACCAACAACACCACCATGGCAGACATCTTCATGGTTGACAACACGAGCAGAAACGAAGAGAAAGGCTGAATGAAAGCAGAAATATCCACACAGATGATGGAGTTAGGATGCAGCCATGGATTGTGTTCAGCTAGCAGAGCAGAAAGTGTGGAAATGGTATGTGCTACTCAACTTCCTCATGTATCAAACATTTATTTTGCTTGCTCTTATAATCTTCTAATATTTATGTATATATATATATAATATATGTTGTTGTTTTTTTTTTTTTTTTTTGTTCTTCTTTCAGCTGCTCCCGTTAGGGGTCGCCACAGCGGATCATCCGTTATGATCCGCATACTGATTTGGCACAGGTTTTTCGCCGGATGCCCTTCCTGACCTGACGCAACCTGGTCGCCTCTTACACACAGGGATAAGGATTGGGTTTCGCCATGATTCCGGGCTGCCCTACACCCTCTCATAGCGCGGCCAGCGCAGAGCACCCGTCCTCAAGCGATCCTCCAACCCAAGCCTCTGAGTAGCCGGATTACAGGCGCACGCCACTACGCCCGGTATATATATATATATATAATATATATATATTATATATATATTATGTATGTATATATATGTATATATATGTATACATATGTATATATATATATTGGGTCAGGGGTCAGGTGTATATATACGTATATATATTATATATTATGTTGTGTGTGTGTGTTGTGTTGTATATATATATACATATATACATACATACATGCATATATATATGAAGACCACAAGGGGAAAACCGGTGATGTCACTTTTTATAAATTTCAGGGTTATTGCACCTGCCATTAGTTGGCAACATAAGGTTTCCTCTCACAATATTACTTTAACAAATAACCAGGGGTGTCACATAATTTATATGGATAAAGTTTAGCCGTGCAATGAAAAAACAAGTGTTGTCAAAGCTGAACAAGTAGAAACCAGAGTTGTCAGTACTTTACTCCTGGTTATCTCCTTTCATTCATGTTAACTGTTCCACCATAATATTCAGAGTGAGAAACTAAAAAATGAAAGGTTGTAAAACTTTCACAGCATAAACTCTGAGCACTGCAATGGCCTATTTGGTTATATCATGGGCTCCGTAGTTGGTGCATATCGTGGTTCAAGCCTGGTCAAGCCTTCATTGTGACCTTTATGGGACCCACACTGTGGCTTAATGGTTAGCGCGTCTGAGTACCCATCCTCATTCGATGTACCCACTGCCCAATCAACCTGCTTAGATATATGAGGGAGTCACATGAGGTGACTTCGGCTATCGCGGGGTGGTTTATCCTTGGTTTCCTCCCGGTTTTCCATCATATTAAGTAGTACGGAGTAAGAAATGGAGAATCCGTCGTCATATAAGCGAAATACCCTTGAGTATGGCGTTGAACACCAATCAAACAAAAAACAATGACCGTTTAATGTTGAAAAAAATAATCTGTGATCACCAAAGTCATGTAATGTATGCTTATAACCAACAAGCATGAATTTGCTACACATCCTGGGTTAAAATTGCATGGCAATTATTAAACAAGGGAATAACCAGTGATGTCAGTTTGCAACATTGATTCGTTCTTTGCTCTTAAATTAAATAACACAGAAGCTTGGCAAATGCTACATGCTTAATTTGATCGGCCAATGATCACTCTTCCTTTTACTGGAAAAGAAATCTATATGACAGTTATTAAATAGTCCACCAAAGTCTTGAAACTTGTTTTCAGTTTATTCAAAATTGACTTATCCTGACATCTCTGGTTTTCCCCTTGTGGTCTTCATATATATATATATATACATATATATATACATATATATATATACATATACATACATATATACATATACATATACATATATATACATATACATATACATTATACATATATTATATATATATATATGTATATATATTATATGTATGCCTGGTGTTGGCTTAATGGTTAGGGTGGTGGGCTTGGGATCCTTGGATCCTGAGTTCAAATCCCACTCAGCTGTTGAATTAATACCAGGTGGTTTGACTATGCCTGTCATCCTTCCGAGGGCGGCAAAATGAGTGCCAGCTTGCTGGTATCCTGTGTCAGAGTGGCGATCTCCAGTGGTATCCAGTATAGTGCCAATAGCCAAGAAGACTGCTTAGGCAGCATCAAAGCTCTGCACAGAGTATGGTCCCGATGGATGGATGGATGGATGGGCCACCAGTACGGCCTGCATTGCACCGTTGCAATAAGAATCCCACCAGCATCTGCAATTCTGCAGGATGGATGCGGCACCATTCTTCCACAAGAAAGTCAATCAACTCATACCTGTTTGATGGAGGTGGAAAATGCTGTCTCAGGCATCATTTACAGAATATCCCAAAAATACTTGATTGGGTTGAGATCTGGTGACTAAGAAGGTCATGATATATGGATAACATTAGTGTCATGCTCATGAAATCAGTGGGTGACCACCCATGCTCTGTGGATGAGGTCATTTGGGGGTGTTTATGCCCTCAGCCTTTTTTGTTTAAAAAATAAAAGGGAAAAAAATTGCAACAATAAACCAGCAAGACACTCAAACAATGAATCAAAACATGGAAATCCAACAAGAAATCCACATAAAATGAGAAAAACCAAAAAAAAAATGGCCAAGAAACATGAAATCAAACAAGAAATACCAAAACAAGAGAAGAAGTCGATGAAGAAAGAGGAATGAAAGAAATAGAAAAGAATAACTCCAAAAGAAATCAAGAAAGATGAGGAAACCAAATTAATAGGAGAAATCAAAGAGCCCAGGAGACTTTTTAAATTTTTATATTAAGGAGACTCAAAGCAAAGAAAAATCAAATCAATAAGCAAAAACAATTATCCCATCCTTTCAATTCCCATTGCCTCCACTGCAACTGAAGGGGGAACAAATGAGGGGTGGGTAGCTCCGTCTTTTGGAGCGAGAGCAGGAAGGAACTGGGTTGTGATGGCTTGGGGAATCCTCCCCAAGCCATCTGCCGCATCGTATCCCCCTTCTGCCCTAGATTCTGCCTTCTGCCCTTCTGCCTAGACTTCCTAGATGGACCGTCTGATGACCAGGGGGCTCTCCGCCCCACAGATTTCTTCACAGCAGTTTGCAGACAATAAATTCCCTATGGGGCCTTGTCCAGGGGAGGTGGTCTTTCACCCTCTTGGCCTCTCCTCCGGCGCTTGTTCAAGGTCCATTCTCCTGTGTCCATACCCGCATCCTCGGAGGAGCCATTGCTTCCAACTCCCGGGAGCGGAGTCTCTTGAATGGAGGTTGTTGCCTCAGATCCTGCCACTGGAGCAACCACCTTTCCTGCAATGTTCTCCCCTCCCACCTCAGTGAGCCCAGCAACCGACGCAACCACATCCAAATACTGCGCTGCTGGGGGTGAGAGGATTGTGGCCTCCTCCCTGCTCTCCTCCCGGCTCTCCTCCTTCCTCTCCTCTTCAACACCCTGCTCCACTTCCTGCTCCACCCCCTGATCCATCTCCTCAGTGCAAGGCTACCTTCCTGCCTGGTGGGTGAGGCTGACCAGACAAGAGGAAAGCCAGGGAAAAGCAGAAAGGGAAAGATGAACGAAAACACAGGACTAACAAGCCAAAAGTATGAGGTAAACAAATGGACGAGATAGGGGAAATATAAAGTGGGCAGAACAAACACAACAAGGCTAATACGCTGCTAAAAGAAGGCAAAAACTCATCACTGAGGTTTTTCCTCCGCAGCTCTGCTAGCCATAATTATAGACAACCAAGCTTGTGCAGCATTTTTAGCTCATCTGGACTTTAGGCAGGTGAGCTGATGTGATTGAGCAGTCAGTCAGTCTGTCAGTCGAGTGCAGTCAGTCCATAAACACTTCAGTCATTATCGCTTGAACCAAACACACGATTTGATGAAACTTGGCCACAAGCTTCATATCTGATGCCAAACAGTGTATTGACTGCATCAAATCTGTGCTCATTGAAGTGGTTTATGGGGGGGGGGGGTGGGAGGGTTGTCCCCAAAAATAGGTATTGCACTGTTCTCCAAAACTACACATACAATTTCAATGAAACTTGCCACAACCTTAATCACCTGTGTGTAACCAAAGTTGTTCACAGCATTAAGAAAATCAGGGTCTGAAGGGGTTTGCGGGGAGTTTGAGTTATTGTTGCTCCTGATCCAGTTGAGCTACAGGATGTGCGCTCATATTTTTTTGTCTACTACCTGTATATTGTCAAGCTCACAATTCTGCCACCCAACAACCAGACTTGAAAGGTCTATCCAGAGACACTGCAGTAGTCATTACTGTGTAGTATTGCCTTATTGTGTCATATTATTGCCTGTTTTTATGCCTCCACTGACAAAGTCACCGGAGACATTATCGTTTTACGTTGTCCGTACGTATGTCTGTCCATGTTAATTTTCTCTGTAACCACTTAACCGATTTGACACAAAATTTTTCACCATCGGTTCGACTACTCATGTAGAATGGTTTAATGATAATTATGACGTCATAGGTCATGTAGTGTGGCAGCTATGTTGGAAAAAAGGAAAAAGCTTGGACCTCTATCTCCAAAACCACTCCATGTAAAAAAAATTGAAACTTGGCACATGTCACGTACTCCCCATCGGAAACAAGTGTGCATTTATGATGATATCATTGGTGGCTTTGTTATGATGTCATAACTGCATACATTGAATGCTTTATCCGATCAGTATTTAAATATTTGAGGGTCATGCAGGGCTAAATTGTATGTGGGAAATTATTTTATGACATCATTGCTCACGTGGTTCTGCAACCATATTGTTAACCTAAAAACCTTCAAAAATCTTCTTCTCCAAAACAGCTGAACAGATCGGAGCAAAACTTTACAGGTATGATCGCTTAATCACAAGGGAACAAAAAGGTCTCCAACTATGATGTCATAGGTCACATGGTTTAGCAGCTATGATTTTTTGAATTATAAAACTTTTACAATCTTCTTCTCCAGAACGGCTTGACAGATCGAGGGGAAACTTCACCCACATGTTCCCCATGCCTTGCGGATACCAGGGTGTTCCCAAATAATTAATGTCACATTATATCTGGCAGCCATATTGTCTTGAACAAAAATCTTCTAAATATTATTTCTCTTGAACCGCTTCATAAATCGAGGTGAAACGTCACAATTATGATCCAGTAGTCATGGGGAATATATGTTTTAAATGTCAACCTGATCGGACACATGGTCTGGAAGCCAGAATTATTTGATATTTTGAATCTGGGTTCAGGGATTTAAATCAAACTTTGTACATGTATAATGATGTAATAATGTGGGTGGAGGCATATCTGGTGATGTCGAGACGTCGAAGAGTGCCCTTCTAGTTTTACATTAAATATTGTACATATCGTATTAATCATTACATTATTGTAGTATTGCCTGCTAAATTTTAAGTGATGAATTAATTGGAATTATACATAGTACCTGCCTCTTTTTCTAAACTCTAAATATCTTCTGCACAAGGTGCTGGTACTTCTGCTAGTATAATATAAGAATATAATAACCTTGCTATAATTGCACAAGTTTGTCTGTTTAGCAGTCCAATCTGAGCACTTTGCTCATGATAAAAAAAATCTCAGGTTTATAATCACATAAACTATCATGTAATTTTTGAAAGGTATACTGAATCTGTGATGTCATGTATGTAATCTCTCCTCCATGAGCTGTGGATCACTGGTATATGGACATATGTTGGGGGAGAGGGGTGGTGGAAGTGGCAGGTGTTGGAGGAATGAGGACCAGTGTGTGCATGGTGTATCCAAGAAGGGGATTGAAAAGTGAAAATGTCTGTCATATTTGCTTATGGAATGTGTCTTTCATCTCTGTGATATTTGCACATCATTCCAAGTATACCCATTATTATTGGTATAAGAACTTTGGGGTTGTTCATAAGTACATAGGTAGTTAATGATGTGTACAACAAATAAACTCCAACCCTAGAAGACTGTTTGCTACGACGACGTGAGCTGGTGTATGATTGCCATGATATCTGAACTCAGGTAAACAGTCCTAACCCGGCAATAATATGTGCCGTAGAGTATTAAACGCAGACAGATTGTGCTTCGGCATGACATCACAGGTAAAATGATGCAAGGACAGTGACATGCAGTGAAGATGAAGTGTCATGTGCCACTAACATGCTCACATGTTTGTTGAGACTTTAACTTTAGCATTCCAGGAATGTGATGTTACACTGCATTGTCCCATCTTCTGCTGTCCCCATCACATCATCAGAATAAGCTGCATTTGATGAGAGCCATGCAAATGCACTTTATTCCTTAAAGTGACGTCTTCACGCTGGCTCTTAGCCAAAGGTCAAATTTTTTTTTATCACCATTGTCCTCCTCTTCCACTGATGCCTTCCATTGAATTAATTCCTGTCACATCACTGCTCCTGCACACACGTGATGTGCTCAATGGGAAACCCCATGTGATTGTGTCCTGTTCAATTTGGGAGAAATCCCAGTGCAGGTTCCTTCCATTTTATACCTTCAGCTTCAGAACTCTGCTCTGGAGCTGATGACGCTGGGAAACCAACCATGAGATTGGAATTTGCTGATGGCCGTGGAGGTGAGTAGATTACAGACGAAGCGAGAGAAAGATGTCCATTTGCAGGGGTCGCCATTGTGCTGTTCAACGGAGCACTATCCCATTGCATTTGTGGCCCATACCAGGTAGAAAAATAAAATCACCATTACAATGGTCACCGCATGGATTGAGAAAATATCCGCATTGCAAACTGCCTTCTCGCATGCACGATGTCCCAATTCATCAGATGTCACGCGTTCAACTGCTCAACATTCGGAGCGTGCTTCAAAGCCTTGAGTAGTAAGCGGGTGCCACCAATTATTTCACAAATCAGTGGTACATTGTAGGAGCTGCGAGTCAAACAAGGGAAGCTGCCTTTCCAGCTGAAGCACGACAACAAACAGCTCCACCGTGGCCAATAAGGCTTGTTCTCAGGTCAGGCCCATTCATCACGTGGAGAGAATAGCTTTGTGTGCACCACCACGAGCACAGACTCGCGGGCACAACCACGATCTCTACCCACAGACTTCCTCGGACACCTGCCATGCAGCATATCTGCCGGGTGAAAACGAGGCGAACACATTGCTTACATGACGTCATATGGCTACGATTACCTCTGAGCTCTTTGATCACGATGCACCATCAAACGATTCCACCATTTGAACAGGATGAAAAACAAGCTTACCCTACAGTTTAAATGATGAAGCAAAGCAGAAGAACAAACGGTCTTGCACTCTTTGTTTTGTCTGTAAACAGCGACCCACTCCTGGTTCCTTTCCCTGTTAATTCTTGCAGCTTGTCTCTTGTATTGCAGGAATAAATCACAGCTGCGTTGCTTTGGTCGAGCGTTTCTTCAACCTGCCCAAAATCCATCACCATCTCACTTAACTGCCAGCGGACCCCGCTGGGCCTGCTGATTGCCTTATTGCCTCAGAACCCGTTTCAATTCCCTGTCTCGTCTCGGCGGTGCTCCGCTCTGTCCCAGTGGCTATGGAGCAAGAGGCCAGGCCTGGGGCAAGCGACGACGGCTCTACCTCGCCGGAGCTGAGAAAAACATCGGCACAACTCATATCGGCAGCGAAACTCCACGAAGCGAGCGTCCGGGATGCCTTCGGCTTTGCGTAGGCCTTGTAGTGCTAAAGTGTGAGCCTGGGCATTTGAACAATGGCGCCTTGTAAATAGTTTGACACGCCACGGCTGAGGACATCAGTACTTTCATTTCTCAGCGCTGAGCTGGGAAAGTCATTTTCTGCCGGATGGCTGTTGAACCAGATGCAAGGCCTGCATGCTGTGCCAACCAGGCAACAGGCCATCTTGTGATGGTTTAAATTTGGAAGAATTTTAACAGGATTTCATTTTAGATTCGTGGCAAAGCTCAGCAAAATGCGCTGAACTCGGTGCTACCTTCTCCCCTCTGGTGTTTAAGGCTGTTGTTATTTGTTCCACGAAAGCTCGAAAGCCCAATTTCTTTTCTTGCTCACGGCTAAATCCATTCCTCACTGCAGTGCAATATATAATTTTTTCCCTCCCCGAAAGCTTTGCTGACCAAATGCTTGATGTTACAGCCACACACTTTATTCTTAACACCACACTTGCTCAACTGTACACAAATGTGACATTCAGTTTGAAAGAATCATTTAGGTAGCCATGATTTGTACATCCTCTTGTTTAAAGACTCGAAACAACGTATGACATGAGAACAAAATAGCTGAGATCTGTGTTCATTTAAAAATAAATTAAAAAAATCTACAACGAGAAATTCTTCATAACAATAAAAAAACAAGAATTAGAGCTGGAAGGGCACTCAGTAAAGCACGTACCTCCAACCAGGCTGATTAGTTTACGTTTGGTATCCAACTAATAGGCCGGATCTGGATTCGGACCTAAACCAAAATTTAATCGGCTTGTTCTTGTCACCTTACCAACTCATCCACCAAGTTTCGTCCGAATCCATCCATAACTTTGTGAGATATCCTGCACACAAACAGACAAACAAACAAGAAAGGCGTCCTGCATAGCACGATACTTGCAAAAGCCATCAAACAAACTGGACCTTAAAAATAATTGGTGGTCAAATCCAATGACTAAACATGAAAATCTTCGTCAAATTTCAAGTCAATTGGAAGAAAATTGAGGATTTTAGGAATTTACAAGGTTGCTGACCTTTGGTCGATGTTGACCTTTCGACCTTCGCCCTCAAAATCATGCGGCTTCTTGCTTATGACCAACTCCACCAGGTGATCTGTAGGCAATTGGTGTGCAAACAGAATAACGCATGCGACCAACCAATATGTTTCAAAAATCTTCAATTTTTGCAAGTAACAAACAGATAGACAAACAGACAGGGGTGAAAACATAATGTCCATCCACCTTCAGTGGGCAGAGGTAATGTTGGAATTCCTTTACAAGGAGGCACTTCAGCACAGGAGGAGGCCATTGGCCCTCAAAACCTGTGCTTTGGCTGCTTATCTGTGCTTTATCCTTTTTGAAATGCTGAGCGTCAATTAAGCAAGGAAGCAGCACATACCATTTTTAATGCCTTTGGTACCACTCGGTTGGGGTTCTAACTGCTGACCTCCAACACTCACAGCAGATGCTCTAACCATTACACAACCAAGTCTGGTGACAGAAGGGTTCGAGTATCTGCTCTGAATCTGGGAGGTTGAGTAATCTTGAATACTAACTACTTCCAATAACAATCAGTTCAAACTTTTGATCCTAAGTTTCTATAGTTTCTATGGTTTCTTCCACAGTGTGAAAGTTATTTTTATATTAAATACAATCATGTAAGTCTCATCAAGTAGCTTGTAAATGTATCACCAGTACAACAACAACAACAATCAAACACAGCACTGTACTTTTGCATTAACTTAAAGGATATTAGTAGACATTAGACAAATACACAATATATGGGATTTGAACCAAAGGTCCTAATATGATGAACTCCGTGCTCATCTGTGTATGATTAACAAGCCAACTAATCTTTTACAAAAACTCGTTTTGGTTGTGGAATGTGAAATCTTTGAGTTCTGTGGTGGTGTCTTGGTGAGGACATGTTGGACTGACTTCCTTGAGGTTGTGGCTTTAAATCCAGTTGAAGGCAGCATTATCAATGCATACGGGTTCTAATCTTCATGAAGTCTAGCTTATCTCAAGAACTGCCACATCTCCACTAAATTTTCAACAATTCTTCCAAAACCGACACGAGGAAGAACCGACAGCCTTTGGCATCACTTTCCATGAAGTTCGTAATGGCATAATAATAATAATTAATAATAAGGTAGATAGGAGAGGGGAAAGAGTTAAATATTCCACTATTTCAATGAGGTAATGAAGAAATTGTATGAAATGATGTAAGAATGCCCTCTTGTTTTGAAGAATGAGAAGAAAGGGGGAGGGAAGGACAGGAATTTTTTGTTGGGGAGAGGAGGGTGAGGACTTTTACTGGGGAGGGGTTTGAAGACAGGATGAGGAGGGGTTTGAAGATTTGTATTGGGGAGGTGGGAGCTTGAGGACTTGGTGTTGGGAGGGGGGTTGAGGACTAGGGTTGGGAGGGGGGTTGAGGACTTGAGGACTGAGGTTGGGTGAGGGGTGTTGACTTGGGGTCAGGTGAGTTGAGGACTTGAGGTTGGGTTGGGGGGGGGTGAGGAGTTGAACATGTGGTTGGAGGGGTGGGTGGGGGATTGAGGACTTGGTTGGGGAGTTGAGGACTTGGGTTGGGATGGGGAGTTGAGGACTTGGGGTAGGTTGGGGGGGCAGGGTTAAGGAATTGGGCTTGGTGGGTAGGTTGAGGACTTGAGGTTGGGTGGGTTGAGGACTGAGGTTGAGTGAGGGGGGTAGAAATTGAGGACATGGGGTTGGGAGTTGAGACATGAGGTTGGAAGGGGATTGAGGACTTCATGTTTTTGAGGACTTGGAGTGGGGGGGGGGGGGGGTGAAGGTGGTTGAGGAGTTGAGGACTGGGATTGTGTGGAGTGTGGGTTTAGGACGAAGTCACATTTTACATTATGCAGCATTTCCACACATCGCTGCTAGTTACCCTCGCCAAAGGATTCCGAGAGGGAATTGCATTTGGGTCTGTTTGTCCGTTTGTTTGTTTGTCTGTTTGTTTGTCCGCACAGAACTTTCGTGTTTTTCTCTGCAACCGCTGTGTCGGATTGAGACAAAATTTTCACTAATGGTGCAACTACTCATGTAGAATGTTCCAATGATAATTATGACGTCATAGGTCAGTGATGTGGCAGCCATATTGGAAAAATTTTGACTCTGTATCTCTGAAACCGTAAACAAGGGAAAAATTTGAAACTTGGCAAATTGCAAGTACTCCTCATGGGGAATAAGGGTAAAAAAAAATTGATGTCATAGGTGCCTCGTTATGACGTCATAATTGCATAGGTAGAACGCCACATCCGATCAGTGTGAAAAATTTTGAGGGTCACCTAGGAATAAAAAGATCCACAGAAAAAAAATTAGTGACGTCATCGGTCACGTGATTTGGCAGCCATGTTTGTTAAAAAAAAGAAAAACCTTCAAAAATCTCTCAAATGGCTGAAAAGATCGAGGGGAAACTTTACACACATGACCACCTATCCATGAGGAACAAGTCACACATATGATGTCATAGGTCACATGGTTTGGCAACCATATTGGATTTACCTGAAAACCTATAAAAAGACATCATTCAAAAGAAGTCCTGGCGAGAGTTTGCAATCTCTGATTACTCTTTTTCTTGTTGTTTATGTTGTTGGCAAAATCCCAGCTGGCTCATTAACGACTTTCTGGGTGGGGACATTCTGAAAGACTATGGGTCCTACTCATCTCGGCTATTCGTTTGGCGTAGTAAAGCAATGTCAACTACATATTGAATATCAATAATAAAATTAATCACCTCGGGATCATTTTACAAAAACTGCTGCTCATCTCGAGCGTGCAGTTTATTGTTTGTAACCACAACTCATCCTGGGGGGTATAGCCTGTTTGTTTAGTCATGTGAGCGAACCCCTGGCACACGATTTGAATAAACCTAGATTCAAATCCAATATACCAGATGTGTTTATCATTTACGAATGTCAATGCAGTAATCCGTGTGTGTGTGTGTTAATGTCTACCAACGTTCTTGTCCTGCATGTGATTTACACACACTGTTATTTCTTCTTTTTTTCTGATAGCAATAATAAGAACTTGGATTGAACAACAAAAAACTCAGGAGTTATGACGCTCATGGTTATTGGTTGCCCTGTCGCGTAAAACATCATTATTGGTAAGTCGCAGAAAAAGTCGATTGCTGCATAATATGATTTAATGAATGAGGGTGTAAGTGAACCATGATGAGGATTTGGGATATCAAATCATGATAATTTGACCAGCAGGGGCTCTTAGAGGTGGCAGCAGAGCTCAGATGGAAGTGTGCTCTCCTTTGGGTTTCCTCCTACGCTGTTTCATTCCTCATGGCCAGAAAGTGTGGCCCTAATGTTTGCCAGTAGAAGGCGCTGCATCTTTGAACTTATCTTACTTCTGCAATACAGACGTTACAGATCTCCTGGTATCATGTCTAAAGAATAGGTCATTGGGCCAGCTACATGGCCAAATGTCAGTACAATCATCATGGAAATCTTATCCGGCTGCCTCCTATGGGAGATAAAAATTATCTGAGAGCTTTGGTTTGCATAAATATGGGCCAGACCTTATGTTAAAACATAAACACTGATAAGTTTTATGAATAAAATTTCCAAATGATGGAATTAAAACAAGGACTTTTATTGAATTAGGTGACCCAGAAATGAGAAAGAGTAAATGTTGGTTTATATTTGGGTTATCTTGGGAAATATTCAGGCTATCAGGTGAGAATCTTTCGTTGACCAACTTTCAACAAAAAATTGTTTCATCAACAATATGTGGCCAGGCTGCAGTTGTAAGAGCTTATCTTTAAGGCTACATGCTGGAGGCACAGTAAGGGTCAGAATTCATTTGTCAGGTGATCATAAGGGACAGTCTTCTGCACAGAGTCAGCCACCCAAGCCAGCGGGTGGGTCATGGTGGTGCAGCAAGGCCGGAGGCACAGGGTTAGGATGGAATGCGGCCTTCTGCCGAGCAAGGCAAGTTGATGATGGATGGCTGGCCTGGAGATTTTTCCACATTAGTGTAGTGGGTTCAACAGGAGGCTAGGACTTACCAGCAATGATAAGGTATAGGCCATGGTGACAAATCAGAAACACTTGCACCAGCTGGCTGGCAGACCAGCTCATGGACTATATGCAGAATTAACATCCAATAAATGACTGCGGTGAAGATTTACGAGCATACAAAGCTTATAACATCCAGACTTAGGCCGAGCAGTCATTATGTCTTAAGGACTGCAGAGATATCTGAAAGGATGGTGACCCTGCAAAAACCTCCTGTCCTCCTTGACCCTGTGACTGTTTCTCTCACTCTCCATCCACCTCTGAAAACACTTGCACAGAAAGAAGCTTTTTTTTTCCAGCCTGTACACTGTTGTCACTCATGCCTTCCATGATGCAGACTTTGGCCTAACAGCAGCCTGAACTTTTGAACTGGCTTCAAGGTGGCCTGTGCCCATGTGTTTGCTTGAGGGTGGGGACCAGCAGTGCAGGGGGAGACCGTTTGAGTGAGGGCCCAGCAATGGGGTGAAGGGCGAGTCTCTTCCGGTGAGGCGGAAGCTGGGGAGGAAGGCCTGTAGTAATTTTAAACCTTCTAGTCTGTTTTGCTTCTGTGCTGGGTGTGTCATGGAGCAGATGGATGTACCCAGGCTTGCTTCCCTGGCCTTTAGATGACGGTTTTTCCTTAACAACCAGAGACTTGGCAAGAGGTTGAAATGGCTAAGTCGTCCAATGGCCTTGATTTTGCTTGCAGTAGTTGGTTTCCATGTAGCGTACTTCATTATTAGGTCCTTTTTGAAGCATAGCTTGCAAAGCTCACAACCCGAAATTGTTTATTTATTTTCGTCTGTCATTCTACTTTGATGAAAGAACCGCTGCTTGCTATTTATCCTCCTTGGCTGCGAAGGCCTTACACTCTGGTATGATTTGTCAAACAGAGTTATGTCACAAACCGGATATGGACAACAGATATCTTGTGTTGTGGATTACATGGAATTCAACATGCATGATGACATCAGTCAGTGACTTGTCGAGGAGTTATGTCGGGATGAAATTGGAGAAGGTAAACTGAATACGAGTAGTTTGCCAGTTCGTAGTGGAGCATTCCTTTATACTTGGGCCAAAAGCATGTTCTGGCTCACCCCACAAGTTGGTGAGAATAATTATTGCTATTAAATAAGTAATGATAGTAGCGGTGGTGGTCGTAGTAGTAATGACACAGTCTTCCTCCCCAACACCTATTTCATACTATTTTTGACGTTGAAGTCATGGTCTTACATCTGTTTCACCAAACATCAATCATGCCACATCACGACGTGACTGACATCACAAATTCCTTTTTTTTTTCATTCCAGCTGCCAGTTGTGATGAGATGACGTTTGACACAGGATCATCACAGTGACAGCAAATCCGATCAACAAGTAATCTTGGCATTTGTTTCTCAAATCAATCACAATACGAGAGATATGGGAGATGCGGTCACCAAGTTTCAATACCAACACTTTCATGTATACGTGCAGTTTTTTTGTTATAACCACCAGTTGCGATCAGTGTTACATCTCCACGTAAACGCCAGTTTCCCTTTGATGTCACGGGATCATCACAAGATCACAGGCTGAGAGAGGATTGGCTGACAAACGGCAACTAACATCACCCTGGAGTTGGTAAAATGGACTTTTTACTTTTTACTTTTTGTTGTGCACTTTTTGTTCACATAGCTCAATGTGCTCTTCCAAAGTTCTTTTAACGTCATACACAATAAGTCCGAATAAGAGCACTGCGTGGCACCACCCATGAAAATCAATCGAGATGACAATCGGTGGAAAGCCGCTGAGGCTTCTTGGTATATTTTTGCAGAGCTTCAACAAACACCTTAATAGCCTGGGAGGCTGAGCACATGGCAGGATAAGTGGATTTGACAAGACAGGTGTGAGCTCATTCCCTCTCTGTCTCTTTCACTGCTCGCGGAGCACTTACATCTAGCAAAGCGAACATCCCGCTCACGATTAACGAATGAATACGATACGAGAGATGATTAATTTTCGGTTGAAGCGCTGTCTGTTCTTTCAAGCATTTGCCATCATGTCGTTAATCTTCTTCAGATCTATCGGGCTTCCTGGGATGATGTTTTGAGGTTTGTAACTTGCAAGACACCTATCATAAAGTTAGCCACACTTCCATCAGCTTATTGCCGAAACCCGACGTGGCGACTAGGTGACGATTCCATCATCACTTTCATCGCGACGTGTTACACCGAAAGAACTTTGATAGAGGAGGCCATTTGACTCATCAAACCTGTACGACATCAACACCATATTAATTCAACCCAACAGTATATCAACTAAATTTACTGTGGGTGGGAGTGTTGAAGAGTGGGGGAAGAGAACACATTGGAGCAGGTGTATATACAGTATATATATATATATATATATATATATATATATATATATATATATATATATATATATACTGTATATATATAAAGTGCCTATAGAAAGTCTGCACCCCTTTTCAAAATTTTCAACTTTTGTTGCCTTGAAGCTTGGAATTAAATTGCATTAAATCAGACTTTTTTCCACCTTCATTTACACATTGTAAAGCACAACTTCCAAATGAAATACAAATTCTACAAATTTCAGAAAATTAATTAAAATTACAAAACTAGAATATCTTGGTTGGATGTGTCGACCCCCCTTACAATAGCAATTGTAAATTCGCTCAGGTGTAACCAATCACCTTCAAAATCACACACCAAGTTAATTGGCCTCCAGCTATGTCAAATTGTCATGATTCTGATTGTTTCAGAATATAATCAGCAGTTACTGTAGATTTCCTCTGCTGGATAGTATATTTCACAGCAAAGACCAAACCATGAGCACAAACGACCTTCCAAAAGACCTCCAAGATAAAGTTGTGGAAAGGCCCAGTTCAGGGAGGAGGAGATTGGGACCAGACTCTGTGCAGAGCGTTGGGGCTACCTTAGCAGTCTCCTTGGCTATTGGGCAGAATCCTGGACGGGTCACCACTCCGACACAATATACCAGCATGCTGGCACTCATTTTGCCGACCTCGGAAGGATGACAGGTCAAATTAAACCCACCTGGTATTAATTCAACAGCTGAGTGGGATTTTAACTCAGGACCAGTATCCAAAGCCCGCCACCATAACCATTAAGCGAACACCAAGCAATACAGTCCAGGTGATGGGTTTAAAAATATTTCAAAGCCTTGAATATCCCTTGGAGCAACATCAAGACAATCATTAAGAAGTGGAAGATATATAATATATATATACATACATACATATACATATCTCCCCCCAACCATATATGACCATTCTGGTTGAGGTGGTTGACTTAAGATCTTAGCGTCTTAATATCTTAAAAAGCCCCTGTCGTGTCATTGAAATAACACCAGCTGGGTTGACTCAGCCTGTCGTCTTTCCAGGTTGGCAAAATGAGTACCAGCTTACTGATAACAGGAGCACTGCATCAGTATCACAGCCACGCTTCCAGAAAATGATGCAACCAGCAGCCACAGGCTGCATCTGAAACATCATCAGCACTAACCATCTCCCCGCCCCCCAACCACTCACCCCCACCCACCCCTCTCTTGCCCCAAATCAGCTCCAAACCCGATTTCCCTTCTCTGTACTCACTCTTCTTACCCTCTATTCTCAACTTCAATCTGCCCTTCTCTTATGCTTTTTTTATTCCCTCAGTTTATCTCCTTGTGTACATAATAAATAGATTCTCCTTTGAACACGTCAAGACATGTGTGTGTGTTAAATATTGTTAAGGATTCAGCGGTGGCGGGATTCGCACCCGACTCTTGACAGCCAAATGTTTAAGATTCGGCGTCACTTAACAGCACCGCCGTCTTCCGGGTATAACGCCGGCTAGTTCGGCACAGGTCTCGGGTTACGCGCCTCAGATCACGATACCAAAATACACCTGTGCCTTGCCAGCTGGGGGAATAGACCCCGGCTACAGACTGGATTTGTCAGAGACCGAGCGGAGTCTGCCAGTCCGTAGCCCGTTTGGGTTTATATCCAAATCGAGTGGATCGTTCCTCGGCGCGGCACGAATAAATTCAAGGCGGCAAATCTCGTATAACTCAGCCAGATTTATTGGGGACACATCGAGGAACACAACACAAGCAAAGCATTCACGACAATGTTATAATTAATCTATAACCCGTTCTTAACTAGGGAGCTACGGATTACGGGTTTCGAAGGAACCCTAGCGAGATAAACCTTAGACAACATGCAGACAAGACACGGACAGCATGCAGACAAGACATGCAGACAAGACACAGAGTATTGTGATGCCTCATGGACGAGAGGAAAAGTGTCAATGCGGTTCGTGACAAGCCGATGTCAACGGATTCGAGCACCCGGCTCGAGCATGCAGCATGGCAAAATATGGCGGCGTCGTCCTCCTTTTGCCGCACCGCCCACGCACGCAGCCTCAGCGCGTTCAGCCCCCGTAAGGTCGACGGCACAAGAGCGGAAGGTCCACGGTGTGCTCCAGCTGGCTTTTTACAAGGTTCAGCATACGAATCCAGGCCTGGCCTGCTCACCAGATCAGGCCAAATCGGGGCGTTGGGCTCCGCAGGCGGATCGACGGGATTACAAGACGTCGTCGAGCCGTGAGGTTAGTAAGGACAGAGGCTCCGTGGTTAGACGCAGGTTGAACCTGTCGATGACCTCCTCATAAAGTCGATCACCGACTCACACAGCAGCCAGTTCCTCTCGAAGCAGATTGCAGCCTCCCACTAGTCGTTTCTATACAGCAGAATCCTCACTCGACACTCAGGCTCAGTTACTCCCTCGGCAGATCGCCGACTTGACCCTCAGGTTCAGGCCGTTCCTCTCTTACAGATCGCTGACCACACGCACCGCGAGTTACTCCCTCAGCAGATCGCCGACTAACCCTCAGGTTCAGTTACTCCCTCAGCAGATCGCTGACCGACGCTAGCAGTTTCTCCTCCAGCCGATGGAGACAGACCTCTTGCAGTCCCTTCCTTGCCTTTCTTTTGGCTCGCTCTTCACGAAAGCCGATCGCAAACAGACACAGCCGTCCCTTGTACAGCCGATCGCCCCACCTCTGCGCTCTCAGTTCCACCTTCCCTTCCCGGCGTCGCTTCTCTAGGCCACTCCCTCTTAGAGCGCTGGGCGGGGGACTCGCTCGGAGAGGGAAGGAAGGAGAAGAATCTCTCGGTACACCACCGTACGAACAATGAACAGCCTCCTACACCTCCCGACACATGTAATGTCCAATTACCGAACAACCTGGCTAAACATGCATTTAATGGGGGTCTGGGCCAATCCTGTATTTACTAGCACACTAAGGCCATTTCCGCAACAATATATTCCCATTCGATCAATATCCGGGAAATGCGGAGAGGGAAACGATAATTCATCATTATTTGACTTTCAACCGACTCATTCTCCATCATTACCTCTGCCACTGAAGGTGAAGGAGTTTATATCCCCCCCCCCATTCTGTCTGTCTGTCTGTTTGTGTACAAGATATCTCAAAGAGTGGCGACGGATCTGGATGAAATTTTGTGGACAGGTTCAGTGCGTAAACAGGATGAACTGATTCAATTTTGGTGAAGATCCGGATGCAGATCCGACTACTAGAATTTTTAAAGTGATTCTTCACCATTGAGAGATGGAGCTAAAATTATACATAGCACAATATCTCAAAAAGTTGTGGACGGATTCGGATGAAACTTGGTGGACACATTGTGAGTGTGACAAGGAAAAATTGCTTCAATTTTGGTGAAGATGTGCATCCGGTTCCAGATCGGAAATTTGTTTTCGTGATTCTTCATCATTGAGAGATAGGGCTAAACTGATATATAACACGATAGCTCAAAAAATTGTGGACAGATTTGGTTGAAACTTGCTGGACAGATAGATTGGGTGTGTGACAAGGACGAATTGATTCGATTTTGGTGAAGATCTGAATCTGGTTTTGGTGAAGATCTGGATACGAGAATTATTTTATAATTAATGTGATTCTTCACTCTTGAGAGATAGGGCCAAAAACGATATAGTATTGTGTGGCATGATATTTCAAAAACGTAATGGGCCCGATATGTTCTCGTCGATCAGGCATTGCGTGGCGGAGGTATTCTCTCTACTGAGTGCCCTTCTCGTGGTTTTTTTTTTATACCTTCCTGCTTTTTTTTTACATTCTCCCAGTTGTCGATGTGTATCTGTTGATATTTCGTTTTATATTTTTATTTCGTCTTTTTTCCAATCACTGAAGCTGTATCCGTTGCTGTTTCGGTTTCATGCGTGACATCCTCTATCCGAACCTGTCTTTGGAATTTTTTTGCTACTTGGGTTAGAGATACCTTCTCTGGCTTGCTCTCTTTGTGTTTGTAAACAAAATGGATTGGGTAGTCTGTCGAACTTTTCACGTATTCAGCCAATTCTAATGTAATTCTGTGGACTTGGTTTCGTTCCATCAGGCCGCAACCTCGTTCTCGCCTCGGCAGGTACATTCTTGGGATGGATTGATTTTTGTGGAACATTTTGTGGATAGTCAGGAGTTTCCTTGTTTGGATATCTAGTTTGTTGATTTCCGCTTGTGGCAAGTTTATTATTCCGCAAATCTTGGTTTATGACTGGTACTGCGAGTTGGTTTGTGGCTTTGATTTTGTTCCTTGGGGAGAGGTATGTTTTCGTGAGCATCCTCATTCTACGTAGGTATTCTTTGGTAACTGTTTTGTGAATTTGTTTGTGAGATGTTTGGTGGCCCTCTTCTACCCCCACGTATTTGCATGATGCTTCGAGTTGTCTAGTTTTTGTCTAGTTCCTGTATTTTTGTATTTAGGTCGATTTTTCTGTTATCCGGTTTTTTGGGGGGTTTTTTTGGTCCACCTTGTACGAATGCGCACTTGGCACACTTATCAAGGCCAAATTCCATTTGAATGTATTGGGTATATTTCAGTTGTTTTGCCAATTTTTTCTCATATGGTGCAAAGAACTTTAAGTCATGGTAGATGTGTCACCTTTCTTTGTTTCTTTGGATGTTAAGGTGTATCCATGTGTACTCGCTCATTCACAAGTTTGCTCAGTGGTCCAGCAGGCAAAAAAGGAGAAGGGAGGGGGAGGAGGAGTGTCTCCTGTGTTTACATCCACACCTTACAGATGGTTTTTTTATATAAAACAAAGAATATAATTATAATTGCACGAGCCGCAACCATTTGACCTTTTGAGTACAAGGAATGATGTGGTGGTCGATGCAAGAGGTAGCGTGAACAAACTAGAATTCATCCCATGAGCAATGGTTGAGAAATCACTCAAAGGAGTGGTCTTCATATGTAGAATGACTGGTGCAATTACATTTCGGACTGCAGGAAGAGATATCATTCTTAGTTTTCAATCTTTTTGCACAATTATTGCCTTTCGCCTTTCATCATTTCAATCTCTTGGCTGTCCTTTTCTCTGAATTATTTCCCTTTATTTAAAGTCAAGTTAAATTACATTTATTCAACTTATGTAACATTATAGTTAAGTGTGTGTGTGTGTATGTGTGTGTTTTCTCTGATCTCCTCTGTTTCCATGCAGCTTTTCCCACCCTTGACAACAGCAGCCATTTCTCTTTATCACCTGTGTGTTTTCCCAATATAGATAACATCGGCTTCCTGCAAGGCACTTCGGGCAGCAGGTGAGCAATCGGTAATTGGACAAGCAAACGGCTTCTTCGCGATGGGCACTGCCAATGAGGTCCCATCACTGCTGCGACCACAGCTACCAACACATGCACGCTGTCGCTATCATCGGGACCAACAAACTATTAACAAGCTCAAAACACTGCTGTCATCACATGACATTTTGGACACCACAAGCTTCCATGAATACTGAGAAATATTTTGAGTGTTCAACGAATGCTTGATGTGAAAATGATCAAAAATTACTTGTACATCCAAAACTAGAAGGACACTCGGTGGAGCGCATACCTCCGCCACGTAATGCCTGATCCACGAGAACATATCGGGTCCAATACATTTTTGAAATATCATGCTTTACAGTACTATATCGTTTTTGGCCCTATCTCTCAATGGTGAAGAATCACTTTGAAAATTAAATAATTTTCGTATCCAGATCTGGATTCGGATCTTCACCAAAATCGAATCAATTCGTCCTTGAGACACACCCAACCTGTCCACCAAGTTTCATCTGGATCGTCTCAACCTTTTGAGATATCCTGTACACAAACAAACAAACAGACAGACAAGCCGGTAGGCGACATGGGTGGTCGCTATATAATTGCATACTAGTCATACAGTTTTGACGGATCGGGCTGAAAATTTTTGACAAAGAGGTTGATTATAGTGCGCATAAAAGTGCGGAAGTCGATTTTTTATTTTCGAAAAAAAAATATTATTGGATTTTTTTCAAAAATTTCAAGTCCCGTGCTAGGCAACGGTGGCGTCCATAGCAACGGTGCTCAAAGCATACAACTGATCCTGTATAACCTACCAGTCAAGTTTCATCAAAATCGGTTGACTCCTCTGACCTCCAGAGCTGTCCATTACATACAAACAGACGACGGAAAACCTGAGAAAAACGGTAGTCATAGCGACCACCAAAAGTGGTGAACATAACCTACTTCACTTTCGGTGGCAGAGGTAAAAAGAGTTGAACAGATTGGGCAGAGGCAAAGTATGTGGTCATTTTAACAGCTAAGAAGAGGTCAGCTCAACTGGGATGGACAATCCATCCATCCATTGAGACCATACTCTGTGCAGAGTGTTGGTGCTGCCTAAACAGTCTCACGGGCTATTGGGAACAAACCCGGACAGGTCACCAATCTGACACAGGATACCAGCAAGCTGGAACTCATTTTATCGACCTCAGAAGGATGACAGGCAGAGTCAACCCCACCTGGTATTTATTCAACAGCCAAGTGGGATTTAAACTCAGGACCGTAGGATCCCATGCCCACCACTCTAGGATGGACAATGAATCATTATAAATACCCAAGACCAAGGACACTATACCAACGGGTTTACGAAAATGGCACGACTGAGTCAATCAGCCAGTTGTAGGTTCTCGCAAGGTAAAAACAGAAAGCATGAATCTTCTCCTCTTCGGATGTAAAAAAAAATTAATGTCAGAACAGCTGTACACACAAAGGCACAATCAGCAACAGCATAGACAGATGATTCGCCAACAAGAGATGAAACCGGTCCGGCAGTTGAGGGGGTGTGTAGCATTGGGATTCTCATGTGTGTTCTATTTGTGAATGTCTTTACCGGCTGTTGGAGGACTCGGAAGGGTTTGAGCAGGGTTAATTACCTTGGGTAGCCTTTCATGGTTGCTTTATGCAGCTTATTGGGCTTGATGAGCATGGGAGGAGTCGATTTATTTAAAAATCCCAGCCACCTGAGTTTAATTGAATAGGTGAGAACTGATTAGGTATTCCCTCCTTTCACAGGTGAGAGTTGTGGGTGAGTCTTCATTTTTCATATGTAATAAATATATCATATATATATATATATATATATATATATATATATATATATAATATATATTAAATAAAATATCGTTGCAATCATACAGTGTTAATGTGATGAAATCCACATTGGGTTGTGCTTAATGCATTGTCATATACACACCACACCACACACCCAGATTGATCAGGAAACTGTGTTCACTGTTTGTTTTTTTTTACTACTTCAATCGAGCACCGAGGAATGCAATCCTTGTCCCGAGGTGCAGCACCATAACCTCTCCATAACAGTCCGCAGAGCGATGAGTTTCATGGAGCCGGGCCTGGAATGGTGGGAAGAGCCTCTTGCCTCCGTTATCACTAACCCTTTCAAAGCCTTCTCCAGAAGGCCAGAGCTGACCCCAGCGCAGAGTTCATAAGTTCAATGGGTCACAACCTCTATCGCTAGGCACAGCGAGAGACCACAAGAGATAGTGTCATCAACAGTGTGCACTGTTTAAACGAACTCGCTCACCCTCTTGCCCTCCTGCCTTCAAAAAATGACTTTCCTTGTAAATATCCCATGAAATTTATCAGCTATAATTACTATTAACATGCCCATCATTGAATCTGGGTTTTCAGTCGTGCTGTGAAAAGAAATTATGAAGTTACACCTCTTCTGAACTTTGTTGAGGTTCAGGCAACTGTAACACCTCTCAGTTATGACTGATACACGTGTAGAAATGCTATCTGATCGCATATTCATCACACAAAAGATTTTAGGAGCCAAAGAGACGACGACTGTTTTTACCAACACCCGACATCTTGCTGGACCATTAGTGTTTAGCACGGTACCACTTTGTGTCAATAGTGGGGCAACTTAGCAAATATAGCATAACAATTGTGCATTTTGTGAGGAAAGCACAAATTTGGCAACCTAGTAGCCTATCATATTATGAACAGATTTGGATATTGGGCCATCTCAAATTCAGCCGCTGATGGCTGTGGCAGCCATTTTCCACTGCCATCAAAAATTTTGAGATGGCCCAATATCAAATTTGTTCATAATATGATAGCTACTAGTGTGCCAAATTTGGTGCTTTCCTCACACAAATGCACAATTGTTAGCTAAGTTGCCCCACTACAATGTGATTTGGAAACTTCAAATGCGAATGCTCGCATATTAAAGGGAATACTCTACATAACGCACTACACAATGCAAACAATGGATACACTTGTACTTTACCATGAAAAGTGCTTTGTGAAACACATTCTGATAGAAAAGACAACAGCACTCGGGAGAGCACATACCTCTCTCCTAGGATGAAGAGTTTCGGGTTCGTATCCCACCGATGGGCCGGATCTGGATTCGGACCTGAACCAAAATCGAATGGGCTTGTTTTTGTCACCGAACCAACTCATCCACCAAGTTTTGTGATAACCCATCCACAACGTTTTGAAATATCGTGCTATATGTATCGTTTTAGCCTGGTGTTGGCTGGGTGGTTTGGGTGGCTGGCGTCCTGAGTTCGAACCCCGTTGGATGCTGAATTAACACCAGGTGGGGTTGACTCAGCCTGATCATCCTTCTGAGGTCGGTTAAATGAGTACCAGTGTGCTGGTGGAGGGGCACAGCATTGTTAGAATTTACCTTTTGACCCTTTAGACTGCGGAGACCCCTTCGAAGATAGTCGCGCCCCAACAAAATGATAGCTACCCGGCAGCCAAGCAGCCAAGAAGATATGTCGTTTTTGGCCCCATCTCTCAATGGTGAAGAATCATTAAAAAAATAAATTCTCGGATCGACATACGATGAAAAGTTTCAATTTTCGTCAAAACAGACAGACAACCAGGGGGTGTGAACGTAACCTCCGTCCACCTTCGGAAAAGCGCAAATAAAGAAATGGTGGAGTCGATTCAAACGACCATAAAGCAGGCGAGTCACTCACATGGCCCGACTTGTAATCCCCATTGATCCAAAAATCGAACACGACTTGATGAGTTTGCAGGTTTATTAAACGTCCGATTTTCGTCTCTGTGGGGGTGACAGGATAGCTCAGAGGAACTCGCCTTGAGCTGACTGTCCAGTGTCGGTTGGACTCCAAAATGTAAAGCTGGTGCTTTCAGACAGATGGTGCTTCAACATGTGGTACTCCGGGACATAACTGCTACAACAGACCTGGTATGAGACAAGCACGCACGCACGCACACCTCTTCTCTCACTGTCAAGCAGAGAAATGGGTGTTTCAATTTGAGAAGTGTAATTTCTCATTCAACCTGGGGGTGCGGGGGGGGGGGGCAGGGTGTTTATTGAGGATTTGTACACAACAATGTAGTGTGTAGTTGAAGGTGTGCGTACCGTACAGGAATAAAAATAATAACATGAATCGCATTTATGAAATTACAAAGTCAGAGTTTGATTTATTTACAATAAATACACATTTTAACCGAGACTTGCATCATGATATCATTCAATATGGAAAACTTTTCTTGATGTCCTCACCTTGAGCACATTCGTCTTCCACAAATACCCAATTAGCTTAGAAATAAAATATATATAACCCCAACTTTGATCCACCCCTCCCCCTTTCCCCCCATAAAGTTAATCTAATAAATATGATTCATCGGATGTCTGTCTGTCTGTCTGTCCGTGTCTTTTTTGCAAGGACCGCAGCACTAACAACCACCAAATTTGGCACACAGCCCAAGTCCGATCCGGGGATTGTCCTCAGGGTATTTCATCCACCACATGAGCCTTTAAAGATCACTTTTCTGACTTTCATTTATATGCAATCTCATTGGTTAACAGATATCACATGACATACAACAAGCCCGAAGGCCAGCACCCCTAATTAGTCGAGCTGTGTCTTCCACCCATTGCTGCACAGCTCGCCTGACTCCACACACAATTGGAACAGGGTCAGCGTCATGCGGGGGCATTTGCGGGTCAGCAACCCCCCCCCCCCAAATGAGTTATTGTGGTGCTGAACACAGCGCGTTCTCTAACGACTGCAATCCAAGGTTATGAACGAACGTACAGGTCAGCTACCATTTGAATGGATCTTTGTCAGTTGGTGTCTGTGACTTCTGATTGACGTTACAGTGACCATATCAACAGAAGAACGTTTTTGAAACTTGTATTTCAAATAAACAGATACAAAGTGAAATGAGGAAGTTCACCATTACATGCAATGTCCAACTCCGATTCCTGCGTTGAGTTATTTCCGCCTAGTGTCCCTGTCCTGCCTGCACAGCTCACGCGTATTCACCTCGTCCTCTGAGGAATTCCCCAAAGGAATTCTTTCCCGATACACAATCTTAATGAGTTTTAATCAACCTGATTAAAATTGACAACCACTCAGGGCATTAACACATCTTCCACTCATCAGAGTTAAATCTAGCACAAAAGGGACAATCAAAACACACGGCTCATCACATTTCACCGTCTCTCACACCTCCCTCTCGCGGATTTATTATAGTATCACAGAACAATATCGTGCCTTCCAGCAAATGGCGATTGTAGCCTATACTTGAAGTTTTGTTTGAGAACGTTCCAGCACCTTCACGAATCTCACCAGGCAGTTTGCAGTACAATACTGCCTTCCACAGTCAAAATTAGCTCATTACATCAAGCAGTTTATATTACAATTTACTGATCCGTGCTACAGCAAACGTATAACATGTAATCGCCAATTTTACTCATTCATTTATCGGCATTTACAATGTTTCTTCACAAATACCACAACATCGAGCTTTTAACTGACAAATAAGCCCCACCTCGAGAAAATATCATTGCAAAACTTTTTATTTTTTTTACAAGTCAGTTAAAATTAGAAGGTACAAAACGAACCAAAAAGAAACAATCACAGTCGACTCAAACAATCAGCTCCCACATTCTCAGATCCCTTAAATGCTTGAATACAGAACTGATATTTCTGTAGGAACAACACCCACTGCATTATCCTCACACTGTCAATCTTACACTTCTGTATGTACTGTATGACGGGGGCTGATGATCAGTCTGTATGATGAACTCCCGTCCATAGATGTAGTCCTGGAATTTCTTAACAGCAAACACGATAGCGAGACATTCACGTTCTATCGCGGAGTAGTTCCTTTCCCGGGGCAGAAGTTTCTTGCTGGCATACATTACAGGAAAGACTCCGTCCTCGTACTCCTGCAACAACACTGCTCCGATTCCGACATCAGATGCATCCACTTGCATGATGAATGGTCTGGCAA
Source organism: Eptatretus atami (assembly GCA_035128595.1). NCBI lineage: Eukaryota > Metazoa > Chordata > Myxini > Myxiniformes > Myxinidae > Eptatretus > Eptatretus atami. The sequence continues at coordinate 102,503,083 of CM068956.1, read as the reverse complement.
AGTCGGGCATCCGTAGTGCAGGAGCCTTGCAGAGAAGGTTATTGATCCTTTCAAATGCCCTCTGTTGTGGTGTCTCCCACGGAATGTAGTTGGGCTGACCTTTTTTGGTGAGGTTAGTGAGGGACACAGCTTCATTGCATAGTTCAGTGTGAACCTCCGATAGTACCCCACCAAGCACAGGAATGATTTAACCTGTATTTTGGTCGTCAGTACTGAGGCGTTACTGATGCAGGTGAGTTTCTCTTCCTCCATCTGTACCTGACCCTTTCCCTCTGCCTTGCTGGCAGATCCTCGCTGATGTTGATATCATCGAGTGTCTGTCCATTAGCCCTGGGTCTCAATTCAAGCAAGTCTTCATTTGCCAAAACACATTCTTTATCATTATCCGGCTCTGAGTCGATGACCGCCATACTGGCCACACCTGGCTGTAACGTGATATTAGCTGCATTGTCAGCTCTCTCATGATACAACTTCAAAAGGTTGGCATGGTAAATTTTGGTCTTGCCTTTGACACAGATCTTGTGCTCCATCTGGTTGACTACTTCCTGGACTTCATGTGGTCCTGGCCATTCGAGCATCAACTTGTTGTGCTCCGTTGGTATAGCAACAAAACTCTGTCTCCAACCTTGAACTTTCTGTCTGTTTTTCTTATCATAGAAATGCTTCTGACTGTTTTGTGCTGCATGTAGACTCTCTCGCAGCAGTTGGTAAGTGTCCTCTAGTTGATTATACAAATCAAAGACATATTGGTCAGTATTTTGAACCTCCAACACATTCTCTCCAATCCACAGTTCCTTCAAAAACTGCATGGGCCCACTTACAGTTGAACTGTTGAGTAGCTCAAATGGTGAGAACCCAGTACTTGCTTGAAGCACCCTCTCTGCAAGCAAATAGCACCACCTGCAGGTACCTGTCCCAATCATGTGGTCACTCTTGACACATCTTCCTCATCATGCTCTTCAGAACTCTGTTGACCCGTTCACAAAGTCCATTTCACCTGGGGTTATATGGTGTCGTGAAGAGTCACTTCATTGCAATGAGTCGACACACCTCCTTCATCGTGTCTGATATAAATTGAGTACCTCTTGTAAGAGTCCTACTCGGGAGAAGACTTCCAGCAGTGCTTCTGCGACCCTCTCCAACTCAATCTTGGGGAGCGCAATTGCTTCGGGTACCTAGTGGCGTAGACCACAATGGTCAAGATGTACCAGTTTCCCTTGTCAGACACTGGGGACAACGGTCCAATCAAGTCCATGCGACACACTGCTAAAGGGCTCCTCGATAAACGGCATGGGGTCCCAATGGTATCTTGGAAACCCTCCCTTTGTGGATGGTCCTCTGGCAGATGTCACAGGACTTGCAGAATCTGCTGACCCTGACCAATGGAAGTTGCTCATTCTTCTGTCAGTTGTCTTCTTTGCTCCAAGATGACCTCCAAGAATTGATTCATGTGCTAATTTCACCACAGCCTCCTGATACTTGGTCAGAATGATGATTTGCTTCACCTCGGTCGTGTCAGTGGTATAGATACGGTGTAAGACGCCTTTGTCGACTTCGAGTCCATACTTTCTCTTGTCCCATGTCTGATGATCTCTGTTATCCTGCACCTCCTTCCACAACCTTTGAAGTGAGACATCTTCCTCTAAGCTTGCTTGAGCTCTTGCACGTTCACTTTTGGAATGGCAGGTTGTGACACCTTCAATGTTTTGATGTCGTCCTTGCTGTGCTTGTTCTGTGCCCTAGTCACTGCTGCTTGTGTCAGCTGTGGAATCCAGTTTGGGTCTAGATCCTTGACCTCTTGTGCTTCCGGTATATTACCGATCACAGGATCACAAATGGGGTCCTCCATGCACATGACCTCCACCGCTCCTATGTAGTACGGTGTGTCCATGTAGATCTTTGCAACTGGATAGTGACACAATGTACTATCAATCAGCTTGCAGGAGTAGACCTTGTCAGTCATCTGCCTTGTAGTCATCAGGTCTTTCTTCACAGCTGCACTAGTACATCCTGAATCTCGCAGTACTGTCACTTTCTGTGAACCTACATAACCTTCATCCACGGTTGATGTTGCTGTTGGCAATGCGAGCGGTGGTTCTCTCAACTGCTGAAGACCATAGGTGTTATTTGAAATTCTCCTTTGTTCACATGGATCTCCTCAGGACACTTTTGCACAGCTGATGCAGGCAGCTCTTTCTGCTCTCCTCTGCACATAACATCTTTCTTCTGGAAATTGTGCACAGCGCTGGCTGCCTTCTGTTGTGGCCTCATCTGAGCTGCTTTCCTCAATCGACATTCGGCCATCATGTAGACTTTCTTGTTACAATAGAAGCATTCCCTTTCGTTCCCACTGAATTGGGGCTTTGCAGGATGAGATGCGTCAGTCTTGTGCAGCAAACTGTCTGACCCCGGTCTCGTTGCAACGTCCTTCTTCTTAACTGACCTCCTAGTTATACACCCTCCATGTGCTTCAATATACTGCTCAGCCAAGGTTGTCATTACTTCCATGTTCTGAGGTACTCTCTCACGTATGAACAGAACCATCTCCATTGAATACCCACTAAGGAACTGTTCACGAACTAACAAGTCGGTTAATGCTTCAAAGCTGCATTCGCACTTTGCCATCAAAGTCCATTGTGCAAAAGCACCTTCCCAAATGTGTCACAAATTGAAATGCAGTTTCACCTTCGTCAGGTTTAATTTCTCTGAACCTCTGGCGATATCCTTCCTCTGTAAGTTCATACCTCTTCAACAAGGCCACCTTCAAGCGATCATGGTCGTGAGCATTCTCCGAGGACATACTGGTATACACCTGGAGTGCTTTGCCTGTCAGAAGGGGGCTGAGACTAACTGCCCAGTCCTCTCTGTTCCAATGTTGACTCACAGAGAAGCACTTGAATCTCTCAAGGTACGCGTCCAGCTCATCGCATTTCTAATCAAATGTGGGGAGCTTCGGATTGTTTGCCATTACTCATACATCACCAGTATCAGGTGCGGTACGAGCACGTGTAGCTGCTTCAAACTCCAACTGTATTCTTGCCCAGTGCCCCTGTCCTGCCTGCACAACTCAAGCGTATTCACCTCGTCCTCTGAGGAATGCCTCAAAGGAATTCTTTCCCGATATACAATCTTAATGAGTTTTAATCAACCTGATTAAAATTGGCTCCACGCGTTAACAACCACTCAGGGCATTAACACCTCTTCCACTCATCAGAGTTAAATCGAGCACAAAAAGGGAGAATCAAACACACGGCTCATCACATTTCACCGTCTCTCTACACCTCCCTCTCGCAGGTTTATGTAGTATCACAGAACAATATCGTGCCTTCCAGCAAATGCGATTGTAGTCTATACTGGAAGTTTCGTCTGAGAATGTTCCAGCACCTTCACGAACCTCATGGGGCAGTTTACAGTACAATACTGCCATCCACAGTCAAAATTAGCTCATTCCATCAAGCAGTTTATAATACAATTTACTGATCTGTGATACAGCACACTTAAAACATGTAACCATCAATTTCACTCGTTCATTTCTAGACATTTACTAATGTTTATTCACAAATACCACAACGTCGCGCTTTTAACTGACATATGCTTTCACCCCTGTCTGTTTGTCTGTCTGTCTGTCTGTCTGTCTCTTTGAGCAGTATAACTCATAAAGTTATGGATGGTTTCAGACAAAACTTGTTGGACAGATTGGGTATGTGATAACGACAAATTTATTCAATTCTGGTGAAGATCCGAATCTGGATCCGGATCTGAGGATTGTTTAATTGTTCAAGTGATTCTTCACCATTGAGAGATCTGACTACAAACGATATATAGCACAATATTTCAAAAAGTTTTGGATAGATAATGACAAAACTTGGTGGATGAGTTGGTTCCATCCATCCATCCATCGGGACCATACTCTGTGCAGAGCATTGGTGCTGCCTAAGCAGTCTCCTTGACTATTGGGCACAGTCCTGGATGGGTCGCCACTCCAACACAGGATA
>CM068956.1:102454162-102488378 GCA_035128595.1 Eptatretus atami | reverse complement strand
ACAGAGTATTGATGGCTTGTGTGCAGGTCTGTGTGATGAAAACAAGTGTGACCATAAGCCAGAGTGCACAGGTCTTCTGCACACTGGGACACGCACAATCTGGCTTATGGCCACATGAATTAGATGTGATAAATAATTTGTCTGACTCTTCTGGGATATTCACCTCACAAAAATCGTAAAAGATTGTGGTTTTGGTTGCTTACCGTCAACTCTCACAAAATCATATGAAATTCCACAACATGGCTTGCTAAAAATTGTTTATTGAGATGGGAATAGTATGGTTAGGGATATTGTTATGCTTATAGGTGAGGGCATGTGGGGGAAGGGGAAGGGGGTGGCCAGACACGAGGTAACCTTAGCCCTTAGCACCATATGTGTATTCACATCGTTTTTTTAAAGACTTTCAGCCTGTATTAAGGACATGTGATGGGGATAAGTGTCTGGAATACAGCTCACCTAAGGAAAGGGAGAGGGGAGTGGGGTTGATGCTGGGCGAGTCTGTTCTTTCGGATTGGACACGGTATGATTGTCCACCGTGTCAAACTGGGAGAATGGGGAACGGTTATGCGGCTTTTTCTCCCCCTCCACCCCCAAATGGAGAACGCTCCACTTCCCCCCCACCCCCCCCCCCGGCCAAAACCAAACACCAAAACACCAGCTGTGCCACACAACGTTGTGGGGTGGGGGGAGCAAGGTACTCAGACATTCCCATTAGTGTGTGTGCGTGCGTGCATGTGTGTGTGTGTTCCCAGTCCATCTTTGATGAGTCTGGATGGTGATTGGTCCACTGTGCCTGGAATGGAGGAACCCCACTCCGCTCAAGCCGTGATTAGTGGACCTTCTGCATGGACAGACGCACCCTGCAGTGCTCTGATTGGCCAAGGTTGATATAGTCGGTTGGGAGGCGGTAACTATGGCAAAAACCCGTGTTAGCGCCTCACTCACTCTTGTGTGCTCTGGCTCTGGCGCTGCACTCTGGGACCTGCACTCCTTACCTGTGTTTTGCTGCCGGTACATTTCTGCGTTTGCGAGCTGCCTCTCTGCTTGATCCTGCCTGCTTCCTCTTGGGTCCTGCTCTCCTGCTTGGAGTCAGCCCGTGTGTGGTAGCTGAAGGTGTCTTCAACCTGTGCTATTTCTCCCTCATTCACCTAGGTTTAGTTTGAATGGTCGGCTGAAAGGATGGCCCAGAGGTATGCACACTTGCCTCTAAGCTGTCTAGCCTGGATTTGAACCCCGGCACAGCTATAAACTGTCATTCTGGTGTTTCACAGGCAGGGTGATTCATCAATGCATGTTCCATCCTTTGGATGGATGTTAAACGGGTGTCCACTCTGCCAGAATTCATTGGTGGACGTTAAAGATTCCATGGTGGCCGATGCGAAAAGTAGGCTGAACTATCGCTGCCACCCTGGCCAAATTCCTGCCCTAACCAGCAGAGGGCATTGTATCAGTGGCATAGCCATGCCCTCACCCAATGATGCTATCCCACAGCCTTGTGCTGCATCAAACAAAGAAGGTGGTACAACGCAACAGCAGTCGCGCTGACCAAATGGCGATGCTCCGAACGAGATTAAGGGTCTTTCAAGCCTATACTGGTTTTAATTTAATTGTCGGGTGGCCGATGGGGCAGTGCGCCAAGCATGTGACAGCTCTTCTTTGAGCCAGGCACCTCACCTGGCCAGGGTCATAATCGAAGATGAAACCCGAGTAGAGCTTCTTAGCCAGCCAGACCCAATGAATTTAACACGTATATTGAAATGGGAAGAGGAGAGAAAAGGAGGACAAACAATTGTAATGTCAGCTAATATGTGCAGCAACAGTTAACGTAATCGGGCACTGCAATTTAGATTGAGGAAAAGCTGTGATTGCATATTGATGCTTCAGCAAGCCATGCGTCCCCCATGCGATCGACTTGCATGTGCTTGATGCAATGCCAACTTGTCTGAATTCGGAGCCAATCCGGCAGGACCTGGCAAATATTTTGCCAAAATTACTGAGCCGGATCCGCACCGAATTTTTGCGACCGAGTCACAGCCCTAATACAGTATGTTAAGGGTAGGAATATCATGCTTTTGTAGTTTCTGTATTTTATTGTACTTTTTTGCTCACCTTTTGAACTCCATGTGTTTTTATGATGTCATTATTTTGTTTTTGAGAGTGGTAAAATGTAAATTGTTTCTGGGATGAAAAACAGAAATCGGTAAAATGATGAATAATAATATGAATGATCAACAATGTTTCCTTTCCCTCTACCCTGCTGTCATTTCAGCTCTAAACAATGTGCCTTTTCCCTTCACTGCAATACTCGTACATACCTGCTGCCATATAAACCACAAGCACTGTCCAGTGTCTTTCTGTTGTGCCTCTATCCTGTTGTAATCCGAACTATAAACACTTTCCAATGTTCCTCTGTTGCCCCTCCACCCTGCACTTGGTGTGTTTGCCTGCTTTCCACTGTGTTATTGTATTTTTATTTCAAGTTGCATTCCCTTCTATATTCTAGCTCTTGCATAGTAGCAGGGTATCTGTGTTCCAGCTGTTTCAGGGAGTGATGCCCCTGCCCGATGCGAGTCCCACGCTCAGCTAGCTCTGGCTGACAGTACCTGGTGTGGGCTCCTTGTCTCGGGTAATGGATCTCTCCTGCCTTATGGGGGAAGCCTCTTTTTTGCTAAAGCTATGAGAAGGACACTCGTACATCAAACTGCACCTGTAGGTCAGCCTGGGCAGCACTACATAGTGGATAAATGTGCCCATGAAAGTCAGTGGTGGCACCAACTGAGGCATCACTGCACAGCATCTGCTGACAGCTGTGTTCACTGGACCTCAATGGCAGCCGTCATCATATAGACAACCTGGCCTGTCTGCTGCACCGATGTGCATCAGGATTTACATTGCATTTACTGCATCTGCAGCCAACGATGCTCATAAGAATAGAGTGGGAGAGGGATAGCACACACCTCTATTGCTTTAATCGCTTCTCTGTGCAGGTTTTTCCCTTTATTGTCACCTGTTCACCACCCATCTTTACCCAAGTCCTGTGGCGAGGGAGGAATGACGTTGCGGATAGGCAGAGGATGCTGCTGGATGTCCTGATTCACGAGTCCACACGTGTGGCGGTCCAAGTGTGATAGTCGTTTCATCGTTGACTTGTAGCACCAGTGACATTTGTATCCTGCGAGTGCATCAGAGCAGTCCTTTTTTAGGGGTAGCACTGTTCTCTCCAGATGGAGAAGGAGATATAAAAGGTTCCCCAAAGAAAGCTTACTCCACTTAGGCTTACCTGCCTTCCGCGACAGTTTGGTCATCCATCTCTGCGGTCGAGAAACAACATATCAAAGTAAACTAACAAACAACAAGACGCAACATTTCGGTGCCTGGAATGTTCGCCTACTCTTCGTGAAGAACGCAATAGGATTATTATAAGCTCCTTATTCTCACAAGCTGCCAAATACAAAGCTACATGGAAGGTTAAAAACATTGGCACCTGTTTGACTTTGTCAACTTCCGTCAGGCAATGCAAGTGCCATGATGTCAAATACACACATGCCATGAGAGGCTCGGACTGTTGGTCTGACAGTACTCGGTAAAATGCTGTATCATACGATTGATCAACAATGTATCCTTTCCCTCTACCCTGCTGTCATTTCAGCTCTAAGCAATGTGTCTTTTCCCTTCACTGCAATGGATCTCTCTTGTTAGGAGCAAAATTTCACTTACGATAAAGCCTCCGATGAGAAGGCAACGCTTCAAGTCTGCTGTAAATCTCAACACTCAACAACTTAAATGCAGCGATATGCAATCACAGCTTCAGTATCATCTTGATGCTGCCTCGGACCAAGTGGATCTACCTACTACCAATGCCAAATTGGGATTGGCGGTTTTATAAGGCAGCTTCTGACATTCTCGGTTTCATCAAGCGTATTGTCACAAAGATTGGTTTGACAAGAACACCAGGCCACCAAGATCAATGTCTATCATGGCATTTTATCAACGCTCCTCTACGGATGCAAAATCTTGGACACCCTATTGTAGCCATACCAAACCTCAATCAATTCCATCTGCGGTCTTCGTAAGATTCTCTGCATCACCTAGTGAGACAAAATACCTAACACCTCAATCCTAGACTGCTGTTGCATCCAAGGAATTTAGTATTACCTGATGCAAGCCCAGCTTCACTGGTCAGGACACCTCACAAGCATGGAAGACCACAGAATCCCAAGAGTGCTTTTATATGATCAACTTGAATTTGGTAAATGGTCAAGTGGTGGACAAAAGAAGCGCTATAAGGACATCCTTAAGTCTACACTCAAATCTTGTGCCATTCAAGTCATCACCTGGGAGCATCAGGCCATAAGCAGGTCAGCTTGGCGCAACATTTGCCACAAAGGCCTGGACCACTTTGAATGTGGGAGACTTACCATCGAGAGACAGTGTAGGCAAGAAAGGAAAACCGGCCTATGTCAATCTCTGCAAGGACCAGTCTATACCTGCGATGTTTTTGTGGTCGACGCTGTGGGTCTGCATTGGCCAATACAGCCATCGCACAATGCACAACGCTTAGTGAGCATGCCAACGAAGCAGGGGGACATTCGTCAAAAGTGACTACTCACACCGTCACATCACTCTAGCTCTTCCACCATCCTGGGAAGAGCATGGCCCAACATATTTTGGCAATGACTTCTGGTTCACTCAAACAAGTGTATTCATTCCGCCACCCCTCCTTTTGCTGAGGGAAGAGCAGTGTCGCCCATAGTGCTCTGGGAAGTAGCATCACTATACCAAGGCTGTGTTTGTTTGAAGTCAAGTCCTATGTTGTCTGGTTTCTCTGTCTGCATATATGTGTTCGTGATTTGTGTGACAGCTCTTCCTTGAGCCCTAGACAATTAAAATTCAGTCTCTTATTGCTGTAGGAATAAAACGAAATAATAAAATCAAGCTTTTTGTTGTAAACTTTCTCTCAGATCAGATAGCTCATCGTTAGCATACCCACATTTGATCTTTCTGGACTGGGTTTGATACCCGACTCAACTATAAACTGGCATCCTAGTGCTTTGTGGGCATGGCATTGCATCAGCGAGTGTGTCATTCTTCAAAGTGACATTAAGTTGGGTTTCCCTGTCTGCTCGCATTTGCTGGTAGACATTAAAGATCCCTGGTGACTCTCTAAAACAGTAGACCATAACATGCTGGGAGTCCTGCTAGCCAACATCCAAATTCATACCCTAATGTGCAGGGGCATTGCATCAGCAGCACAGCTGCATCTCGGTAATGATGCAACTGGAAGGCTGAATTTGTAATTGAATCCTGGTCCAATATGCATTCGCTGGAATAGAATCTTTAAGACTAAGCTTATGAATACAGCTTGGTTTCTGCTTTGAGTTGCACCATGGTTTTGTTATCAAAGGAGGAACCGGAGGCATAAACACACTCGAGTTTTGTATAAGCACTTGGATAATTACATTTTGGGACAACTTTCATATATGAAGGAGCTGAACTTGTGTTATTGTTATTGGAGACTAATATGAGACCAAATTTAGATTTCCTCCCCCTTCATATAACCTTCCAGTTTAGTGTTTGGTGCCTTATGAATTGTGCCTGGATGAAGTGGAATGAATTTTTTTTTCAATTTACTATTATTATTATTATTATTATTATTATTATTATTATTATTTTTGTGCCAATAACGCTCCATGGCACTCACTGATGAACCTCTGAAAGTTTGGCGAAGATCCATTTAGCCATTTCTGAGAAAAATGGTGACAGACACAGACAAACGGCTCTTGTAGTACTAGTGGGCCCGTTGGTCCATTGGACCAAATTTTCATTGGTCTTCACGGCCTGTAGCAAACCTACCTGCCATGCTGCTTGGGCATTAGTTTGTCTTTCACCAAGTCCAAATGTGCTTGGACCAGGGTGAGTATTTTATGTTCGTTATTGTTATTGCCAAATGATACTGCTGGTTATTATTGTTAATATTATTAATATTAATTCATTTACAATGTTGCATTGTTACCTTTGTTACAATGTTACCATTCTTTTTGTTATTTATTTTGTAATTAGAATGCCATGTTGTGTAAGGACCTATTCTTGGGAAAAATGCCAGGGGCATAGAAAAGGCCCCTTTATTTGGTTTGTGACATGTGGCAAACAATAGAAAAGGGACATTTCATAGCTTTTAGAAAATGCCAAATAGAAAAGATGAAAGAAAAGATGTTCCATGGCTTTAGAACATATGGAGCATTGAAAGAACATAGAACATATCTTGTATGCATGTTATACTGCCCTTGTGTTCTTAGGAGGAACCAAGTCATGCTTTATAAAAGTTCATATATAGGGGCGCCCAACATATATAGGTTAAAAACCCGTCAGTTCGTTAAAAATTTTGTGTACCTTGAAAACGAAAACGCACAAGATAATGTGCATATGGTCGTAGTTCATGAACTGGTCAATATTTGCGTTACAGGGTCAAAATATTCAATTTTTCAGTTTTCTCTGTGTTGATAGACATCACCAAGCTACATGCACTTGTGTGAAAAAAATTAGCAAAAACCACTAATTAACGGCGAATATGGTATTTTTAATTATGAACTTTAATGGATAATGCATTACAAGGAAAACACATTTTCGCGTTTATCTCCAATTCACCCTTTCTGAGTAAATTGGATGTGGATCAGTTATCCTTTGGCCGTTTTGGACAATTCAAGTGCCAAATTAATCCTGAGAATCTGCTAGATGCATAACTATGTAAAGATATTTACTAGATCTCTTTTAGGAGTTTGTACATATTGGTCAGGGTTTGATGAATAATAACGAGTTGAATAATCAATTTTGCATCATGCAACAGCAAGTCCCAAGTGTTACTCACCTAAAAAATAACAAAATAGATTAGATTAAAGCTTATTGATTGAAATAAATTCAGTTTATTCCAAATTTGACTCACCACATCCGCCGCCTCTGCCACATCCGCCGCCTCCGCCTGTTTACTCCACCCCTGACTTGTATCACTTATTTGCCTGTTACACAAAAACTATTGCATATTTTTTATTTCTGTTTTTTCCACATTAAACTAGACAAAATTACCTTTCTTCTCATACTAAGATATCTAGATATCTGTGGTTTTTCTGGTCTGTAGTCAAAGTGGAAAGTGGATGTTTTGAAAAACATGTAACAACTCCGCCTTTTTAAGGTGACCAGTTCATGAACTACGACCATATGTGAGATTAATTTGGATAAAAAATTGGTGCCCCTTTATATGAACTTTTCTTGAGCATTACTTGGTTCTTCCTAAGAACACAAGGGTAGTACAGCATGCACACAATATTTTTTTGAATGTCCCTTCTTTTTTATCGTCTGTGTCATTTTCCACAAGCCATGGAATGTCCCTTCTTTTCTATTGTTTGCTACATGGCACATACCATATAAAGGGGCGTTTTCTATGCCCCTGGCATTTTTTTCCAAAGAATGTAATGGTTTCTCTGTGTTACGTACGGTATTCCATGGTTCAGCTAGTTGTCTTCTAGCATGAGCACACCTCAAAAACTGATGTTTTTTTTTCCAAAGTCCACTTTTACAGTGTCCCTAATTTTTGCTATGTCACTAATTATGCGACTGCGGGTAACTTCGAAGTCTCAACACGTGTCCCTCGAATCATATTCAAAATTTCACGAACTTTCATCCAACAGTTCATAAGTTATGAGCCCTCGCGTTTGACTGTTTTACTACCGGAGTCAAAGTTTTTCTATGTCCAAGTTTTTGGGGTTCACCCCTATGAGGAAAAACGAGCAAAAACTATTAGGTGGAATTTGTTTTGAAAGCCATTAATTAGATGTATTGGCCGATGTGTATTCCAGGTTTCACCTTGTTTTAATGTCTAGTCTTTGAGATATGAGTGGCAACACATTTTGGGCGGACGGACAGACAGACAGACTGACATACACCAGCGTTGATTTTGAGGGTTTTCGTTAAAAACTCAAGAATGTGGAAATGGAAGTTGCTGAAATTAGGAACATATTACCTCGACATACAAAGGATTTACTTCTGAAACTTGCAGCTGATTTCATCCAGTGGAAGCTGAGAAATGAATTTTCAGTCCCTGTGTGATAGTTGCATACAGAGAAATGGTCCCATATAAAGGGAGGGCTACTTTGTGCCTCCCTTAATTAAGCTGCTCTGTACACCATAACATAACGTGCGTTTAAAACATGGGAATTCTTCCGGATTCTTTGTAGTTAATTAACTTAGGAGAACATGACGACCATTTCCATGTATATGCCTGGTGTTAGCTTAATGGCTCGAGTGGTGGGTTTGTGATCCTAGAATCCTGAGTTGAAATCCCACTTGGCTGTTGAATTAATACCAGGTGGGGTTGACTCTGCCTGTCATCCTTCCGAGGTCGGCAAAATGAGTGCCAGCTTGCTGGTATCCTGTGTTGGAGTGGCGACCCGTCCAGGATTGTGTCCAATAGCCAAGGAGACTGCTTAGGCAGCACCGACGCTCTGAACAGAGTATGGTCCCAATGGATGGATTTCCATGTATCACATTCCACATCAGAATCCCCCAGTAGAACTCCACAAAAAAATCACACACACACACATGCACACGCACACACACCTCATCCATTTGTAGTAGAAAGATGGCAAAGCCTTCAATTGTGATGACCATGAATTGATGTGAATTATGCTGAGAGAAATGGGGATGTCAAGAGCACCTGATATGTCTGATAAGCCTGCACACTAAACAAGAATACACAGGAAGAACAGAGTATGGGGAGACATCATAGTTTGGAATTGAAAAAGGGGTTAGACAAGGGTGCATTCTCTCCCCTTACTTGTTATATGTATATAGTTAGTACATTATAAGGAAATCAAACTTTGATGACATCGAGGCTGGAGTCAATATTAGAGGAAGATGTATTAACAATCTAAGGTATGCTGACGATACCACTCTGTTGGCAGAAGGTAAGACGGTGAAGAAGGAAAGCAAAAAAGCTGGTTTTTATTTAAACCTATAAAAGACTAAAATCTTGTCAACTAAGAAGATCGATTTGTTCAGATTGGTAGACGATCATGTGGAATTAGTGGAAAGTTTCATCTTTCTGGGTTCTAAGATTGAAGTGAGTGGAGAATGTAGAGGATAAATTAATGGACTGTGAGTATTGGGGAGAATAGTGATGTCAGGATTGACAAAGATCTGGAAAGACGAAGATGTGACAATACAAACCAAGAGGAGGCTGGTGAATACTCTTGAGACTAATGTTAAGAATTCCATGCATTGCAAGAAGAACAAACAAATCGGTGCTTGAAGAAATTAGACCACCATGTACATTAGAAACACTGATGCTAAAACAGCAACTGTTTTCTTTGGACACATCATGCATGCAGAAAACAAAAGTCGAGATCACTAGTATTTTGCAGTTTGGCTATACAGTAATCCTGTTTTGATGGATTCTATCGACCAAAAATTTATAAAATCCATTGTCTATCTTTTCCGCCAATGCACTTTGAAACTCGCCTTCACTGTCTCTCAGCTGGTATATTCCATTACAATAGTGTTCTGAGATTTTAATAAACGATACTATTGCATGATAAATACGTGTAGGCCTACCTTATAATTCCGTTTCTACATCGACATTCCAACCTTAATTTGTTTTTACAGGTTTATGTTTGGTGAAAAAGCTGCCATTAAACCTACTCGGCTGGCTCGCTTCATCTTCCTGCCATGTGCAACTCAGAGTAAGCACAAGCAAAAACGAAAACAAAAACTTACCAGCATGGAACCAAGTTGTGCTGCAGAGTCTGATTGGTTGCATTTGTCCAATTGGTTGACACTTAAGAGCACAGCACTACGCAAGTGACCAGTGATCCGCAGCAAAGTGGGAATTCCCCAGTTTCACACTGACAGGATTCCAACTACCCGGTCCAATAGATCACAGGGAATTTGATGAATGGAGATAACAACAAAAATAGACCGACTTTGTTGTTCATTGAATTATTTTTTTCCAGAGAACAAATCTTGTTTTCCTTTTTCTTTTTTACTCCACACAAATAGCTAGCTGTTCAGGTGCCCTGTTCATAAGGTGTTCGAAAACCGCTGGCTGCCACCTTCTATGTAGCATATTGGGCATTGCCAAAGCACTTGTTACCAGAGTGCACTTTTCTGGAACACAGAGCTCGCTAATCGATGCTAATTACTCATTTTGGGTGCGCTCCATTAATAGCTACAGTGCAATGAGGACGTTTTCCTGCCCTGTGTTTCAGTTTGCCATTAATGAAGAGCTTTACCCAACATTAACAGCCTCCCTACTGTTATTTACTCTCCGTGACCCCGAGAATCCATGCACAATGTGCAGTATGGCTTAAGATACGTTTGGGAGCACCAGCCAAAAGTGCTGCTCAAAAGGGAGTTCATGATTTTGCTGCATCTCACATATTGTGAAACATTATTGTTTCATCCTGTTAGCTTTGGAATACTGCAGCACAAATTCTCATATATTTTACTTCTATATGAACAACGTAGCGACATAATTGTACGACATTCCACTATTAACTTCTTCTTTTAACGTCCATTATTAACCCACCTTTTCTTGTGGGGTCGGCTGGAGGAAGATTGGCCTGAGTTTTGATTAACCAGCTGGTCAAGCCTGATGTTCGATTCTTTAGGGCAGGAATTTGGAATGTGACCATGGTGGTGACGATAGGTCACCTCCTCTTCGCAAAGGACACCATGGGATCTTTAACGTCCACCAACGAATGTTGGCAAACGGGATTCCCGTTTAACGTCCATCCGAGGGACAGCACACACATTGATGAATTATCCTGCCTGTGAAACACCGGGATGAGAGTTTATAGCTGGGTTGGGAATCAAACCCAGGACAGACAGCTTTGAGGAGAGTGTGCGTACCATTTGGCCACCCTACCAGCCCGACATTCCATTATGAACAATTTGCTGATTCCAATTAACAACAGCACATTCTTCATATTGGTCAGTGTCTTGTTTGCTTTGAAATAAACTTGGGTTGACCAGCAGTGGACCGTGTCATGGCCAGTTGGATAGATCATACCAGTGGAAATCGAAAGGTTCTCAGTAGAAAGGTAAAATAGGAAATGTGGCTTCATCGGGATAAGTTGTTGTTTTAAAAAAAAAAAACTTTCCCTTGATGACTGTGTGTGTACTGAGAAGGTAGATAAGTACGTATCATACGACTACCCCCACCCAGTTCACTACTCTCTTTAAAAGTGGATTTTGCACAAGTCTTGGCAGAATAGCCGAGAAGGACACACACTCACCGCTGACCTGTTTCGCCTGGTGTCGAATCTCAACCCAGCTATAAACTGTCATCCTGGTGTTTCACAAGGCAGGGCAATTCGTCACTGTGTGTGCCATCCCAAGACTCTTGACGTTAAACTGGGTGTCCTGTCTGCCGGTGTTAGTTTGTGGATGTTAAAGATCCCACATTGTCCTTCGTGAAGAGAAGGCGAGCTATTCCAGACACCCTGAAAAATTCCCAAATTCCTGCCGTGACTTCCAGTATTGTAGTAGCGACCCGTCTTGGATTTAACCCGAGCCAAGAAACTGCTTCGGCAGAACTGACGCTCTATATAGACTAGAGCATGGTACATGATGATTTTGCACAACAGTTTTTAAAAGAGGAACGAGTGCTGGTCTGTTGGTGCACTGTCCCTTGAGTCCCATCCACTTTTATTACCTTGTGGATGTAAAGAATCCCATAATGTCTTTTGCGAAGAGTAGGTGAGGTGAGTTGTCACCAGCACCTTGAACAGATGACAAATTCCTGCCCTAATTGCCTTCGGTTGAACGTCAGGCCAGGCCACCCAATTTGTGAAAGACTTGGACCAAAAATGTTCTTCAGTTGACCACACAAGTACTCGGAGGAGAACAGTACTCGGTGGAGCGCATACCTCCGCAAGGTTGCATAGTTTATGTTCTGTATCCTGCTGACAGGCCAGATCTGGATCTGGACCTGAACCAACATTGAATCAGCTTGTTCTTGTCACCTAACCAACTCATCCAGCTAGTTTTGTCATAACTCATCCACAACTTTTTGAAATGTCCTGCTAAATATCATTTTTGGCCCCATCTCTCAATGGTGAAGAATCACTTAAAAGAGTAAAGAATTCTTGGATCTGAATCCAAATTCTGATCTTCACCAAAAGTGAATCAATTCTTCCTTGTTCTACAAGGAAGACATTAATACGCTACTCCACTTTCGTGACCGTGACCATAAACATGTCCTTATCTCCATAAACATGTCCTTATCACACACCCAATCTCTCCACCAAATTTCATCCGAATCCATCCACAAATTTTTGTGATATCCTGTTCACAGATAGGGGTGAAAACATAATCCCCGCACACCTTCGGTGATGGAGGTAATGAGGTGGGCCATTAAAGTAGTAGTAGTAGTAGTAGTAGTAGAAGTTCTTGTGCAATATTTTGTCGATGAGGAGAATTGTTTCTCATCAGGTTTACTGAACAGAACTTTGGAAGAGCTTCAGGCAGACGTTAGAACGCAAAGATCCCAACATGGCAGACACAGTGAGCAAGTCTTCAGAGCACCCTTGTCCTGAGGATTCACAAGAAACTGCCCCTGCTCACAGGGAAGAATCTTCTGATTGTAAGTAATTCATTGTTCTGTCAATGTTTGTTTAGAAACGTCTTCTTTTGTTGTTGTTGTTTTTTCTTCAAAAGCTTAGTGTACAATGTAGTTTGTGTGTTTGATGGACTGTTTGTGTGCAGTTGTGTTATTGTGCGAGTTTATTGTGTTGGGGCTTTGTGAAGGTGTTTGAGCTTGAAGATGGTTTGCCTAAAAATTGTGTGCGTGCGTGCGTGCGTGCGTGCACGCACATTTATTTAGATTGTCAGCCATTTTCATGTTGTTTTTTTGTTTTTTTCCAAACAACTCCACAACACATTCATCACTACCATGAGATGCCTCATATGAAAGGTATTGACAAGGGTGGTGTGTTTGCAAAATAGAAAATCAGTGGAGATGGGGTGGGGAGGTCACCCCTTACTCATTCAGGGGAGGGGGTTGGCACTCATTTTGACCCCTCTACGGAAGTGAGTGTCTCAGACCTGGGAATGATGTGGCAATTTTGTTTTATGTGGAGGTACCTTCTCTCCAGATTAGAGAGGGGGGATGTGGGGGGGAGTGCACATGTATATTGAAAAATCCAAAGCTTCTTTACTTGATTCATGACCATACCGGCGGATGGGTGAATTCTAAATAAATTTCAAAGTGAAAGCAAAAGCGGTAAACTCAGCACTCCGACACGGCATGGTATCCAGCAAAGCAAAGCAACTTATGACTACCTTATCGACTCCCCCTTTCCCACTCTGCATTCCCATTTATTTATGCTCGGAGAGAACATTTATGGACGCCAATCCACCTGCAAACGGCTCTCAATTGCTGGATTATTCGATATCCGGCAGTAACCTGGAAATCTCGAGATCTCTTGCAATCTTTCTTCACAAGTTAACGGATAGTTACAACATTATAAACGTGTCGCCTTTTTTTTACTTTCTTCCACTTTAACAGAAATCTCTTGCTTCAACCAACATTTTACATGGTCGTGTATAACATGCAATTTATTACGTACAATGGTCAACATCACTTTCTACCGTTATACCGCCTAACAGGCACTTGTAAATAATAATTTGTGACGATACACATTTATGCACATCTTGCACTCGTGCTCATATTCACATTTGGAGTCTGCCACCATGTTGCAAATTTTTAAGAAGGCCTGCAGTGTTAATATGGGAAACACTCCTGATTTCCATCTGAATCGCTTAATAGCTCAGCAGAAGAGCTTATAAGCAAGAGACCTTGGGTTTGTTGACTCACCTGCAACACAGGAATTTATACCTCTTAAAAAAACAAGAAACATTTTTATTGTTATTTTCATCAAAAGTTCAAAAGTCCGTTTATAGCACAGCATTAGTGTCCAAGCTGACCCAGCCAGAATGGCCAACCACATTCAGCAAACAAACAAGCTTGTTTTCAGGAATTGCATCATTTGTAATTTATTTGCTTTCCTTCACGTACTATTTATCACTGTTCATTCTACTCTCACTAGGTTTCAGCGAGTTAAAGAGGAAGTGTTTTATTTTCTGTATAATGCATTTTGGCAGAAAATAACACCACAGGAGATAGCATTGTTATCTCCGCTACTGAAGGTGTACATATGGATCCAGATACCAGAATTTTTAAAATGATTCATCACCATTGAGTGATATGACTAAAACCGATATACAGCAAGATATGTCAAAAAGTTTTGGACAGATTCGGACGAA
Source organism: Eptatretus atami (assembly GCA_035128595.1). NCBI lineage: Eukaryota > Metazoa > Chordata > Myxini > Myxiniformes > Myxinidae > Eptatretus > Eptatretus atami. The sequence continues at coordinate 102,474,062 of CM068956.1, read as the reverse complement.
ACTTGGTGGACAGGTTGGGTGTGTGATAAGGACGAATTGGTTAGATTTTGGTGAAGATCCAGATCTGGATCAGAGAATATTTTTAATCTGTACTGTAAGTACAGTACAGATTAACATCTATGATGTACTGTAAGAGAGGTGTGCGTGCGTGCGTGCGTGTGTGTGTGTGACCATTTTTCTCAGAGATTGCCAAACTGATCTTCGTCAAACTTTCAGAGGGTCATCAGTGAGTACCGGGGAGTGTTTTCGGCAAGAAAAATTGAAACAAAAAAGTTGGATTTTTTTTTTTGTCATTTGTAGTGCCTAAACCTTTGTAGCTAGTGAAACATGATATTAAATGATCCTCGACCCCATTCCTTAGGGGGTGTAGGGTAGTGTTTTATGCTGTATATATATAAAAAAAGAGAAAGATATGATTTTTTCAAAATGCCAACAGGATTGGAACAGCACCGGGCAATGCTGGGTATCCTCGCTCGTGTTGTATCAATGGGCCTGTAGAGGAGCTTTCTTACAAACTACATGCAGCACAAAGACATCAGGAGGCAGCTTTGTAATTTTACATGCATGATGAGAATGTTAGGTGATAATTTTCCTGACAGAATGCAACAGAGGTAGCTCACTTACCTTTGATTTGTCTAATCATGATTCAATTTACAACCTGACTGTACACCTTCAGGTTGGTGGTTCACAGGCAGCGATCTGCATTGTAAAGTGCGGCATTCTTTCAGTGGAAGTTGAGCCTGGGACCCTGACTGCTAGGATTAACTGGTGACCGTTAAAGATCTTGCGATGTTATTTGGCCGAGTAGGTGAGTTATCGCTGGCACCCTGAACAAATTCAAAATTCATGACCGGAAAATATGGGGGGGGGGGGGGCGCCAGAACAGTTGCCCATAACTACATCGGCAGTATGGTTGTGCCCTCCAGAAATGATGATATATTTGTGTTGAAGTCCGATATAGCTCCTACCCCAATATCCATATGATAAAATATGTACAAATTGACAAATCATCACAGTATATAGGATTTGAACTTGGCTCACACCATCATGAGGTAAGTGCTCAGGTGGTATCAGCTAACAGGCAAGCCCAAGTTCTAACCTCCCATGGCTTTTTCATGCCACATACTCATGTTTTTGGCCCAAGACCAAAAGTTGTGCAATTTCATTGTGACTCCCTTGGATGCTCTCACAAAGCAAAGTACTGATACACTTTATCCTCAAACTTTATTGTAGATTACTGCAGTCCTCCATGCATTGAACCATCTGCATTTGCACTGGACTTCCTGCACATGGAGGATGAGCTGAATGCAGCACTGTGTCAGCTTTGCTTCTCTGAGCCTGTGTGCTACGTATACAACCCCACGGAATATGCCGCCAACACACATCGTCTCTTTGTAACCACCTACTGTCGTGGCCCAAAAAGCATCCTCTTCCTGGGGATGAACCCAGGCCCTTTTGGCATGGCGCAGAATGGGGTATGCCTCACAACTCCTGTTATTGTATCACATTTCAAATTGGATGTTTGACTTGCAAATACAATTACTTTATCCCATTTTACATGTGGTATATCTTGAAACTCTGCTTTAAACTGTATAGTACTTCATGTAGGGTAAGTCTCTGCTCATTTTAGCACATTTCAGATCTAGTAAGGATAGAACAAAAAATGGGTACAAGCAGGGGTGTAAAATGCGAAAATGCTTGGTGAGCCTCTTGAAGGACGACAGAGAGCTCGGTAAAGCATTGGCACCAGGCTGAACAGTTTGTTTTGTATCCTACTGATAGGCTGGATCTGCATCCGGACCTGAACCAAAATCAAATCAGTTTGTTCTGGTCACCAAACCAACTCATCCACAAAGTTTTTTGTTTTTTTTGAAACTGTCCATAACTTTTTGAAATACATTATTGTGCTGTATATCGTTTTTTGGCACTGTCTCAATAGTGAAGAATCACACAAAAAAAATTTAAATTTTCGTATCTGGATCCAGATCCAGATATTCACCAAAATCAAATCAACTCGTCCTTGTCATACTCCCGACCTTTCCACCGAGTTTCGTCCAAATCCGTCCATAACTTTTTGAAATATCGTGCTATACTATAAGACCCCGACATTCATGAGGAATACGTTCCTGAAGAATTGCACGAATGCTAAATCCGCGAATGTCGGGACATTGTTTCAATGGGAAAAAGGGGGAAAGGTTTTTTTTATTGTTGTTTGTTTTTACACTTCAGGATTGGTCTCCTATCTCTCAACATGCCGTAATATTGATTCACCCTGGGAATTCTTCCACAGAAACCTGCTCTCACTTTTGCACAGATTCATTCTACCTCGTCTTCAATTATCTTACCCATTCTCCCGCTCTTGGTACTCTGGATCCACCGACGAAGATTCATTGCCAAGACGTATTGGTTCACATACAATTGTTCCTCTGCCCTGACAGATTTTCCTATTGCGTATTTTGCCAACTGGCACTCCTCATAAAAAATGAACGTAAATAGACACCCTATTTTGAAGGACTACCATTTGAAAAATAATTGTTTGCTGGTTGTGCTGTGGAGCCTCGCGTTGCAGACACACACACACACACACACACACACACACACACACACACACACACACACACACACACACACACACACACACACACACACACACACAGACGGAAAACCCGATAAACTTCTCTCAATGCTCTTGTTTGACCACACCTCCTGAGCCACACATATTTTTCATAAGCCACGCCCACTTTCCATAAGCCACGCCCACTTTCCTACGCCACTCCCACTTTTCATCAACCACGTCCACTTTCCCTAAGCTCCGCCCACTTTCCTAACCCCTCATAAAAAATGACGGTAAATAGACACCCGATTTTTGAAGGACTACCATTTGAAAAATAAAACCTCAATCAAAAATCGGCTCAAGTAAAATTTTCTAAATATCTCGAAGTGTTTAATTCCGAAGTCTCGTTTCTCTACATTCAAAACTGAAGGACAAGTATTGAAAATACTGTACGCGGTTTTTCGGCCGCTGCACAGCAACGGGTGGTTGCTAGGCAACAACATTCAAACGTGCACATTCCCAACAAATACTGCACATGTTGGCAAAGTTTCATCGAAATCGGTTCGCTGGTTCGTGCTGTGAGCCTCGCGTTGCAGACATACCACACACACACACACACACACACACCCACACACACACGGAAAACCCGACAATAAGGGATATCTAGCATATATAGCGAATCCAACAGACGGACGGACATGAACCAATTGCTTAACTCCACTTTTCGCTACACGTGTGTGGTGTAATAAAAATAATCTCTAATGGTCTTCAGCTTAGCATGCATGCACCTGACTCAAAACAGTACTGCAATTCAGGTCTTCCTTCTGAAATATCATACGCAGTTGCTTTACAATCTACAACACATTACTTAAGAAAGAAGCTCATGCTACAAACATAGATATTTCAACAAATTCCATCCAGCTGCAGACTTGTCTTGGGCTACTCAAGACAGACACACAAGAGCAGACCAGTTACAACTGATGGCTTCCAATGCTCCATGAACAAATATTCACCTATGTGGAAAATCTGTACAAACTTTCTCTCAATTTGATCCGTCACATTTTGAATAGCCTTTAAATGTGCAGTTTGATCTGTACTACACTCAAAGTATTTGAATACTTTGTTTATAATCTCTTGGAACTTTAATCACACTCGTTGGCCAAAGGTTAGAGTGTCCTTTCTGAGTCTGGGACGTCAGTGATTCAGACCCCATCCGAGTCACACCAAAGACTGAAAAAATGTTACGTGCTACTTCCTTGCTTGGCATTCAACATTAAAAGGATAAAGCATGGATTCAACAGCCATAGGTTCCAACCTTTGCACGGGCTTGATGGGCCTCATGGCATCCTCCTGCATTGAAGTTCTTTGGAAGGTAACACATTGATTTAATGTACATGAATAGTAATTCGACAGTGCAAAATTATATTATGATATGAACACCTGACAACAACAAGGGCACAATCTTACCATGTAACAAGGTTTTATGTCGCCTGGTAGTACACGATATAAATCGAACCATTTATTCCATGAATTGCTCTGTCATTGGCAGTTTTAACTGCTCGCTCCCAGCCTTTGGGAGGCTTATTTGATGCAAAACAACTTTCTAAAACTGGTGGTCTTCACCTCTTTCATGCTTTGTACGGACGTCTGCCTTGTGAACAAAAGCACCTTTTGAATACAAGGGGAAATATGGGTTTATATAAATTAAAACGGTACTTAAGTCAGAATGCACCCAAACAACTGTAAACATCATTAAATGTCCATCCGTAAACAGGAACGTTTGTTGAAATACCTCTGCTCAATGTATTGATCTGTTTGATCTCAGAACACTATCATCACATGTGAGCAAGTCCATTTTCACCGTACTCGGCACAAAGCCGCTTGTTCCTTGCCAGCCATCTTCCTTCCAGCTCCCACTTTGTTTCTGTTGATACGAAGCCTTCCACCTTTTTTTCATTTGATTCTCCCGTCTCGGTCTTCTGTTGATCTTTGGTTTTGAGGAATTCCCAATTAACCATCCCTCCATTTCAGATTCAAAATACAAAGCAAATGGACGTGTTGGATGAAATTTGTCTGCGAGTGGCCAAAAAATATGCATACTGGGTGTGGGCACATACATATTTAATAAGCTTTCTGCGAATTAGCTTCTTTCTTTTTTTTCTTTTTTTTTGCCAACAGGATGGGTGCGTGCATATTTATAATAATAAGCTTCATCTGGATTATCTTTTTAGCGAACTTGCGATTAAAAATATTCGCCAAATTAAACTCATTCCTGTTCAGCAATTTGGCACATGACGACTTAAACCTTGGGTATGAATCTTCGTGCGAGCGAATGCAAGGGAAACGTGACACGGGAGGAGGCCATTTGGCCCATCATGTATGTGCCACAACCGCACATCGTAACCCCAAGCCAATCACCCAATTCACGAGTACACTCACCCTTCCACGACACCAACCCCACCCACATCACAAACCCAATCTATCCTGGCATCCAATCAATGGAAAGAGGGAAGATGAACAGCAAGGGTGTGGGGGGATTGTTTGGGGGTGGGAGGGGGGGGTGGACAGAGTCAGGGGCGATGAGTAGGTACATCACATGGAACATCAACAGTCATCATTTTGGGGGTGTTTTATTGCTTAGTGGACAGTTAGGTGAAGGTTACGTTAACACAGATGACATGAAATGAGTTTCATAACACTTGCAGTGCATTTCTGTTTGTCCTTGTACCCCTCTATCCCCACTGCTTCTCGGTAACTATGCATTTCCACTTTATAACTATTTACGGTCTTTGCTGTTTCTATGTAAGACCATACCATGCGTTAATAACTCTGTATGAAATACCCCTATCTTGTTATATTACTGTTTTAACTCATGTTAAGTTCAAGAATAGTCGTGAGTTCGAATAGGACACAGGTGTTTAAATCTCGGTGATGATGTAAGTTTGTCGATGTGGATACAATACAGACACAGCGGGGGCAAAAGTCCTTTCCATATGTTCCTGTTGCTTATCCCGGTCGATTTATAAGGTCAAGCTCGACTTGCTATGTGTATAATAATTCAGGATTCACGTTAACGCTGAGATTATAAGTGTGAAATTGAAAGAAAAAAAAAACATCCCATAGACCCCAGTGATAGAGAGTTAGAAATTGCTGTCTCTCTCATAGCTGGAGCACAAATGGTTTGTGTACTCGAAGAATAAGGCTTGCGTCGAACTTTCGAAGCAAATAAATAGCTTTTGGTTGCCATAAATATGTAGCCAAACTACATCAATCAGCCCCCTGTAGGAAAGAGTATAATTTGGTGCAAAAGCTGAAGGCTCGTACTCCTTTTTTGTACCACTAACATGTAGTTTGTTTGTATTAGAGTGCATGTAACCACACCATAACACACTGAAATCAGCATGCCTGTGGCACTCGCTCTCCTTGGCCCACGATTGGATGGAAAAACAATGGGGTAAACCAGATGCCAAAGACTGTTATCAGCATGTATTTTCCTGCATGTATTGTTTATCTCCCCCAAACTCCCTCTCTCCCGAGGAGGAAAGCCGGACACTTATTTTTGTTTGGTTTTCCGTTCTTATTGTTTGTTTTGACACTGGTCACAGGAGTGACGCCGTGACAGATCTCAACAAGACGCAGCAATTAACAATGTAGAGCCTCACCGTGGTATATAGATGACAGTAGATCTGAGAACCAATGTGGACTCACTCACTCACTGACCCACAGCACCGTTACAATAGCTTTTTGAATTCCTTCGGTAACGTGCAAGGCTAATAAATTACCCCCCAAAAAATTCCCACATCCATCTATATTGTGAAAAATACATCGGTAATGGTTCGTACGTATATACTTTAATTCTTCCGTATGCAGCCTGTGCCTGCTGGTTGCATCATTACTGGAAGCGCAGATGTGACGCTGATGCATTACCCCTGTCTCTAGTAGGCTGGTACTCATTGCTGACCTCGGAAGGATGACAGGCTGAGTCAACCCACCCGGTGTTATTTAATGGTGAGACGAGCTCAAACTCAAGACCCTAATATCGTAAGCCAGCCACCTTAACCGTTAAGCCAACACCAGGTTTTCGTGTATACCTACTATACATAGTACAGTTAACTTGTCTATTCACCATTATTAATCAATTTTATGTGAATTAGCAGAATACCCATCACACACAGACAAACCTCCATTATTAAGGAGTAGAGATGAGAAAAGTGTTGCCACTGACAACAACATGCAGGTGCACAGACAGACACAGAGTGAAAAGACTACACACGTTATATAACACAGGATTAATCATCTCTCACTTGGATATAATGCACATTCAATGTAAATAATGAACTTGTGGTTAAATTGGACATTAAAATTTTATGGTTACATTGAACAAGTTTTCGGAACTGTGCCCAAGGCCGGTTGGGTGCGTGAGCCGAGTCTGCAGGCTTTGCAGCATTCGTCAAACTATGGATGGTGTGGGCAAACACTCTCAGGAATGAGTATAGATAACTTCGACATCATCAACATTCAAGGTACAAAATGAACTTGTGGTTAAATTGGATGTAAAAATGTTGTGGCTACATCATATATAATTATTCTAATTGTGGTTAAGGCCACATGGGGTACAATACGAAGGTAGGCTGCCCGAGGGGTGCCATATTCAATGTGGTCTACATGCGGACACACACACACACACAATTGGAATACCCTTTCCTGTTCCTTTGGGAACGGGTGAGACAAATAAATTTTTGCTTTAAACCAAAGGACTCCAAAAGGGGCCCTTGGTAATTACCAACAGGGTAGGAAATGTTACCGATCAATACTTTCCCAGGCTCAATTTGTTCTTGTCTAAGCTTTTCCTGCAAAAATAAATACACTAATTATCTTGTTCTGATGATTCTATTAGACAAAAGTGGTCAGTAATTAGTTGGAGATTCTTCTTCTTTCTATTTGACCTCTGTTAATTTTTGTCTAATGGAATTGTGAAGACGAGATCATTTGTTTTTGTTGTTTTGAAAGAATGGCTTAGACTAGCACATGTTTAGCCAGGAAAAGTATTTGGCGGTGTCATTTCATCCCCAGTCGGTATCGGTCTGTATCAATCTATAATTAATTAGTCGTGCCAGACTCGGTGGCATAATTGTTAGAGTGTCCACTCTGAGTCTGGGAGGTCAGTGGTTCGAACCCAGGCCAAGTCATGCCAAAGACTTTAAATATGCTGTGTGCTGCTTCCTTGCTTGATGCTCACATTTAAAAAGGATAGAGCACAGACACAGAAGCTGGCAGGATAACCTGGAGGTATGCACACTCGCCTCTGAGCCATGTAGCCTGGGTTTTGATCTCGCCTGCTGTTTCACAGGTAAGGCGAGGCATCAATGTGTGTCCAATACAAAAGATGGCTGTTAAATTTGGCATCTCGTCTGCCAGTTTGGGTGTTAAAGATCCCACTGTGTCCTTTGCGAAGAGTAGGCGAGCTATCACCGACAACCTTGCCAAATTCCAAATTCCTGTTCTAATCCACAGGAGACGGTGACCTCACCCCTTGCAAAGTTGGCAGAGTACAGCTAGCATGCATATGTTGACTTGCTAGAGACAAGACAAGACCATGTAAAACGGTCTTGATGTCCACGTATTTTGGTTTTCCAGTTCCGCTGTCACATTTTACTCTGTTCATTTGCCATCAAAGTATGAACAGTTCACACAAGGCTGCGAGACAGGATTCTGTCCCGTGCTTTCCCACGTTAGGCATTGCCAGTGTATGAGTGTGGGTGGGCAGAGTAGGAGTGGAGGAATCAATATTATTCAAGTATCGTGTACTCTTGGCAACATTTTTTTGGCATTGAAATAGGTACAAATATGTGATAAACCCACACGATGGCTGCTTGGTGTTTTTGTTGTTGTTGTTGTATCCATGATTGAGGCTCGTGGAAGAGCTTGAGCAGAATGGAAAGGGGGAAACACCAACAGCAGAGTTGAGGTGAGAGTGAAAGTGAGATCAAGAGGAGGGGGAGAAGGACACATGGGGGTGAACAAGCTGCTCAGAAGCTGAAACACAGCAAACAGAAGAAGGGGAAAGTGGGGATGAAAGATAAAAATAGTAAACCAACCAACAACTAACAAATGAAAAGAGGTGAGGGAGAGGGGGAAAATAATCACAATAACTAACCTGGAAAAAGGGAGTGCTTGGGAATGAGGTCGTAGATCATGAGTATTTATTGGGGGCGGGGGGTGGAGGGGGGCTAAGGTAGTGGGGAATAGCTGCCTTGAAACCATGTGTGGAAGAATGGGACTGAACAGACTGGGGAAGTTGGTTCCACAGGTGAGAGAAAAGTGAAGGTGAGCAGTGAGCCTGGACTTTGAGTGTTGAACACGAAGTGGGTTACTGGCAGACCACGTGTGCCCTTTTAGAGACCAAGGAGGGACAAAGCCAAGAGAAGGCAGATGGTGCAAGACCAAAATGAGGTGTTAGAGTCAGAGAGGCCACCAAAATAGTTTCTGGTCTACTTGTTGAAAAACAATTTTTGTAGTTTACTATTAAGAAAATAACAACTTTGTAGTCCAGTACCGTACTGAAGTAGAAAAGAAGGTTTGTATTCTGTTTGTAGAAAAATTTGTTGTTGTGTACGACTCCAAAAATGGTTTTAGTTTATTGGTAGAAAAAAAAAATTGTTTTGTCGGCTAGTAGAAAAAACGTCTGTAGTGTATTAGTAAATGAAAGGCTTGTCGTGTGCTCGGAGAAAGACTGGTTTCTAGTGTATTCGTACAAAAAGGATTTTTTTTGTTTTTCCACATGCCAGGTGTGGATTTTAATTTTAATTTTTTGCTTATATTGATTGTCTCTTGAGAATCTTGTCCATATATCACGTGCTGGGTGAAGACATTAGATCATTGGGAGATATCTGTTTACTTTCACATTAATTGCAAGGACAGAGGAGAGAGACGAGGACAACGACATTAATAAAGGATAGGCGAGTTATCGGATTACGTGGGAGTTGAACCTGGAATCCCCACATCCTGAGGAAAGTACTGTAATGGGAATGCCACACAAACCAACCCAAGTAGCACATTACTCTGCTGTCCATATCAGGTTCAGGGAAAGCCCAGGTATATGGGATGACATTTGCATAATTTTTCATATCCTTCTTTCTCCTCAATCTGTTTTCTTTTGCTGTCATCATCAAGGTGCCATTTGGGGAGGTTTCTCACGTACGCGACTGGCTACGCATCGAGGGCACTGTGGGTCGACCAAAACACGAGCACCCGAAACGCCCCATCCTCGGCCTGGCTTGCTCCAAGCGAGAGATCAGTGGTGCTCGTTTCTGGGCTTTTTTCCGCAGCCTATGCGGTGATCCGGCTGTGTTTTTTCGCCACTGCTACGTCCACAACTACTGCCCGCTCGCCTTTCTGGCCGCCAGTGGCAAGAACATCACTCCTCCACAGCTCCCGGCGAATCAGCGTGTTGGGTTGACGGCTGCCTGTGACCAAGCCTTGGTGCAGGCAGTTCGGTTATTGGGGACACGCTTGTTGATTGGGGTCGGGCGCTATGCTGAGCAAAGAGCACGCGCCGTGCTCGAGGCCACGGGGTTGAATTCTGGGGTTCGGGTCGCCTTCCTCCAACATCCTTCGCCCGTGAACCCCACCGCCAACCGTGGATGGGAAAACATCGCCCAGACACTAATAAAAGACCTGCATCTCCTGCCTTATCTCACTGATAAAGGGGAGAGTTGTCTTTGAATGTTTGAGCCATCTCTATGTTTTTTTGTTTGATTTTATTCCATGAATCAATGGCGACCTGCTGAGTGCTTCAAAAATATTGTGCTTACAAGCAAGATCCCATAATGAATTGGGTACTCTTGGAAAGGATTTGGATGTCGCTGTTTTATTTTCCTCAATATCCAAAAGATGTAATAATGACTAATGTTTTTTGTTTTGAGATCAAATTGTTTTTTTTGTGTACATTTACCTTTCACATCCTGAATATCATATCACATTCGAATCATGTTGACTCCCCTTATGGTCTGTCATTTGTCAGTTCACCGTGAATCATGGTGAAGAGCGAAGCTCATATGGTTCTGAAATGGCCGTCACGAGCACACAAACGTAGTCCCTCTGAAGTCTGAAAAATCACGAAGAACAGCTGCTTACAGCCAGCAGTGTGAGTCTCTAGAGGACCTCTGACTGCTTTACAGTTAACCCTCAGCCAGCTGCATTGCCTTAAGGCTAATGTTGTACTTCAGCATGCTGATGGGTGTTTCTGCTTGCTGAGCAAGATGCGTGCATGGCCCAATGTCTGGCTGGCGCGGTTTAGGCAAAGCAGGAATGGTTCAACAGTCATTAGTATTAGCCGGCGGGAAACGTCCCCAGACTCACCGGCTCTGCTTCTGCTTTGGAGCTGCCACTCACGGGTTGTTCATTTGTCTTGCTGGGACATGGTTGGTGTAGGAGGGGTGGGGTCGTGGAGATGGAAGGAAATATTTGCTCAACAATGCGTAGTGTCATGGCCCAGTAAACACAGTTCGGTATGCAAATGGATTGTGTTGTAGAAATGTGAAATTTCAGGCAAAGATGTGCATGTTTAAAGGGGTTGCATTGTCCAGACCATTATTCATAATGGACAAACTGTGAATGGTATTTATAACTGACAGATATGAAATATTGTGTTATGATGTAAATAATCCCAATATTTTCAAAGTAAGTTGTAATTGAGATTATAGAGTTGAATTTCTGGTCAGTCACATCTTTCATTTTTGAAACGAGAATCAATAGTCATGTCCATCGGTCCACCATTAACCCTACCGAACCCAACTCTCACTTGTAGGTTGCAATGCTTCCTTCACTCCTCTTTTCCTGTTCGTTCATTCCCTTGCATATTGTATCCAACTGTTCATTCGTACCTCCACGACCTCACACTTCCATGAGCCTCAATCTTGTTTAAAAATAGGAACGGTGTGGAACATCTCCCAAAACCCAGAGTGTTGTTTCTCACCACACTGCAGGTGGAATGGAATCTCTCAAATGTCTCACACTTCTTGATATGGGTTTCACATTTTCTAAAAGGGAATCAAACATTTTGGGAGAGACGTTCACACGCAGTTCGTGAAGTCTTCGGACTCTTCAGCGCACAATTCCTGAAATATTTGGCTGTAACTGCCTCTCTCAGTCAGTCTCCTCCACCATTCTTTCATGCAATCGTTTTTATTTTGTGGAGGTTGTTTGTTCTGAACCGCATAAGTGCTGTCATTATAGGTTTGGTAGGCGTACTTGGCATTGTCTGTTGCTGTTCTAATCCTTTTGGCATTTTGAAGAAATTAAATTTTGTTTTATTTTATTTTACTTTCTAGTTTTTTTGTTTTTGTCGGGACCACCTTAAATATTTTCCTACACCCACTGAGGAATTGGGTTGGGGATCATGTAACATTACCTTTCACATAGCTACAGAGGCTTAGGCACCAGAGAACAAAAAAAAAATCCAACTCTCTTCAAAATTCATTCGTTTTTTGCCTTAAACACTCCCGACACTCAATGATGAACCAGTTTGAAGAAGATTCATTCTGCCATCTCTGAGAAAAATGGCAACACATACAAACATCTCTCTTATAGTATAGATCAAGCACACTCGGAAGGTGTTTGGGCACGAGGATCCATCATCCCACAAACTTGGACAAAAACCAGAGTGAAACTTGAAGGAGATACTTGTAACCGAAACGGTATGGACATCATGGCACCTCTCAGTTATAACTGACATTCTCGGTTTCTGTTCTGGATGATAGACTCGCCGAGGCTTGAGGGGATTGAGGCGGGCGTGGGATTTTGGGAGAATATCATAGATCATGTTTCGTTTGAGTTCCTTGACTACTGTAAGGTGATGTATATTGAAGGATTGCAGTTAGAGAGGGTTAAAGAATGAGCATGTGCTAACTTTGGAGAGAAGGGGGTTGGGTGGAGGTTTTAGTTCATGCTGAGAAAATTCAGCAGAGTTGCTTTAACTTGATGGGGCGGCTATTTTTTTTCCCCCATGCCCTCCCTACATATTGGAGTACTCTACCGTAGTCCATGATAGTCACGTTCCATCAATCCACACACGGTTAAGCAAAATGGTGCTTATGTTGGAGAGATATGTACAGTAACAACGGTTTGCATATTGCTTATATATTTTATAAACATGACACCTTTAAAATGTAAATAAGTACATTGTAGTCTTTTATGGTCAGTACTTACTATTTCGAATAAAATTTCAAGATGTAATCTTTCCCGTTTGCTATAATCTCCCACTCCAGCAGGAGATTATGGAATTTAGTGACCATGTCATCCAAACTAAACGATTACACAAGAATTGAAATGCCATGATTTAAAGTGATTGTGTTTGGATTGTTTGATGTATGTATGATTGGTTTAAAACCTGGAACATTCACAACACGCATTCATTGTCGCTCAGATTTACGATCACACTCGGAAACAAATTAGAAGTGTGTGCTGTGTTGTGTTGTGTTGAGATCAACGCATTTGCTCCTTTGGCTATTTTTATTCTTAATTAGGATTTATTGATATTGAGGTTTTTTTATTCTATTGATACTGATGTTATTTTATTGATTCGTGCATTCTTATTGATTTTCAACATTATTATGAAAGTGTCAGTGTGTTGGCTCCAACGTGGTGTGTTTTTGACATTTAATATCATTGCCCATTAATAGTTGTAACCCAGGATGTTCAAGTGCACCCAGTTTCCCATCCACTGTTTGTGCAGTGTATCTGGAGTACTTTGTGTATCCCTTCGCTGTTGAAATAATTTCTGCAACAGATTGAACTGATTTGAAATTCCAATTTGATTCGGTTCCAACACAGCGCTCTCAACAAACAGGCTTCATTAACCTGCGTGGACAGCTTCCCCAATTACTTACGGTCTAACGAAGTTCCACTGCCATGATTCCCACCTTATAAATTAATTGTAACATCCAGAGCACACTGTATGTGGAAAACGATGTGAAAAAAAAACTCATCATTTCAGCCAGCTAACTGTGATTGGGTCATGGGGTGGAGCACACGGGCTGAGTGCTCGTAACTCCCGCTGTACGCTGCCACACCATTTTTAGTCCCCTACTGGTATCACCAGAGGGGACTATAGGTTTGCTGTCTGTCTGTCTGTCTGTCCGTCCGTCTCTCCCACATGTGGTTTTTCAGACTTTTTTTCCCATACCCTCTAACATATTCAACTGAAACTTGGTATATGGCGTTACTATGATGAGTTGCAGAACAAATTCGAGTTTCAGGATATTTCGTCAATTTTTTTTTACAGTTATGCCCTTTTTAAACTTGGAAAATATCACATCGGTTGAGGACATGTATTGCAAAGCAATTCTTGCTCTTGTTCACCTTCCTTTGATAAGTTGGACTCCACAGATGTTTTTTTGCTGCTCTGCTTTCGAAGCACATTTTTCTCTGATCTGTACAACGCGGGAAAAAAATCATCAAAAGCACGAAATGTTGAAAAGGTATGTATGTGTTCTGTATCATGTAACTGTCCCTTAAGGGGGCTAGAGGATGTTTTAGAAACAGATCCACATGCTTCAGTAACTGGACAGACATAATGTACCCTTTAAGGTATTGCTGAAGGTCAGTGTTAAAGTCTGAGGAGCAAATCCATCGGTCTTTTTTACATAGTATGCAAAAGCTTTCTACCCCTGTTGGTGTCTTGTCACTCACCTCAAAACTGTCTAGCCTAGGTTTGAATCCCAACCCAGCTATTAACTGGCATCCTGGTGTTTCACAGCCAGAGTGATTCACCAATTTGTGTGTCATCCCTTGGATGGCCTTTAAGCTGGGTGTTCCATCTCCCAGCATTAGTTGGTGGACGTTGAGGATACCTCAGTGTCCTTCACGAAGAGTAGGCGAGCTATCGCCGGCACTTTGGACAAATTACTGCTGGGAGAGGGATGGCACACTTCCAAGCATGATCCTTACCAAGAAACTGGTTCGGCGGAACCAACGCTCTGTAACTGTGTATGGTACATCAGTCAGTGGTGTCTTCTAAATGTCTCATATAATCTCTGCACATTTCCCTCTGATCACATAAACTTACCTGGTAAATTTTGCAATTGACTCATTCATGCTACATTTCACAACTATTTTTATCATTCACCCAATCATTCTTTCATTCTAACGTCATCAAACCTGTGTGTATATCGAAAAATTAAATTCCACCGAAACAGCGAGTGCGATTGGATATTTACCCCGCACAAGTGAAGCGAAAAGTGGGGTTAAGCATTTGGTTCACTTTGTCTGTGTCTGTCTACAGACGTCAGTTTATGATCAAGGAGGAACTTCATTTCAATTGAATTTTATATTTTGCACATTGTAGAACATGAATCAGAACATCAGTCAGAACACAAACCTGCAGTTTAGCAGTACTTTGTCTCTGAATTTGGCAAATTGTGTGGTATCTTGGCCTGAGTGCACATGCGCACAGAGTTAGTAACATAATTTTTTCGCTATGTCTGCTTGGCTGGAAGTCAAGCAAAATTGAAAATCATTCCAAACAGGAAATTTAGTTTTTATGGACGTCTTAAAGGACACAAACAGCATGCACGAGGAAGCAATGTAATGTGGTAAATAAGGTGGTGCCTCAACGGTGGTAAACTTCTAAAAATAGTGTTTTTTCTATAACATTTAAAATTTGTTTTATATTAATTTAATTATACTAGTGTGGGCCCGTAGTTGCGGCCCGTAGGTCCCCTCTCTCCCCCCCCTCGCCCCCTCCTCTCCCCCCTCCCTTCTCTCCCCCTCTCTTGAATTGTGACGCCCCCCTCTCTCTCCCCCCTATCAAATACACAGACATTAATATTAAGACACACAGACATTAATATCAAACCTTGAAAAGGCACATCCGCGGGTCCCCAGCAATATTCCTGGCAAGTTTCAATCAGATCGACGTCAATCGTGCAAAAATAAAAATAAATAATAAATAAACATTATTGTGATGTCATTCGTGATGTCATAGCACCGTGTCTTGTCATTGCTCGACAGATAAATGGCAGTAACTTGGGAACCGTTCGTCCGATTGATATCAAACCTCGAAAAGGCACATCCGTGGGGCCCCGGCAATATTCCTGGCAAGTTTCAATCTGATCGGACTGGCGGTCGTCGAGAAACGGCGGTCGCATACAGACAGACAGACAGACAGACACACATACAGACACACACACACACACAACACACACACACACACACACACACACCACACACACACACACACACACACACACACACACACAGATTGCTGGAATTATAGATAGATACTTCAACACTTAAGAACCCAAATCGTCTTTTTGGCACTTTCAAAAGCTTGTTTAGCAGTACAGTACTTAGACCAAATATTACAGCATTTTACCACCTCGACTAATCAAATTTGCTGCTCTCACACCTGCCCATGTCCTGTTTTTTCAACAATGTGTTGGGTAAGGTGTCCATGAACTCCCTAGTCTCCCCCCCCCCCGTCATTTTCACAACCGACTGGAGATTTAACCTCCAATAAAAACTTTCTTTTCGCAGAGATAACTTTTAATGGGTTAATGCCTCCTTTTAATCATAATAAATTATATATTTTTGTATTTTATTCCTCTTCAGTAAGAATGTGTGTATATGTTTTAAGATCTATTATGTCAATAACAAACACCATTAAACTTACACGTTTAAACCTTAAGGAAATTCAAGTCATTGGCTTCATTTTATTGATGGGTCTCTTTGGTTGTTATAGCTTCGGCTACAATCCTGGTCGGGTCACCACTCCAACTCAGAAAGTCAGGGCAGGAATTTGGAGTTGTCCATGGTGTCAGCGATAGCTCGCCTTCTCTTCTTCATGAAGGACACCTCGGGGTGTTTAACGTCCATCAACTAATGCCGGCAGATAGAACGCCCAGTTTAATGTCCACCCGTCGTACAGCACACACATTGATGAATATCCTGCCTGTGAAACACCGCAATGCCATTTTATAGCTGGGTCAGGATTCAAACCCAGGTTAGACAGCTTAGAGGCGAGAGTACGTACCGATCAGTCATCCTGCCAGGCCGGTTTTGTTTTGCTTGATGCATTTAATTCCTTGGCCTCGTTTTTTTGTTTTTTTACTGGATGGATTAAGTCCTGCGTTTTGTTTTATTGACGAATTTAAGTCTTTGGTTTTGATTTGTTTTGCCAGAGAATCAATTCCTTTGAGTAAGTCTTGGAATGTGGATCATGTTAGGAATTTAGAGCAGGGTAGAAATGAGGAGACCATTTTCAAATCTGTGTGTGATATTGTGAAACTGAACATCATAATTCTTACCATAAACCCATCTGATGTTGGGTTTTTTATTCTTATTTTCCATGCGTCATCGTAATCCTGTCCTTACAGGCCTGTACGCTCTAATTCCTCAGTAGAATTGGATGGATTGCACTTGCTTTGTGAACCCTTTGCGAGGAAAGAGAATCCATGTTGCTCATACAAGTAGGGCTTTCATGCAAAAGGAGAAAGCTTGCTGAATCCGAAGGCGGAATGCATTAACCATTGCTGGTGCTCCATCTCTGCTTTCGGCCTTTGTGAAATGTCCAGGAGAAAGCGTGCGTGCCATCGGCTCTCCTTCACTGCCACACCGATTTTGTGGCCTTTTCATGCTAAATAAAGCAAAGTGCCGAAACTAAGCTATTTCCGGGCACGGACGTGCCACGTGGGAATCGATCCAGGTAAGGCTCCGGCTCAGGCCACAATCTTTCGGCCATCGGGATCTCCTGTTCCCGCTGCAGCTGTCGTGGCCCTGACCTTGCTTCGCTTTGGCTCGAACGACGAGGCCCGAGGATGATGAAACGCTCCCAGAGCCCTGTGAGGCCTAGTGGCAGGTCACACCAGGCCTCTACGGCACCGCCCCTCCAGATGCACCATGTTGGAGCGCACGCTCGTTCAAACGACCTCATTCATCAACTGATCATTTGTAGCTCCTGCTTGGCAAGGTAGGATCACAGCTTTTTTCTGGTTCCCTCTCAAAAAAGGACAGATATCTCCTGTGCACCCCCATGGTTCCAATTTTCCCTTCACCAGGATCTATTTAATGGCATGCTGTTGGGATCTTCAGAAGGTCACTTCGAGCTGATCCGTGCATACAAATGGTTGTATAGAGTCCAGTCTTCTTCTCTTGCGTATGGCAGCTTAGCTGCTGGGGTAGCTATCATTTCTTGGAAGCACGACTGTGTCGCTGATGCAGTGCCTCTCTACCAGTATACACTGGTAGTCATTTCGCCGACCTCGGAAGGATGACAGGCTGAGTCAACCCCCTGGTGTATTAATTCAGCGGCCAACTGGGCTTGAACTCAGGACCCTAGGATCCCAAGCCGCCACCCTAACCACAAAGCCAACACCAGGCTTACAGAGTCCAATCAAAGAAGGGGACATTTGGTTTTTCATTCTTCCCTGCCATCTCGACACACACAATATAAACCAGAATACAGTGGTGTGTTCATTTTCGATTTGTCTATTGTGGAATAAATTTTGAAAATGCCACACTAATGTTCACCATCCCCGTGTAAAATCTGACACCATATGTTTGTTTATTATGCAAATGTGGTGGCATTTTTGAAATCCCATTCTTCCTTCTCCTTTTCTCCATTTGATGTTTCTCATTTTAAACTTCCCGGCCCTCTCCCCGTGCATACGTAATACATAGTTGGTGCTTAATCTGCCAATCGGCATTGTGTGCGTTATTTAGACATGGAATTTTTTGAACCTGGCCATTCCTACCGCCTCTCCCTTTCAACTTCTGACCTCTCTTCCCCTTCACTCTTTCTCTCCCCTTGTAGATGTAATATATAGATTATCTATGGGGGAATGTAAGCAAGCCACCCAATAGTGTAAACCATTTTGGACTGCTATGCAGTTTCACACCAAGGTTTGAGTTGAGTTGTGTGCTGATTTAAGGTAAAACTTTCCCACTAAGGTAAGCGATGAGCTTGAATTTATGCACCAGAAGTAATGAGCGACTCAAAAGTATTCTTCGAGTCGACCATACTGGGTGCGATTTAACCACTTGGTGTTCAACTAACCGGTGACCCTGTGCTGTGGTCCGTACACTGTTTCATTGACTGCCTCTTCCACTGCGCACACGATGCAACAGACCCTAGGATTTCAATGATTGATTTGTGCTTGTGTGCCAGTTTTGAATGAAATTAACGTAGTCGTTTTGATGATTCTTAATCGTATTCATTCCAGGCTTTTACAAATTCCCGGCTTTTACAAATATGCAACATAACCGCGTGTGTGGCATGTAGATCCTGCCCAAGTCCTCCCCTCCTGCCCAAGTGCTTTCTTCCAGTCTAAGCTCTCATCAGTCTCTCTATTTGTAAATGGTGGAAGGCACAATGCTAGTGTAGTGAATGTTCCGTACCATATTAAGGTGGGCTAAACAGGATAGCCTAGACTAGTCTCGATTTGAATGCTGAACCAGCTCTAAACTGTCATCCTAGTGTTTCACAGTCAGGGTGATTCATCATTGTGTGTGTGTGTGTGTCGTCCTTCGGATGGACATTAAACGGGCGTCCCGTTTGCCAGCATTCGTTGATGGACATTATAGGTCCCATGGTGTCCTTCACGAAGAGTAGGCGAGCTATCGCCATCACAATGGCCAAATTCCTGCCCTAATCAGTAGAGGGCATTGCATCAGCGGCACAGCCGTGCCTTCAGCCAATGATGCTACCCCATAGCCTTGTGCTGCATACGAAAGAAGGAGACCGCATTAAGTCCTTCCCTCCCTAAAAGACACTCCTTGGGTACACGCTACACTAACAAGTCTCAAAAGATCCATAATGGTTCGCTGAATCTGGTGTAAATGATTTAACACATTCTTGATTACTCGTCAATAAGAGCTAATCCCATTATACAATACACGCTAGCCATTTTATCAGGGATTTCCATCAAGGGTTCTTGTATATTTGGTCTATCACTTTATGGTATAATGGGTGTATAACTCCATTGTGATTGAAGGCACCTCGTAATGGTTTTTATATTATAACCTAAATTGAAGTTGTTATCCCTACGCTTTAAAAAAAACAAAAAAAACCCTAGGATATTGCAATCGGTTTTGCTTGTCTGCCTATCCATCCGTCCGTCACGCTATCTCCTCCTAAATGGTTGTGCAGAGATTCAACAAACATGGTAGTTACGATCACGAAATGGCAAGAAGGTGTGAGAGCAGTAGAGCAGTATCATTTTTGGCCCTGCTCCCGGAGCCCTGGGGTGGGGTCAAAAGATCAAATACCACAAAATACCTCGTACACATTTAAAAACATTTTTCAATGAAACTTTGAATATGCAATCAACATTGGGGGACACATGAAAT
>CM068956.1:102437510-102454152 GCA_035128595.1 Eptatretus atami | reverse complement strand
TTTGGATTTGACTCCCAGTTCATGCCCCAGGGGTTGGGGACTTAGGGTCACAGGGGTCAAAATAGAAGATTTATTTCACTCAAAATTTGACATTTGGTTATTCCTAGTGGAAATTCTTGCCATCTTTCAACTTTGCTTTCGGTGGGAAGCGTGGGGATTTGTGATGGTGCGTCATCAATTTCACTCTTAATATTTTAGCGAGAAGCTGCCAACTGGTGACAAAACTAATTTTGGTGGAATACTACATCAGCCTGATGGTCTTCCCACATGTTCCTAAATTACGATGTGGGAATACAGGATTAAATCTCGAATACCACATGTGTTCATCAGTTGTTACGCACGAAGCTCAAAGTAGGGTTAAGCAATTGGTGCACTCTGTCTATCTGTCACAGGATGATTCATCAACGAGTGCTGTCCCTCGGATGGACGTTAAAGTGGCATCCAGTCTGGTGGGATTCATTAGTGGACGTTAAAGATATCATGGTATCCTTCGCGAAGAGTAGACAAGCATTCGCCAGCACCATGGTCAAAAATTTCAAATAATTCCTGCCCTAACCTCGCATTTCCCTGTCCTAAGGGAACGAAGTTCAAAAGGGTCACGACGGCCCTGAGATGTGCATGCGGGTTCGTAGTAGTATTTGTAGTCTGTCTGTCAGTCTATTTCTATGATCGATGAACTACTGAAATTCAATTTGCTTTTATATTTTGAACACTGCAGAACATGAATCGGAACACAAAGCAGTACTTTGGCTCTGAATTTGGCAAAATTGTGCATCGTCTCGTCCCGATGCGCACAGCGCGATAAAGCAATTACTTCTGTCTGTCTGTCTGTCTAGCAGTCATGCAAAATTGAAAATCATTCCAAACAGGAAATTTAGTTTTTAGGGGTGTCATTAAGGCCACCAACAACAGGCATAGATAACTAATTTCACGTGTTGTTAAATAAGGTGGTATAAAAGACAGTGTATCCCAAACGTATCAACGGCAGTAAACTTGCAATTCAATGTTTTTTTTTCCTGCAGCCTTTAAAACTTTTATTATATTTCAATTGAATGATACATTTAAACACTGTAGAACACAAATCACCTTGTTTGCACTTCTAAAAACATTCAGATGAGTAGTATTTGGGCAAAAGTTTACATCATCTTGACCAATCAAATTTGTCGTGCGCTCTGAAGGTGGAGTGACAGCGAGATTGAGTGGTGCCAAGCAATGGAACCACAAAGCTAACTTAATCCAAAAACCTGTTTGTTTAGTGCGGATTTTTCTGAAAGGTCATTCCAAAATCGTCAGATTTTTCCCAGAAGAGTTGGCAGAAGGCTCAGCTTTGGACTTTTCCGTTTGACCCATCGGCATCGTCTGGTTGCCATCGCGCTTGTTATATTATTCAAAGTTCACGAACAAAGTTGATATTCATCGTGCTTAGAAATGCAAAGCAAGAGTTGAAAAGACCCTTCCCCTGTCCTTTTTCTCAAGACTGTGCAGGGGAAGGTGTTCTATGAACTCTTTAGTTGACTAAGGTCTTTGTAATGTTGTTCTATTGGCTTGTCCTACATGTGATTTCAGGACAAGCAGCCCCATAAAGTCTGAGATCAACATTAAAAATAACCATATATGAATACATATATTTTTGAGGAAGTCGCTAAACTTCCGATGTCGTGATGCCATGGTAACGCCACAGGTTTAAAACAATACAAGTCCTCAAAAAAAGTCCACCCGGCACCAAGATACAAACGTATAAACCTATAAAGTACATAATTGTCATCTGGAGAAGCCTGGTGTTGGCTTAAGATGTAAGGGTGTTACATTTCCCGTTGTTCAAGCCCCTGTTTCCCATTGAATTAACACCGGGGGGGGGGGGGGGGTTCTCATATGGATCTTCACCAAAATCGAATCCATCTGTCCGTGTCAGACACCCAAACTGTCCATCAAACTTCGTCCAAATCCATCCATAACATTTTGAGATATCCTGCTCACAGACAAACAGACAGACAGGGGTGAAAACATAACCTCCATCCACCAGGTAGTAAAGTTGGTGTTTAAAAATATAAATACATTTTTTTTAAAAGCACAGAAACCAGTAACAAAACATTTTTTAAATGCAAAAGGGTGCAATGATGGAATGCCAAAAAGTATGTAAACAAGGTAGGGATGGTCGCAATAATTCATGTGAAACCATGATCCCTACATATTTCTTTTAACATTGCTGCTCACAGATCATGCAGCTTCAGCCGAATGGGACGTGATTTGTTCCTCACTGCTCCATCAGGTTGAGGTCTAAAACAGTTTTAAACCGATTAGGTTTGCATAGTCACAAGTAAGTCATTTCCCGTGTACGGTCTGTCGTCTGCTACCAGCTATGTTGTACTGCTATCCCGTGCATGTGCACGGGTATCGTAGTATATATATATATATATATATATATATTATATATTATATATTATGTATAATATATATGTTATATATATATATTTATATATATATATTATATACTAGTACGTGCCCGTACGTGCAAAAAATTAAAAACTTTCAAACCGCGTGCCAGAAACAACAACCACACAGGCCGTTCTTCGCTCTCGCGTGGCCGTATGTGTGTGGCCGTACGTGCGTGCCGTACGTGCGTGGCCATACGTGCAAAATAAAAATAACTTTTAAACAACGACACAGGCCGTTCCTTCGCTCTCATAAACGATGACTGGAGGGGGCATTTGTGTTATCTATAAATGCGCATAAGAAATTGAGAAATTATTAGCATACAGTAAGTCATCACTATCCGGAAGTAGTGCGTGCCCGTACGGAATGTTCACATGCATTCCCACGATTATCGCTTGCATTGAAGTAACAACTGCTGTGATACTTCCACACACGAGTTAATTAAAATCCAAATTAAAATCAGGTTTACCTCCCTGTCTTTGCTTGCCATCACATTCGCTGCCATTGACCATTGCCACTCCTACGCCATGGTAACTAAGGCGCCCTTTCCCCATCGGTCACGCCTACACAGCAACGTGTCCTGTCATTGGTTTGGTAAATAAATGGCCGCAGCAACGTGTCCTGTCATTTTGCTTATATGATTGTCTCTTGAGAATCTTGTCCATATATCAACGTGCTGGGTGAAGACATTAGATCATTGGAGATATCTGTTTACTTTCACATTATTGCAAGGACAGAGGGAGAGAGACGAGGACAACGACATTATAAAGGATAGGCGAGTTATCGGATTACGTGGGAGTTGAACCTGGAATCCCCACATCTGAGCGAAAGGTACTGTAATGGGAATTGCCACACAAACCAACCCAAGTAGCACATTACTCTGCTGTCCATATCGGTTCAGGGAAAGCCAGGTATATGGGATGACATTTGCATAATTTTCATATCCTTCTTTCTCCTCAATCTGTTTTCTTTTGCTTGTCATCATCAAGGTGCCATTTGGGGAGGTTTCTCACGTACGGATGGCTACGCATCGAGGGCACTGTGGGTCGACCAAAACACGAGCACCCGAAACGCCCCATCCTCGGCCTGGCTTGCTCAAGCGAGAGATCAGTGGTGCTCGTTTCTGGGCTTTTTTTCCGCAGCCTATGCGGTGATCCGGCTGTGTTTTTCGCCACTGCTACGTCCACAACTACTGCCCGCTGCCTTTCTGGCCGCCAGGTGGCAAGACATCACTCCTCCACAGCTCCGGCGAATCAGGTGTGTTGGGTTGACGGCTGCCTGTGACCAAGCCTTGGTGCAGGCAGTTCGGTTATTGGGACACGCTTGTTGATTGGGTCGGGCGCTATGCTGAGCAAAGAGCACGCGCCTGTGCTCGAGGCCACGGGGTTGATTCTGGGGTTCGGGTCGCCTTCTCCAACATCCTTCGCCGTGACCCCACCGCAACCGTGGATGGGAAAACATCGCCCAGACACTAATAAAAGACCTGCTCTCCGCCTTATCTCACTGATAAAGGGGAGTTGTCTTTGAATGTTTGAGCCATCTCGATGTTTTTTGTTGTGATTTTATTCCATGATCAATGGCGACCTGCTGAGGCTTCAAAATATTGTGCTCAAGCAAGATCCCATAATGAATTGGGTACTCTTGGAAAGGATTTGGATGTCGCTGTTTTATTTTCCTCAATATCCAAGATGTAAATATGACTATGTTTTTTTTTTTTTTGAGATCACAATTGTTTTTTTGTGTACATTTACCTTTCACATCCTGAATATCATATCACATTCGAATCATGTTGATCTCCCTTATGTCTTCATTTGTCGTCACGGTGAATCATGGTGAAGGCGAAGCTCATATGGTTTCTGAAATGGCCGTCACGGCACACAAACGTAGTCCCTCTGAAGTCTGAAAATCCGAGAACAGCTGCTTACGCCAGCAGTGTGAGTCTCTAGAGGACCTCTGACTGCTTTACAGTTACCCTCAGCCAGCTGCATTGCCTTAAGGCTAATGTTGTACTTCAGCATGCTGATGGGTGTTTTCTGCTTGCTGAGCAAGATGCGTGACGGCCCAATGTCTGGCTGGCGCGGTTTAGGCAAAGCAGGGAATGGTTCAACAGTTCATAGTATTGCCGGCGGAAACGTCCAGACTCACCGGCTCTGCTTCTGCTTTGGAGCTGCCACTACGGGTTTGTTCATTTGTCTTGCTGGGACATGGTTGGTGTAGGAGGGGTGGGGTCGTGGAGATGGAAGAAATATTTGCTCAACAATGCGTAGTGTCATGGCCCAGTAAACACAGTTCGGTATGCAAATGGATTGTGTTGTAGAAATGTGACAATTTCAGGCAAAGATGTGCATGTTTAAGGGGTTGCATTGTCCAGACCATTATTCATAATGGGCAAACTGTGAATGGTATTTATAACTGCAAGATATGAATATTGTGTTATGATGTAAATAATCCCAATATTTTCAAAGTAAGTTGTAATTGAGATTATAGAGTTGAATTTCTGGTCAGTCACATCTTTATTTTTTTGAAACGAGAATCAATAGTCATGTCCATCGGTCCACCATTAACCTACCGAACCAACTCTCACTTGTAGGTTGCAATGCTTCCTTCACCCTCTTTTCCTGTTCGTTCATTCCCTTGCATATTGTATCCAACTGTTCATTCGGTACCTCCACGACCTCCCACTTCCATGAGCCTCAATCTTGTTTAAAAATAGGAAGGGGCTGTGGAACATCTCCCAACCCGAGTGTGTTTCTCACCACACTGCAGGTGGAATGGAATCTCTCAAATGTCTCACACTTTTGATATGGGTTTCACATTTTCTAAAAGGGAATCAACATTTTGGAGAGACGTTCACACGCAGTTCGTGAAGTCTTCGGACTCTTCAGCGCACAATTCCTGAAATATTTGGCTGTAACTGCCTCTCTCAGTCATTCTCCTCCACCATTCTTTCATGCAATCGTTTTTATTTTGTGGAGGTGTTTGTTCTGACCGCATAAGTGCTGTCATTATAGGTTGGAAGGCGTACTTGCATTGTCTGTTGCTGTTCTAATCCTTTGGCATTTTTGAAGAAATTAAATTTTGTTTTATTTTATTTTACTTTCTAGTTTTTTTGTTTTTGTCGGGACACCTAAATATTTTCCTACACCACTGAGAATTGGGTTGGGGATCATGTAACATTACCCTTTCACATGCTACAGAGGCTTAGGCAACAGAGAACAAAAAAAAAATCCAACTCTCTTCAAAATTCATTCGTTTTTTGCCTTAAACACTCCCGACCTCAATGATGAACCAGTTTGAAGAAGATTCATTCTGCCATCTCTGAGAAAATGGCAACACATACAAACATCTCTCTTATAGTATAGATCAAGCACACTCGGAAGGGTTTGGGCACGAGGATCCATCATCCCACAAACTTGGAACAAAAACCAGAGTGAAACTTGAAGGAGATACTTGTAACGAGAACGGTATCTGACATCATGGCACCTCTTCAGTTATACTGACATTCTCGGTTTCTGTTCTGGATGATAGACTCGCCGAGGCTTTGAGGGATTGAGGCGGCGTGGATTTTGGAGAATATCATAGATCAGTGTTTTCGTTTGAGGTTCCTTGACTACTGTAAGGTGATGTATATTGAGGATTGCAGTTAGAGAGGGTAAAGAATGAGCATGTGCTAACTTTTGAGAGAAGGGGGTGGGTGGAGGTTTTAGTTCATGCTGAGAAAATTCAGCAGAGTTGCTTTTAACTTGATGGGGCGGCATTTTTTTTCCCCCATGCCCTCCCTACATATTGGAGTACTCTACGTAGTCCATGATAGTCACGTTCATCAATCCACACACGGTTAAGCAAATGGTGCTTATGTTGGAGAGATATTACGTAACAACGGTTTGCATATTGCTTATATCAGTATTTTATAAACATGACACCTTTAAAATGTAATAAGTACATTGTAGTCTTTTATGGTCAGTACTTACTATTTCGAAATAAAATTTCAAGATGTAATTCTTCCCGTTTGCTATAATCTCCCCTAGCAGGAGATTATGGAATTTAGTAGGCATGTCATCCAAACTAAACGATTACACAAGAATTGAAATGCCATGATTAAAGTGATGTGTTTGGATTGTGTTGATGTATGTATGATTGGTTTAAACCTGGAACATTCACAACACGCCTTCATTGTCGCTCAGATTTTACGATCACACTCGGAAACAATTAGATGTGTTGCTGTGTTGTGTTGTGTTGAGATCAACGCATTTGCTCCTTTGGCTATTTTTTTCTAATTAGGATTTATGATAGAGGTTTTTTATTCTATTGATACTGATGTTATTTTATTGATTCGTGCATTTCTTATTGATTTTCAACATATTATGAAAGTGTCAGTGTTGGGCTCCAACGTGGTGTGTTTTTGACATTTAATTCATTGCCCATTAATAGTTGTAACCCAGGATGTTCAAGTGCACCCAGTTTCCCATCCACTGTTTGTGCAGTGTATCTGGATACTTTGTGTATCCCTTCGCTGCTTGAATAATTTTCTGCAACAGATTGAACTGATTTGAAATTCCGATTTGATTCGGTTCCAACACAGCGCTCTCAACAAACAGGCTTCATTAACCTGCGTGGACAGGCTTCCCCAATTACTTACGGTCTAACGAAGTTCCACTGCCATGATTCCCACCTTATAAATTAATTGTAACATCCAGAGACACCTGTATGGGAAACGATGTGAAAAAAAAATCATTCATTTCAGCCAGCTAACTGTGATTGGGTCATGGGTGGAGCACACGGGCTGAGTGCTCGTAACTCCCGCTGTACGCTTCCACACCATTTTTAGTCCGCTACTGGTATCACCAGAGGGGCTATAGGTTTGCTGTCTGTCTGTCTGTCTGTCCGTCCGTCTCTCCCACATGTGGTTTTTCAGACTTTTTTTCCCATACCCTCTAACATATTC
This sequence comes from Eptatretus atami, assembly GCA_035128595.1. Classification (NCBI taxonomy): domain Eukaryota; kingdom Metazoa; phylum Chordata; class Myxini; order Myxiniformes; family Myxinidae; genus Eptatretus; species Eptatretus atami. The sequence goes on along the minus strand of CM068956.1, from coordinate 102,446,774 downwards.
AACTGAACTTGTATATGGTTATGATGATTGCAGAACAAATTCGAGTTTCAGGAATTTCGTCAATTTTTTTTTTACAGTTATGCCTTTTTTTAACTTGGGAAATATCACATCGGTTGAAGACATGATTTGCAAAGCAATTCTTGCTTCTGTTCACCTTCTTTGATAAGTTGGACTCCACAGATGTTTTTTGCTGCTCTGCTTTCGAAGCACATTTTTCTCTGATCTGTACAACGCGGGAAAAAATCATCAAAAGCACGAAATGTTGAAAAGGTATGTATGTGTTCTGTATCATGTAACTGTCCCTTAAGGGGCTAGAGGATGTTTTAGAAACAGATCCACATGCTTCAGTAACGGACAGACATAATGTACCCTTAAGGTATTGCTGAAGGTCAGTGTTAAAGTCTGAGGAGCAAATCCATGCGTCTTTTTTACATAGTATGCAAAAGCTTTCTACCCCTGTTGGTGTCTTGTCACTCACTCAAACTGTCTAGCCTAGGTTGAATCCCAACCCAGCTATTAACTGGCATCCTGGTGTTTCCAGCCAGAGTGATTCACAATTGTTGTGTCATCCCTTGGGATGGCCTTTAAGTGGTGTTCCATCTCCCAGCTTAGTTGGTGGACGTTGAGAGATACCTCAGTGTCCTTCACGAAGAGTAGGCGAGCTATCGCCGGCACTTTGGACAATTACTGCTGGAGAGAGGGATGGCACACTTCCAAGCATGATCCTTACCCAAAACTGGTTGGCGGAACCAACGCTCTGTACTGTATGGTAACTAGTCATGGTGTCTCTAAATGTCTTCATATAATCTCTGCACATTTCCCTCTGATCACATAAACTTACCTGGGAAATTTTGCAATTGACTCATTCATGCTACATTTCACAACTATTTTATCATTTCACCCAATCATTCTTTCTTTAACGTCACAACCTGTGTGTATATCGAAAAATTAAATTCCACCGAAACAGCGAGTGCGATTGGATATTTACCCCGCACAAGTGAAGCGAAAAGTGGGGGTTAAGCATTTGTTGTTCACTTTGTCTGTGTCTGTCTACAGACGTCAGTTTATGATCAAGGAGGAAACTTCATTTCAATTGAATTTATATTTTGACATGTTAGAACATGAATCAGAACATCAGTCGAACACAAACCTGCAGTTTAGCAGTACTTTGTCTCTGAATTTGGCAATTGTGTGGTATCTTGGCCTGAGTGCACATGCGCACAGAAGTTTAGTAACATAATTTTTTCGCTATGTCTGCTTGGCTGGAAGTCAAGCAAAATTGAAAATCATTCCAACAGCAAATTTAGTTTTTATGGACGTCTTTAAAGGACACAAACACTGCACGAGGAAGCAATGTATGTGGTAAATACGGTGGTGCCTCAACGGTGGTAAACTTTAAAATAGTGTTTTTCTATAACATTTTAAATTTGTTTTATATTATTTAATTATACTAGTGCAGTGCGGCCCGTAGGTCCCCTCTCTCCCCCCCCTCTCGCCCCTCTCTCCCCCTCGCCCCCTCTCTCCTCCTCTCTCCCCCTCTCTTGATTGTGACCCCCCTCTCTCTCCCCCCTATCAAAACACAGACATTAATATTAAGACACGCAGACATTAATATCAAACCTTGAAAGGCACATCCGCGGGTCCCCAGCAATATCTGGCAAGTTTCAATCAGATCGGACGTCAATCGTGAAAAATAAAATAATAATATAAACATTCATTGTGATGTCATTCGTGATGTCATAGCACCGTGTCTTGTCATTTGTCGACAGATAAATGGCGTAACTTGGAACCGTCGTCCGTTGATATCAAACCTCGAAAAGGCACATCCGTGGGGCCCCGGCAATATCCTGGCAAGTTTCAATCTGATCGGACGCGGTCGTCGAGACGGCGGTCGCATAACAGACAGACAGACAGACAGACACACATACAGACACACACACACACACACACACACACACACACACACACACACACACACACACACACACACACACACACACACAATTGCTGAATTATAGATAGATACTTCAACAATTAAGAACCCAAATCGGCTTTTTGGCACTTTCAAAGCTTGTTTAGCAGTACAGTACTTAGACCAATATTACAGCATTTTACGTCACCTCGGACTAATCAAATTTGCTGCTCTCACACCTGCCCATGTCCTGTTTTTTCAACATGTGTTGGGTAAGGTGTCCATGAACTCCCTAGCCTCTCCCCCCCCCCCCCCCCCCGTCATTTTACACAACCGATGGAGATTTAACCTCCAATAAAAACTTATCTTTTCGCAGAGATAACTTTTAATGGGTTAATGCTCTCCTTTAATCATATAAATTATTATTTTGTTTATTTTATTCCTCTTCAGTAAGTGTGTGTGTATATGTTTAAGATCTATTATGTCAATAACAAAACACCATTAAACTTACACTTAAACCTTAAGGAAATCAAGTCATGGCTTCATTTTAGATGGTCTCTTTGGTTGTTATAGCTTCGGCTACAATCCTGGTCGGGTCACCACTCCAACTCAGAAAGTCAGGGCAGGAATTGGAGTTGTCCATGGTGTCAGCGATAGCTCGCCTTCTCTTCTTCTGAGGACACCTCGGGGTGTTTAACGTCCATCAACTAATGCCGGGCAATTAGAACGCCCAGTTAATGTCCACCCGTGGTACAGCACACACATTGATGAAATATCCTGGCCTGTGAAACACCGCATGCCATTTTATAGCTGGGTCAGGATTCACCAGGTTAGACAGCTTAGAGGCGAGTGTACGTACCGATCAGTCATCCGCCAGCGGTTTGTTTGCTTGATGCATTTAATTCCTTGGCCTCGTTTTTTTGTTTTTTTACTGGATGGATTAAGTCCTGCGTTTGTTTTATTGACGAATTTAAGTCTTTGGTTTTGATTGTTTTGCCAGAGAATCACTTCCTTTGAGAGTCTTGGAATGTGGATCATGTTAGGAATTTAGAGCAGGGTTGAAATGAGGAGACCATATTTTCAATCTGTGTGTGATATTGTGAAACTGAACATCATAATTCTTACCATAAACCATCTGATGTTGGGTTTTTTATTCTTATTTTCCATGCGTCATCGTAATCCTGTCCTTAGGCCTGTACGCTCTAATCCTCAGTAGAATTGGATGGATTGCACTTGCTTTGTGAACCCTTTGCGAGAAAGAGAATCCATGTTGCTCATACAAGTAAGGGCTTCATGCAAAAGGAGAAAGCTTGCTGAATCGAAGGCGTAATGCATTAACCATTGCTGTGCTCCATCTTCTGCTTTCGGCCTTTTGTGAAATGTCCAGGAGAAAGCGGCGTGCCATCGGGCTCTCCTTCACTGCCACACCGATTTTGTGGCCTTTTCATGCTAAATAAAGCAAAGTGCCGAAACTAAGCTTTTCGGGCACGGACGTGCCCACGTGGGAATCGATCCAGGTAAGGCTCCGGCTCAGGCCACAATCTTTCGGCCATCGGGATCTCCTGTTCCCGCTGCAGCTGTCGTGGCCCTGACTTGCTTCGCTTTGGCTCGAACGACAGGCCGAGGATGATGAAACGCTCCCAGAGCCCTGTGAGGCCTAGTGGCAGGTCACACCAGGCCTCTCGGCACCGCCCCTCCAGATGCACCATGTGTTGAGCGCACGCTCGTTCAAACAGACCTCATTCATCAACTGATCATTTGTAGCTCCTGCTTGGCAAGGTAGGATCACAGCTTTTTTCTGGTTCCCTCTCAAAAAGGACAGATATCTCCTGTGCACCCCCATGGTTCAATTTTCCCTTCACCAGGACTATTTAATGGCATGCTGTTGGGATCTTCAGAAGTCACTTCGAGCTGATCCGTGCGTACAAATGGTTGTATAGAGTCCAGTCTTCTTCTCTTGCGTTGGCAGCTTAGCTGCTGGGGTAGCTATCATTTCTTGGAAGCACGACTGTGTCGCTGATGCAGTGCCCTCACCAGTATACACTGAGTCATTTCGCCGACCTCGGAAGGATGACAGGCTGAGTCAACCCCCTGGTGTATTAATTCAGCGGCCAACTGGGCTTGAACTCAGGACCCTAGGATCCCAAGCCGCCACCCTAACCACAAAGCCAACACCAGGCTTAACAGAGTCCAATCAAAGAGGGAATTTGGTTTTTCATTCTTCCCTGCCATCTCGACACACACATATAACCAGAATACAGTGGTGTGTTCATTTTCGTTTGTCTTTGTGGAAATAAATTTTGAAAATCCACACTAATGTTCACCATCCCCGTGTAAATCTGACACCATAGTTGTTGATTATGCAAATGTGGTGGATTTTTGAATCCATTCTTCCTTCTCCTTTTCTCCATTTGATGTTTCTCATTTTAAACTTCCCGCCCTCTCCCCGTGCATACGTAATACATAGTTGGTGTTAATCTGCCAATCGCATTTGTGCGTTATTTAGACATGGAATTTTGAACCTGGCCATTCCTACCGCCTCTCCTTTAACTTCTGACCTCTCTTCCCCTTCACTCCTTTCTCTCCCCTTGTAGATGTAATTAATTTATCTAGTGGGGAATGTAAGCAAGCCACCCAATAGGTAACCATTTTGGACTGCTATGCAGTTTCACACAAGGTTTGAGTTGAGTTGTGTGCTGATTTAAGGTAAACTTTCCCCTAAGGTAAGCGATGAGCTTGAATTTATGCACCAGAGTAATGAGCGACTCAAAGTATTCTTCGAGTCGACCATACTGGGTGCGATTTAACCACTTGGTGTTCAACTAACCGGTGACCCTGTGCTGTGGTCCGTACACTGTTTCATTGACTGCTCTTCCACTGCGCACACGATGCAACAGACCAGGATTTCAATGATTGATTTGTGTTGTGTGCCAGTTTTGAATGAAAATTAACGTAGTCGTTGATGATTCTTAATCGTATTCATTCCAGGCTTTTACAAATTTCCCGGCTTTTACAAATATGCAACATAACCGCGTGTGTGGCATGTAGATCCTGCCCAAGTCCTCCCCTCCGCCAAGTGCTTCTTCCAGTCTAAGCTCTCATCAGTCTCTCTATTTGTAAATGGTGGAAGGCACAATGCTAGTGTAAGTGAATGTTCGTCATATTAAGGTGGGTAACAGGATAGCCTAGACTAGTCTCGATTTGAATGCTGAACCAGCTCTAAACTGTCATCCTAGTGTTTCACAGGTCAGGGTGATTTCATCATTGTGTGGTGTGTGTGTCGTCCTTCGGATGGACATTAAACGGGCTCCCGTTTGCCAGCATTCGTTGATCGGACATTATAGGTCCCATGGTGTCCTTCACGAAGAGTAGGCGAGCTATCGCCATCACAATGGCCAAATTCCTGCCCTAATCAGGAGGCATTGCATCAGCGGCACAGCCGTGGCCTTCAGCCATGATGCTACCCCATAGCCTTGTGCTGCATACGAAAGAAGGAGACCGCATGAAGTCCTTCCCTCTAAAGACACTCCTTGGGTACACGCTACACTAACATCTCAAAGATCCTAAATGGTTCGCTGAATCTGGTGTAAATATTTACACATCTTGATTACTCGTCAATAAGAGCTATCCCATATACAATCACGCTAAGGCATTTTATCAGGGATTTCCATCAAGGGTCTTGTATATTTGGTGTCTATCACTTTATGTTATGGGTGTATAACTCCATTGTGATTGAAGGCACCTGCTATGGTTTTTATATTATAACCTAAATTGAAGTTGTTATCCCTACGCTTTAAAAAAAAAAAAAAACCCTGGGTATTGCAATCGGTTTTGCTTGTCTGCCTATCCATCCGTCCGTCACGCTATCTCCTCCTAAATGGTTGTGCAGAGATTCAACAACATGGTAGTTACGTCACGAAATGGCAAGAAGGTGTGAGAGCAGTAGAGCAGTAATCATTTTTGGCTGCTCCCGGAGCCCTGGGGTGGGTCAAAAGATCAAATACCACAAATACCTCGTACAATTTAAAAACATTTTTCAATGAAACTTTGAATATGCAATTCAACATTGGGGGACACATGAAATATGTAACGATTTTTTTTTTGATTTGACTCCCAGTTCATGCCCCAGGGGTTGGGGCTTAGGGTCACAGGGTCAAAATAGAAGATTTATTTCACTCAAAATTTGACATTTGGTTATTCCTAGTGGAAATTCTTGCCATCTTTCAACTTTGCTTTCGGTGGGAAGCGTGGGGATTTGTGATGGTGCGTCATCCATTTCACTTTAATATTTTAGCGAGAAGCTGCCAACTGGTGACAAACTAATTTTGGTGGAATACTACATCAGCCTGATGGTCTTCCCACATGTTCCTAAATTACGATGTGGGATAGCGTTAATCTCGAATACCACATGTTGTTCATCAGTTGTTACGCACGAAGCTCAAGTAGGGTTAAGCATTGGTGCACTCTGTCTATCTGTCACGGATGTTCATCAACGAGTGCGTCCTCGATGGACGTTAAAGTGGCATCCCGTCTGGTGGGATTCATTAGTGGACGTTAAAGATATCATGGTATCCTTCGCGAAGAGTAGACAATGCATTCGCCAGCACCATGGTCAAATTTCAATAATTCCTGCCCTAACCTCGCATTTCCCTGTCCTAGGAACGAAGTTCAAAAGGGTCACGACGGCCCTGAGATGTGCATGCGGGTTCGTGTAGTAATTTGTAGTCTGTCTGTCAGTCTATTTCTCATGATCGATGAACTACTGAAATTTCAATTGCTTTTATATTTTGAACACCGCGAACATGAATCGGAACACAAAGCAGTACTTTGGCTCTGAATTTGGCAAAATTGTGCATCGTCTCGTCCCGATGCGCACAGCGCGTAAAGCAATTACTTCTGTCTGTCTGTCTGTCTAGCAGTCATGCAAAATTGAAAATCATTCCAAACAGGAAATTTATTTTTTAGGGTGTCATTAAGGCCACCACAACAACAGGCATAGATAATAATTCACTGTTTTATAAGGTGGTATAAAAGACATGTGTATCCAAACGTATCAACGCAGTAAACTTGCAATTCAATGTTTTTTCTGCAGCCTTTAAAACTTTTATATATTTCAATTGAATGATACATTAACACTGTTAACACAAATCCACCTTGTTTGCACTTCTAAAACATTCAGATGAGTAGTATTTGGGCAAAAGTTTACATCATCTTGACCAATCAAATTTGTCTGCGCTCTGAAGGTGGGTGACAGCGAGATTGAGTGGTGCCAAGCAATGGAACCACAAAGCTAACTTAATCCAAAAACCTGTTTGTTTAGTGCGGATTTTTCTGAAAGGTCATTCCAAAAATCGTCAGATTTTTCCAGAAGAGTTGGCAGAAGGCTAGCTTTGGACTTTTCCGTTTGACCCATCGCATGTCTGGTGTGCCATCTGCGCTTGTTATTTCAAAGTCACGAACAAAGTTGATATTCATCGTGCTTAGAAATGCAAGCAAGAGTTTGAAAAACCCTTCCCCTGTCTTTTTCTTCAAGACTGTGCGGGGGAAGGTGTTCTATGAACTCTTTAGTTGACTAGGTCTTTGTAATGTTGTTCTATTGGCTTGTCCTACATGTGATTTCAGGACAAGAGCCCCAAAGTCTGAGCATCAATTAAATAACCATTATGAATACATATATTTTTGAGGAAGTCGCTAAACTTCCGATGTCGTGATGCCATGGTAACTCCACAGGTTTAAAACAATACAAGTCCTCAAAAAAAGTCCACCCGGCCCAAGATAAACGTATAAACCTATAAAGTACATAATTGTCATTCTGGAGAAAGCCTGGTGTGGCTTAAGATGTAAGGGTGTTACATTTCCCGTTGTTCAACAGCCCTGTTTCCCATTGAATTACAACCGGGGGGGGGGGGGTTCTCATATGGATCTTCACCAAAATCGAATCCATCTGTCCGTGTCAGACACCCAAACTGTCCATCAAACTTCATCAAATCCTCCATAACATTTTGAGATATCCTGCTCACAGACAAACGACAGACAGGGGTGAAAACATAACCTCCATCCACCAGGTAGTAAGTTGGTGTTTAAAAATTAAAATACATTTTTTTTTAAAAACAGAAACCAGTAACAAAATTTTTAAATGCAAAAGGTGCAATGATGGAATGCCAAAAAGTATGTAAACAACGGTAGGGATGGTCCACAATAATTCATGTGAAACCATGATCCCTACATATTTCTTTTAACATTGGCTGCTCACAGATCATGCAGCTTCAGCCGATGGGACGTGATTTGTTCCTCACTGCTCACAGGTTGAGGTCTAAAACAGTTTTTAAACCGATTAGGTTTTGCATGTCACAAGTAAGTCAATTTCCCGTGTACGGTCTGTCGTCTGCTACCAGCTATGTTGTACTGCTATTCCGTGCATGTGCACGGGTATCGCTAGTATATATATATATATAATATATATATATATATATTATATATATATATAATATATATGAAATTTTATATATATATATATTTATATTACACTAGTACGTGCCCGTACGTGCAAAAAAATTAAAAACTTTCAAACCGCGTGCCAGAAACAACAACCACACAGGCCGTTTCTCGCTCATCGCGTGGCCGTATGTGTGTGGCCGTACGTGCGTGGCCATACGTGCCAAAAATAAAAAATAACTTTTAAACAACGACACAGGCCGTTCCTTCCGCTCTCATAAACGAGAATGGAGTGCGGGCATTGTGTTTATCTATAAATGCGCATAAGAAATTGAGAAATTAGCCTACAGTAAGTACATCACTATCCGGAAGTAGTGCGTGCCCGTAGGAATGTTCACATGCATTCCACGAATTATCGCTTGCATTGAAGTAACAACTGCTGTGATACTTACACACACACAGAAGTTATTAAAAATCCAAATTAAAATCAGGTTTACCTCCCTGTCTTGCTTGCATCACATCGCTGCCATTGACCATTGCCACTCCTACGCCATGGTAACTAAGGCGCCCTTCCCCATCGTCACGCCTACACAGCAAACGTGTCCTGTCATTGGTTGGTAAATAAATGGCCGCAGCAACGTGTCCTGTCATTGGTAACTGGGCGCCTTTTCCCATCGGCACGCCTAGCGGCAACGTGTCCTGTCATTGGTGTGGTAAATAAATGGCCATAACTGGGAAGCACTTGTCCGATTAATATCAAACCTTGAAAAGGCACATACTTAGGTCCCCAGTAATATACCTGGGAGTTTCAATAAATCGGACCAGTGGTTGTCGAGAACAGCGGTCACAGACACACATACACACACACACCACACACACACACACACCCACACACACACACACACACACATTGCTGG
>CM068956.1:102417725-102437214 GCA_035128595.1 Eptatretus atami | reverse complement strand
CCGAGCGGAGTCTACCAGTCTGTAACCATTTTCCTTTTATATCCAAATCGAGCGAATTGTTTCTCAGCGCGGCACGAACAAACCCAAAGTGGCAACTTCATACGAATCAGTCAGATTTATTGGGGACACAGGGAAGACGACACAAGCAAAACATTCACGACAATGTTTTAATTAATATATAACCCGTTCTTAACTAGGGAGATCCAGTTCTCTATCCCCACTGCTTCTCGGTAAAACTAATGCATTTCCACCTTTATAAACTATTTTACGGTCTTTGCTGTTCTATTAAGACATACCATCGGCGTAATAAACTCTGTAATGAAATACCCCTATTCTTGTTATATTACTGTTTTAACTCATGTTAAGTTCAACGAATAGTCGTGAGTTCGAATATTAGGACCACAGGTGTTTAAATCTTCGGTGATGATGTAAGTTTGTCGATTGTGGAATCCAATACAGACACAGCGGGGCAAAAGTCCTTTCCATATGTTCCTGTTGCTTATCCGGTCGATTTTATAAAGGTTCAAGCCGACTTGCTATGGTAGTAATAATTCAGGATCACGTTAACGCGGGTGAGATTATAAGTTGTGAAATTGAAAGAAAAAAAAACAACTCCATGGGACCCCAGTGATAGAGAGTTAGAAATTGGCTGTCTTCTCTCATAGCTGAGCACAAATGGTTGTTTGTGTACTCGAAGAATAAGGCTTGCGCGAAACTTTCGAAGCAAATAAATAGCTTTTGGTTGCCATAAATTATGTTAGCAAACTACCATCAATCAGCCTCGTAGGAAAGAGTATAATTTCGGTGCAAAAGCTAAGGCTCGCTACTCCTTTTTTGTACACTAACTGTAGTTTGTTTTGATAGAGTGCATTGTAACCACAGACATAACACACTGAATCAGCATGCCTGTGCCACTCGCTCTCCTTGGCCCACGATTGATGGAAAAACAATGAGAGGTAAACCAGATGCTAAAGACTGTATTCAGCATGTATTTTCCTGCATGTATTGTTTATTCTCCCCAAACTCCCTCTCTCCCGAGGAGGAAAGCCGGACACTTATTTTGTTGGTTTTTCGCGTTTCTTTATTGTTTGTTTTGACACTGGTCACAGAGTGACTGCCGTGACATGATCTCAAACAAGACGCAAGCAATTAAACAATGTAGAGCCGACCGTTGGTATATAGATGACATAGATCTGGAACCAATTGTGACTTCACTCACCTCACTGGACCCACAGCACCGTTACAATAGCTTTTGAATTCCTTCGGCGTTAACGTGCAAAGCTAATAAATTACCCCCCAAAAAATTCCCCACATCCATCTATTATTGTGAAAAATACATCGGTAATGGTTCGTAGCGTATATATTTAATTTCTTCCGTATGCACAGCCTTGTGCCTGCTGGTTGCATCATTACTGAAGCGCAAGATGTTGACGGGCTGATGGCATTTAACCCTGTCTCTAGTAGGGGCTGGTACTCATTGCTGACCTCGGAAGGATGACAGGCTGAGTCAACCCACCGGTGTTATTTAATGGTGAGACGAGCTCAAAACTCAAGACCCTAATATCGTAAGCCAGCCACCTTTAACTCTTAAGCCTAACACCAGGTTTCGGTATACCTACTATACTATAGTACAGTTAAACTTCTATTCACATTATTAATCATTTATGTTGAATTAGCAGATACCATCACAACACAGACAAACCTCTCATTATTAAGGAGTAGAGATGAGAAAAGTTGTTGCCACTGACACAACATGCAGGTGCACAGACAGACACAGAGTGAAAGACCTACACACGTTATATAACACAGGATTAATCATCTCTCACCTTGGATATAATGCAACATTCAATGTAAATAGAACTTGTGGTTAAATTGCGACATTTAAAATTTTAGATTTACATTGAACCAAGTTTTCGGAACTGTGCCCAAGGCCGTTGGGTGCGTGAAGCCAGCAGTCGTGCAGGCTTTGCAAGCATTTCGTCAAACTATGGATGTGTGGGCAAACACTCTCAGGAAGATGAGTTATAGATACTTGCATTCATCAACATTTCCAGGTACAAAATGAACTTGTGGTTTAAATTGGATGTAAAAATGTTGTGGCTAATCATATATAATTATTCTAATTTGTGGTTTAAGGCCACAATGGGGTACAATTACGAAGGTAGCTGCCCGAGGGGTGCCATATTCAATGTGTCTACATGCGGAACACACAGCACACACAATTGGAATACCTTTCCTGTTCCTTTGGGAACGGGTGAGACAAATAAATTTTTGCTTTAAACCAAAGGACTCCAAAAGGGGCCCTTGTAATTACCAACAGGGTAGGAATGTGTACCGAATCAATACTTTCCCAGGCATCAATTTTGTTTCTTGTCTTAAGCTTTTCCTGCAAAAATAAATACACCTAATTATCTTGTTCTGATGAATTCTGATTAGACAAAAGTGGTCAGTAATTAGTTGAGATTTCTTCTTCTTTCTATTTGACCTCTGTTAATTTTTGTCTCTAAATGGAATTGTGAGACGAGATCATTTTGTTTTTTTGTTTTGAAAGATGGCTTAGACTAGCACATGTTTTAGCCAGGAAAGTATTTGGCGGTGTCATTTCATCCCAGTCGGTTATCGGGTCTGTTCAATCTATAATTTAATTAGTGTCGTGCCAGACTTCGGTGGCATAATGTTAGAGTTGTCCACTCTGAGTCTGGGAGTCAGTGGTTCGAAACCCCAGGCCAAGTCATGCCAAATGATTTAATATCTGTGTGCTGCTTCCTTGCTTGATGGCTCACATTTAAAAAGGATAGACACAGCACAGAAGCTGGCAGGATAACCTGGAGGTATGCACACTCGCCTCGAGGCCATGTAGCCTGGGTTTTTGATCTCGCCTGCTGTTTCACAGGTTAAGTGCGAGGCATCAATGTGTGTCCAATACAAAAGATGGCTGTTAAATTTGGTCATCTCTCTGCCAGTTGGGGTGTTAAAGTCCCACTGTTCTTTGCGAAGAGTAGGCGAGCTATTCACCGACAACCTTGCCAAATTCCAATTTCCTTGTTTCTAAATCACAGGAGACGGTGACCTTCACCCTTGCAAGTTGGCAGAGTACAGCAGCATGCATATGTGACTTGCTAGAGACAACGACAAGACCATGTAAAAACGGTCTTGATGTCCCACGTATTTTGGTTTTCCAGTTCCGCTGTCTAACATTTACTCTGGTTCATTTTGCCATCAAAGTAGAACAGTTCACACAAGGCTGCGAGACAGGATTCTGTCCGGCTTTCCCCACGTTAGGCATTGGCAGTGTATGAGTGTGGGTGGGCAGAGTAGGTAGTGCGAGGAGGAATCATATTTTCAAGTATACGTTGTTACCTTGGCAACAATTTTTTTGGCATTGAATAACGTACAAATATGTGATAAACCCACACGATTTGGCTGGCTTGGTGTTTTTGTTGTTGTTGTTTGTATCCAGATTGAGGCCTCTGGAAGAGCTTGAAGCAGAATGGAAAGGGGGAAACACCAACAGCAGAGTTGACGGTGAGAGTGAAAGTGAGACAAGAGGAGGGAGAAGAGGACACATGGGGGTGAACAAGCTGCCTTCAAGAAGCTGAAAACACAGCAAACAGAAGAAGGGGGAAGTGGGAATGAAAGATAAAAATAAGTAACAACCAACAAACTAAAATGAAAAGAGTGAGGGAGAGGGGGGAAAAATAATCAAATAACTTAACCTGGAAAAAGGGAGTGCTTGGGAATGAAGGTTCGAGATCATGAGTATTTATGGGGGCGGGGGTGGAGGGGGGCTAAGGGTAGTGGGGAATAGCCTGCCTTGAAACCATGTGTGGAAGCATGGGACTGAACAGACTGGGGAAGTTGGTTCCACAGGTGAGAGAAAAGTGAAGGTGACAGTTGAGCCTGGACTGTACTCGTCTAGTTGTTGACACGAAGTGGGTTACATGGCAGACCACGTGTGCCCTTTTAGAGACCAAGAGGGAGACAAGCCAAGAGAGGCAGAGGGTGGCAAGACCAAAATGAGGTGTTAGAGTCAGAGAGGCCACCAAATAGTTTGTGGTCTACTTTTTTTGAAAAACAATTTTTTGTAGTTTTACTATTACAGAAAATAACAACTCTTGTAGTCTAGTAACCGTACTAAGTAAAAAAGAAGGTTGTATTTGTGTTGTAGAAAATTTGTTGTGTGTTTAAAACGGCCTTTTTTTCCCAAAAAAAAAAAATGGTTTTAGTTTATTGGTTAGAAAAAAAAAAATTGTTTTGTCGGCTAGGTAGAAAAAACTTCTGGTAGTGTATTAGTAAATGAAAGCTTGTCGTGTGCTCGGAGAAAGACTGGTTTCTAGTGTATTCGTACAAAAAGGCTTTTTTTGTTTTTCCACATGCAGGTGTGATTTTAATTTTAATTTTTTGCTTATATTGATTGTCTCTGAGGAATCTTGCCATATATCACGTGCTGGGTGAAGAATTAGATCATTGGGAGATATCTGTTTACTTTCACATTTATTGCAAGGACAGAGGAGAGAGACGAGGACAACGACATTAATAAAGGATAGGCGAGTTATCGATTACGTGGGAGTTGAACTTGGAATCCCCACATCCGAGAAAGGTACTGTAATTGCTGGGAAATGCCACACAAACCAACCCAGTAGCACATTTACTCTGCTGTCCATGTCATGTCAGGAAAGCCAGGTATAGGGATGTACATTTGCATAATTTTTTATATCCTTCTTTCTCCTCAATCTGTTTTTTCTTTTGCTGTCATCATCAAGGTGCGCATTTGGGGGAGGTTTCTCACGTACGTGTTGGCTACGCACGAGGGCACTGTGGGTCGACCAAACACGAGCACCCGAAACGCCCATCCTCGGCCTGGGCTTTGCTCAAGCGAGAGATCAGTTGGTGCTCGTTTCTGGGCTTTTTTTCCAGCAGCCTATGCGGTGATCCGGCTGTGTTTTCGCCACTGCACGTCCACAACTACTTGCCCGCTCGCCTTTCTGGCCGCCAGATGGCAAGAAATACTCCTCCACAGCTCCGGCAAGAATCGCTGTGTTGGGTTGACGGCTGCCTGTGACCAAGCCTTGGTGCAGGCAGTTCGGTTATTGGGGACACGCTTGTTGATTGGGGTCGGGCGCTATGCCTGAGCAAGAAGCACGCGCCTGTTGCTCTGAGGCACGGGGTTTTGAATTCTGGGGTTCGGGTCGCCTTCCTCAACATCCTTCGCCGTGAACCCCACGCCAACCGTGGATGGAAAACATCGCCCAGACATCAATAAAAGACCTGCACTCTCCGCCTTATCTCACTGAAAAGAGGGAGAGTTGTCTTTGAATGTTTTGAGCCATCTCGATGTTTTTTTGTTTGATTTTATTCCTTGAATCAATGGCGACCTGCTGATGCTTCAAAAATATTGTGCTTGCAAGCAAGATCCCATAATGAATTGCGGTACTCTTTGGAAAGGATTTGGATGTCGCTGTTTTATTTTCCTCAATATCCAAAAGATTTAATAATGACTATGTTTTTGTGTTTGGAGATCAATATTGTTTTTTTTGTGTAACATTTACCTTTTCACATCCTGAATACATTCACATTCGATCATGTTGGACTCCTCCTTTATAGTCGTCATTTGTCCAGTTCGCCGTGATCATGGTGAAGCGCGAAGCTCAATATGGTTCTGAAATGTGCCGTCACGGCACACAAACGTAGTCCCTCTGAAGTCTGAAAAATCGATAGAAAGCTTGCTTACGCCAGCAGTTGTGAGTCTCTAGAGGAACCTCTGACTGCTTTACAGTTAACCTCAGCCAGCTGCATTTCTTAAGGCTAATGTTGTACTTCAGCATGCTGATGGGTGTTTTTGCTTACTTGAGCAAGAATGCGTGCAATGGCCCCAATTCGTGGCTGGCGCGGTTTAAGGCCAAAGCAGGGAATGGTTCAACAGTCAATAGTAATTAGCCGGCGAGGAAACGTCCCAGACTCACCGCTCTGCTTCTGCTTTTGGAGCTGCCACTCATGGGTTTGTTCATTTTGTTTCTTTGCTGGGGACATGTTGGTGTAGGAGGGTGGGGTCGTGGAGATGGAAGAAATATTCTGCTTCACAATGCTGTAGTGTCATGGCCCAGTAAACACAGTTCGTATGCAAATGGATTGTTTGTGTAGAAATGTGACAATTTCATGGCAAAGATGTGGCATGTTTAAAGGGGTTGCATTGTCCAGACCATTATTCATAATGGACAAACTGTGAATTGTATTTATAACTGACAGATATGAATATTGTGTTATGATGTAAATAATCCCAATATTTTCAAAGTAAGTTGTAATGAGATTATAGAGTTGAATTTCTGGTCATCACTATCTTTTCATTTTTTAAACGAGAATCAATAGTCATGTCCATCGGTCCACCATTAAACCCCTACCGAACCCAACTCTCACTTTGTAGGTTGCAATGCTTCTTCACTCCTCTTTTTCCTGTTTCGTTCATTCCCTTGCATATTGTATCCAACTGTTCATTCGTACCTTTTTACCCTCCCACGCTCACACTTCCATGAGCCTCAATCTTGTTTAAAATAGGAAGGGGGCGGTGTGGAACATCTCCCAAAACACCAGAGTGTTGTTTTCTCACCACACTGCAGGTGGAATGGAATCTCTCAATTTGTTCCTCACCAACTTACTTGGAATATGGGTTTTCACATTTTCTAAAGGAATCAAACATTTTTGGAGAGACGTTCACACGCAGTTGTGAAGTCTTCGGATCTTCAGCGCCACAATTCCTGAAATATTGGCTGTAACTGCCTCTCTCAGTTCAGTTCTTCCGTCCACCATTCTTTCATGCAATCGTTTTTATTTTTGTGGAGTTGTGTTTGTCTGGCTGAACCGCATAAGTGCTGGTCATTATAGTTGGTAGGCGTACTTGCATTGTCTGTTGCTGTTCTAATCCTTTTGGCATTTTTGAAGAAATTAAATTTTGTTTTATTTATTTTACTTTCTTAGTTTTTTTGTTTTTTGTCGGGAACCACCTTAATATTTTCCTACACCACTGAGGAATTGGGTTGGGGATCATGTAACATTACTTTCACATTAGCTACAGAGGCTTAGGCACCAGAGAACAAAAAAAAAATCCAATCTCTTCAAAATTCATTCGTTTTTCGCCTTTAAACACTCCCGACCACTCAATGATGAACCAGTTGAAGAGATTTCATTCTGCCATCTCTGGAGAAAATGGCAACACAATACAAACATCTCTCTTTATAGTATAGATAGCAGCACACTCGGAAGGTGTTTGGGCTACGAGGATCCATCATCCCACAAACTTGGACAAAAACCAGAGTGAAACTTGAAGAGATACTTGTAACGCGAAACGGTACTGGACATCAATGGCAACCTTCAGTTTATAACTGACTTTCTCGGTTTCTGTTCTGGATGATAGACTACGCCGAGGCTTGGAGGGATTGAGCGGGGCGTGGGATTTTGGGAGAATATCATAGATCATGTTTTTCGTTGAGTTTCCTTGACTACTGTAAGGTGATGTATATTGAGGATTGCAGTTTAGAGAGGATTAAAGAATGAGCATGTGCTAACTTTGGAGAGAAGAGGGGTTGGTGGAGGTTTTAGTTTTCATGTGGAAATATCAGCAAGTTGCTTTTAACTTGATGGGGCGGCTATTTTTTTCCCCCATGCCCTCCCCTACATATTGGAGTAACTCTACGCGTAGTCCATGATAGTCACGCTTCCATCATATCCACACACGGTTAAGCAAATGGTGCTTATGTTGGAGAGATTGTACATAGTAACAACGGTTGCATATTGCTTAAATATACAAGTATTTTATAAACATGACACCTTTAAAATGTAAATAAGTACATTGTAGTCTTTTATGGTAGTATTTACTACTTTCGAATAAAAATTTCAAGATTGTAATCTTTCCCGTTTGCCTATAATCCCACTCCCAGCAGGAGATTATGGGAATTTAGTGACCGGCATGTCATCCCAAACTAAACGATTACACAAGAAATTGGAAATGCCATGATTTAAAAGTGATTGTGTTTGATTGTGATGTATGTAATGATTGGTTTAAAACCTGGAACATTCACAACACGCATTCATTGTCGCTTCAGAATTTTAACGATCACACTCGAACAAATTAGAAGTGTGTTGCTTGGTTGTGTTGTGTTGAGATCAACGCCATATTGCTCCTTTGGCTATTTTCTTCTTTAATTAGGATTTTTGATAGAGGTTTTTTTATTTATTCTATTGATACTTGATGTTATTTTATTGATTCGTGCATTTCTTATTTGAATTTTCAACATATTATGAAGTGTCAGTGGTGTTGGGCTCCAACGTGGGTGTGTTTTTGACATTTAATATCATTGCCCATTATAGTTGTAACCAGGAAGTTTCAAGTGCACCCAGTTTTCCCACATCACTGTTTGTGCAGGTTTATCGGAGTACTTTGTGTATCCCTTCGCTGTTATGAATAATTTCTGCAAACAGATTGAACTGATTTGAAATTTCCAGAGTTTGATTCGGTTCCAACACAGCGCTCTCAACAAACAGGCTTCATTAACCTGCGTGGACAGCTTCCCCAATTACTTAACGGTCTAACGAAGTTCCACATGCCATGATTCCCACCTATTATAAATTAATTGTAACATCCAGAGCACACTGTATGTGGGAAACGATGTTGGAAAAAAAAACATTCATTTCAGCCAGCTAACTGTGATTGGGTCATGGGGGTGAGGCACACGGGCTGAAGTGTCGTAACTCCGCTGTACGCTGCCACCCCATTTTTAGTCCCCTACTGGTATCACCAGAGGCGACATAGTTTGCTGTCTTGGGTCGTCCTGTCTGTCCGTTCCGTCTCTCCCACATTGTGGTTTTTTCGACTTTTTTCCCATACCCTCTAACATATTCAACGAAAACCTTAGTATATGGGTTACATAGTTGCGAACAAATTCGAGTTTCAGGACATTTCGTCAATTTTTTTTTTACAGTTTATGCCCTTTTTAACTTGGAAAATTGCACATCGGTTGAAGACATGTATTTGCAAAGCAATTCTTCTTCTGTTCACCTTCTTTGATAAAGTGGACTCCACAGATGTTTTTTGCTGCTCTGCTTCGAAGCACATTTTTTTCTGATCTGTTCAACGCGGGAAAAATCATCAAAAGCACGAAATGGTTGAAAAGGTATGGTATGGTGTTCTGTAATCATGTAACGTCCCTTAAGGGGCTAGAGGATGTTTTAGAAACAGATCCACATGCCTTCAGTAACTGGAACAGACATATGTACCCTTTAAGGGTATTGCTGAAGGCAGTGTTTAAAGTCTCTGAGGAGCAAATCCACGTCTTTTTTTACATAGTATGCAAAAGCTTTCTACCCCTGTTGGTGTCTTGTCACTCACCTCGAAACTGTCTAGCCTAGGTTTGAATCCCAACCCAGCTATAAACTGGCATTCCTGTGTTTTCACAGCCAGAGTGAATTCATCAATTTGTGTGTCATCCCTTGGGATGGCCTTTAAGCTGGTGTTCCATCTCCCAGCGTTAGTTGTGGACGTTTGAACGATACCTCAGTGTTCCACGAGAGTAGGCGAGCTATCGCCGGCACTTTGGACAATTTACTGCTGGGAGAGGGGATGGCACACTGCCAAGCATAAATCCTTACCAAAAATGGTTCGGCCGACCAACGCTCTGTAACTTGGTATGGTACATCAGTCAGTGGTGTTCTTCTAATGTCTTCATCATAATCTCTGCACATTTCCCTCTGATCAACATAAAACTTACCTGTAAATTTGCAATTGACTCATTCATGCTACATTTCACAAACTTATTTTTTATCATTCACCCAATCATTCTTTCTTTAACGTCACAAACCTGTGTGTATATTCGAAAAATTAAATGTCCAACCGAAACAGCGAGTGCGATTGGATATTTACCCCGCCCACAAGTGAAGCGAAAAGTGGGGTTAAGCATTTTGGTTCACTTATGTCTGTGTCTGTCCTACAGACGTCAGTTTATGATCAAGGAGGAAACTTCCATTTCAATTGAAAATTTATATTTTTGTACATGTGTAGAACATTGAATCAGAACATTCAGTCCGCGAACACAAACCTGCTAGGTTTAGCAGTACTTTGTCTCTGAATTTTGGAAATTGTGTGGTATCTTTGGCCTGAGTGCAACATGCCGCGAACACGAGTTTAGTAACATAATTTTTTCGCTATGTCTGCTTGGCTGGAAGTCAAGCAAAATTGAAATCCTCAACCGGAAATTTAGTTTTTTATGGACGTCTTTAAAGGACACAAAACAACATGCAACGAGGAAGCAATGTTATGTTGGTAATAGGGCGGTCTGCCTCAACGGTGGTAAACTTCTAAAAATAGTGTTTTTCTATAACATGTTAAAATTTGTTTATATTAATTTAATTATATACTAGTGCGGGCCCGTAGGTCCCCTCTCTCCGCCCCCCTCTTCGCCCGCTCTCTCGCCCCTTCGCCCCCTCTCTCGCACCTCCTCTCTCCCCTCTCTTGGAATTGTGACGCCCCCTCTCTCTCCCCCTATCAAACACACAGACATTAGTATATTAAGACACAGCAGACCATTAATATCAAAACGGCTTGAAAGGCACATCCCGGGTCCCCAGCAAATATTGCTGGCAAAGTTTCAATCAGATCGGGACGTCAATCGTGAAAAAAAGTTAATAATAATAAATAAACATTCATTGTGTGACGTTCATTCGTGATGTCATAGCACCGTGTCTTGTCATTGGTCGACAGATAAATGGCCCGTAACTTGGGAACCGCTCGTCCGATGATATCAAACCTCGAAAAGGCACATCCGTGGGGCCCCGGCAATATCCTGGCAAGTTTCAATCTTGATCGGAACCGGCGGTCCGAGAAACGGCGTCGGCATACAGAAGACAGACAGACAGACACACAACAGACACACATACACGACACACACAACACACACACACACCACACACACCACACACACACACACACACACACAAACACACACCACACACACACAACACAACATTGCTGAAATATAGATAGATACTTCAACACTTAAGACCCAAATCGTCTTTGCACTTTCAAAACTTTGTTTAGCAGTACAGTACTTAGACCACAATATTACAAGCATTTACGTCAACCCGAGCGCTAATCAAATTTGCTGCTCTCAACACCTTGCCCATGTCCTGTTTTTTCAACCATGTGTTGGTTAAGGTGTCCGCAATGAACTCCCTAGTTCCTCCCCGTCCTCCCCCCCCCCCCCCCCCCGTCATTTTCCACAGACCGACTGGAGATTTAACCTCCAATTAAAAACTATCTTTTCGCAGAGATAACTTTTAAATGGGTTAATGCTTCTCCTTTTAATCATAATAAATTAATATTTTGTATTTTTTCTTCAGTAAGAATGTGTGGTATATGTTTAAGATCTATTATGTCATAACAACACCATTAAACTTACACTTAAACCTTAAGGAAATCAAGTCATGGCTTCATTTTATTGATGGTCTCTTTGGTTGTTTATAGCTTCGGCTACAATCCTGGTCGGGTCACCACTCCAACTCAGAAAGTCAGGGCAGGAATTTGGAGTTGTCCATGGTCCAGCGATAGCTCGCCTTCTCTTCTTCTGAAGGACACCTCGGGGTGTTTATACGTCCATCACAACTAATGCCGGCAGATTAGAACGCCCAGTTTAATGTCCATCCCGTGGTACAGCACACACATGATGAAATATCCTGCCTGTGAAACACCGCGATGCCATTTTATAGCTGGGTCAGGATTCAACCCAGGTTAGACAGCTTAGAGGCGAGTGTACGCTACCGATCAGTCATCCGCCAGCCGTTTGCTTTGATTGCATTTAATTCCTTGGCCTCGTTTTTTGTTTTTTTACTGGATGGATTAAGTCCTGCGTTGTTTTATTGACGATTTAAGTCTTTGGTTTTGATTGTTTTGCCAGAGAATCAATTCCTTTGAGTAGTCTTGGAATGTGGATCATGTTAGGAATTTAGAGCAGGGTAGAAATGAGGAGACCATTTTTCAATCTGTGTGTGTATTGTGAAACTGAACATCATAATTCTTACCATAAACCCATCTGATGTTGGTTTTTATTCTTATTTTCCATGCGTCATCGTAATCCTGTCCTTAAGGCCTGTACGCTCTAAGTCCTCAGTAGAATTGGATGGATTGCACTTGCTTTGTGAACCCTTTTGCGAGAAAGAGAATCCATGTTGCTCATACAAGTAGGGCTTTCATGCAAAAGGAGAAAGCTTGCTGAATCCGAAGGCGGAATGCATTAACCATTGCTGTGCCTCCATCTCTGCTTTCGGCCTTTGTGAAATGTCCAGGAGAAGCGTGCGTGCCATCGGCTCTCCTTCACTGCCACACCGATTTTGTGGCCTTTCATGCTAAATAAAGCAAAGTGCCGAAACTAAGCTTTTTCCGGGCACGGACGTGCCACGTGGGAATCGATCCAGGTAAGGCTCCGGCTCAGGCCACAATCTTTCGGCCATCGGATCTCCTGTTCCCGCTGCAGCGTCGTGGCCCTGACCTTGCTTCGCTTTGGCTCGAACGACGACCCGAGGATGATGAAACGCTCCCAGAGCCCTGTGAGGCCTAGTGGCAGGTCACACCAGGCTCTACGGCACCGCCCCTCCAGATGCACCATGTTGGAGCGCACGCTCGTTCAAACAACCTCATTCATCAACTGATCATTTGTAGCTCCTGCTTGGCAAGGTAGGATCACAGCTTTTTTCTGGTTCCCTCTCAAAAAAGGACAGATATCTCCTGTGCACCCCCATGGTTTCCATTTCCCTTCACCAGGATCTATTTAATGGCATGCTGTTGGGATCTTCAGAAGGTCACTTCGAGCTGATCCGTGCGTACAATGGTTGTATAGAGTCCAGTCTTCTTCTCTTGCGTATGGCAGCTTAGCTGCTGGGGTAGCTATCATTTCTTGAAGCACGACTGTGTCGCTGATGCAGTGCCTCTCTTACCAGTATCAGCTGGTAGTCATTTCGCCGACCTCGGAAGGATGACAGGCTGAGTCAACCCCCTGGTGTATTAATTCAGCGGCCAACTGGGCTTGAACTCAGGACCCTAGGATCCCCAAGCCGCCACCCTAACCACAAAGCCAACACCAGCCTTAACAGAGTCCAATCAAAGAAGGGGACATTTGGTTTTTCATTCTTCCCTGCCATCTCGACACACACAATATAACCAGAATACAGTGGTGTGTTCATTTTCGATTTGTCTATTGTGGAATAAATTTTGAAAATTCCACACTAATGTTCACCATCCCGTGTAAAATCTTGACACCATATGTTGTTTATTATGCAAATGTGGTGGCATTTTTGAAATCCATTCTTCCTTCTCCTTTTCTCCATTTGATGTTTCTCATTTTTAAACTCATCCCCGGCCCTCTCCCCGTGCATACGTAATACATAGTTGGTGCTTAATCTGCCAATCGGCATTGTGTGCGTTATTTAGACATGGAATTTTTTTGAACCTGGCCATTCCTACCGCCTCTCCCTTCAACTTCTGACCTCTCTTCCCCTTCACTCTTTCTCTCCCCTTGTAGATGTAATATATAGATTATCTATGGGGAATGTAAGCAAGCCACCCAATAGTGTAACATTTTGGACTGCTATGCAGTTTCACACAAGGTTTGAGTTGAGTTGTGTGCTGATTTAAGGTAAAACTTTCCCACTAAGGTAAGCGATGAGCTTGAATTTATGCACCAGAAGTAATGAGCGACTCAAAAGTATTCTTCGAGTCGACCATACTGGGTGCGATTTAACCACTTGGTGTTCAACTAACCGGTGACCCTGTGCTGTGGTCCGTACACTGTTTCATTGACTGCCTCTTCCACTGCCACACGATGCAACAGACCTAGGATTTCAATGATTGATTTGTGCTTGTGTGCCATTTTGAATGAAATTACGTAGTCTTTTGATGATTCTTAATCGTATTCATTCCAGGCTTTTACAAATTTCCCGGCTTTTACAAAATATGCAAACATAAACCGCGTGTGTGGCATGTAGATCCTGCCCAAGTCCTCCCCTCCTGCCAAGTTGCTTTTTTCCAGTCTAAGCTCTCATCAGTCTCTCATTTTGTAAATGGTGGAAGGCACAATGCTAGTGTAGTGAATGTTCCGTACCATATTAAGGTGGGTAAACAGGATAGCCTAAGACTAGTCTCGATTTGAATGCTGAACCAGCTCTAAACTGTCATCCTAGTGTTTCACAGGTCAGGTGATTCATCATTGTGTGGTGGTGTCGTCCTCG
The DNA here is from genome assembly GCA_035128595.1 of Eptatretus atami. Classification (NCBI taxonomy): domain Eukaryota; kingdom Metazoa; phylum Chordata; class Myxini; order Myxiniformes; family Myxinidae; genus Eptatretus; species Eptatretus atami. The sequence continues at coordinate 102,422,949 of CM068956.1, read as the reverse complement.
GATGGACATTAAACGGGCTCCCGTTTCCAGCATTCGTTGATGGACATTATAGGTCCCATGGTGTCCTTCACGAAGAGTAGGCGAGCTATCGCCATCACAATGGCCAAATTCCTGCCCTAATCAGTAGAGGCATTGCATCAGCGGCACAGCCGTGCGCTTCAGCCAATGATGCTACCCCATAGCCTTGTGCTCGCATACGAAAGAAGGAGACCGATTAAGTCCTTCCTCCCTAAAGACACTCCTTGGGTACACGCTACACTAAAATTCTCAAAAGATCCATAATGGTTCGCTGAATCTGGTGTAAATGATTAACACATTCTTGATTACTCGGTCAATAAGAGCTAATCCCATATACATATACACGCTAGCCATTTATCAGGGATTTCCATCAAGGTTCTTGTATATTTGGTCTATCACTTTATGGTATAATGGGTGTATAACTCCATTGTGATTGAAGGCACCTCGTAATGGTTTTTATATTATAACCTAAATTGAAGTTGTTATCCCTACGCTTTAAAAAAAAAAAAAAAACCCTAGGATATTGCAATCGGTTTTGCTTGTCTGCCTATCCATCCGCCGTCACGCTATCTCCTCCTAAATGGTTGTGCAGAGATTCACAAACATGGTAGTTACGTCACGAAATCGCAAGAAGGTGTGAGAGCAGTAAGAGCAGTAATCATTTTTGGCCCTGCTCCGGAGCCCTGGGGTGGTGGTCAAAGATCAAATACCACAAATACCTCGCTACCATTTTAAAAACATTTTTCAATGAAACTTTGAATATGCAATCAACATTGGGGGACACATGAAAATGTAACGAGTTTTTTTTTTGGATTTGACTCCCAGTTCATGCCCCAGGGGTTGGGGACTTAGGGTCACAGGTCAAAATAGAGATTTATTTCACTCAAAATTTGACATTTGGTTATTTCTAGTGGAAATTCTTGCCATCTTTCAACTTTGCTTTCGGTGGGAAGCGTGGGATTGTGATGGTGCGTATCAATTTCACTCTTTAATATATTTAGCAAGAAGCTGCCAACTGTGTGACAAACTAATTTGGTGGAATACTACATCAGCCTGATGGTCTTCCACATGTTTCCTAAATTACGATGTGGGAATACAGGATTAAATCTCGAATACCACATGTGTTCATCAGTTGTTACGCACGAAGCTCATAAGTAGGGTATAAGCAATGGTGCACTCTGTCTATTCTGCACAGGATGATTCATCAACGAGTGTCTGTCCCTCCTCGATGGACGTTAAAGTGGCATCCAGTCTGGTGGGATTCATTAGTGGACGTTAAAGATATCATGGTATCCTTCGCGAAGAGTAGACAATGCATTCGCCAGCACCATGGTCAAAAAATTTCAAATAATTCCTGCCCTAACCTCGCATTTCCCTGTCCTAGGGAACGAAGTTCAAAAGGGTCACGACGGCCCTGAGATGTGCATGCGGGTTCGTAGTAGATATTGTTAGTCTGTCTGTCAGTCTATTTCCTATGATCGATGAACTACTGAAATTCAATTGCTTTTATATTTTGAACACGCAGAAATGAATCGGAACACAAAGCAGTACTTTGGCTCTGAATTTGGCAAAATTGTGCATCGTCTCGTCCCGATGCGCACAGCGGCGATAAAGCAATTACTTCTGTCTGTCTGTCTGTCTAGCAGTCATGCAAAATTGAAAATCATTCCAAACAGGAAATTTAGTTTTTTAGGGTGTCATTAAGGCCACCAACAACAGGCATAGATAACTAATTCACGTGTTGTTAAATAAGGTGGTATAAAAGACATGTGTATCCAAACGTATCAACGCAGTAAACTTGCAATTCAATGTTTTTTTTTTTTTTTGCAGCCTTTAAAACTTTTTTATATATTTCAATTGAATGATACATTTAACACTGTAAACACAAATCACCTTGTTTGCACTTCTAAAACATTCAGATGAGTAGTATTTGGGCAAAAGTTTACATCATCTTGACCAATCAAATTTGTCATGCGCTCTGAAGGTGGAGTGACAGCGAGATTGAGTGGTGCCAAGCATGGAACCACAAAGCTAACTTAATCCAAAAACCTGTTTGTTTTAGTGCGGATTTTTCTGAAAGGTCATTCCAAAATCGTCTAGATTTTTCCCAGAAGAGTTGGCAGAAAGGCTTAGCTTTGGACTTTTCCGTTTGACCCATCGGCATCGTCTGGTTGCCATCTGCGCTTGTTATTCAAAAGTCACGAACAAAGTTGATATTCATCGTGCTTAAGAAATGCAAAGCAAGAGTTTGAAAAGACCCTTCCCCTGTCCTTTTTCTTCAAGACTGTGCAGGGAAGGTGTTCTATGAACTCTTTAGTTGACTAAGGTCTTTGTTAATGTTGTTTCTATTGGCTTGTCCTACATGTGATTTCAGGACAAGCAGCCCCATAAAGTCTGCGATACAACGTTAAAAATAACCATATTGAATACATATATTTTTTGAGGAAGTCGCTAAACTTCGATGTCGTGATGCCATGGTAACTCCACAGGTTTAAAACAATACAAGTCCTCAAAAAAAGTCCACCCGGCACCAAAGATACTAAACGTATAAACCTATAAAGTACATAATTGTCATCTGGAGAAAGCCTGGTGTGGCTTAAGTGTAAGGGTGTTACATTTCCCGTTGTTCAAGCCCTGTTTCCCATTGAATTACAACCGGGGGGGGGGGGGGTTCTCATATGGATCTTCACCAAAATCGAATCCATCTGTCCGTGTCAGACACCCAAACTGTCCATCAAACTTCATCAAATCCATCCATAACATTTTGAGATATCCTGCTCACAGACAAACAGACAGACAGGGGTGAAAACATAACCTCCATCCACCAGGTAGTAAAGTTGGTGTTTAAAAATATAAATACATTTTTTTAAAAGCACAGAAACCAGTACGAAACATTTTTAAATGCAAAAGGGTGCATGATGGAATGCCAAAAAGTATGTAAACAGGTAGGGATGGTCACAATAATTCAGTGAAACCATGATCCCTACATATTTCTTTTAACATTGCTGCTCACAGATCATGCAGCTTCAGCCGAATGGACGTGATTGTTCCTCACTGCTCCATCAGGTTGAGGTCTAAAACAGTTTTTAAACCGATTAGGTTTTGCATAGTCACAAGTAAGTCATTTTCCCGTGTACGGTCTGTCGTCTGCTACCAGCCTATGTTGTACTGCTATCCCGTGCATGTGCACGGGTATCGCTAGTATAATATATATATATATATAATATATATATATATATATATATTATATATATATGTATATATATAATATGTATATATATATATATATATATATATATATATTTATATACACTAGTACGTGCCCGTACGTGCAAAAAAATTAAAAACTTCAAACCGCGTGCCAGAAACAACAACCACACAGGCCGTTCCTTCGCTCTCGCGTGGCCGTAGTGTGTGGCCGTACGTGCGTGTCCGTACGTGCGTGGCCATACGTGCAAAAAATAAAAATAACTTTTAAACAACGACACAGGCCGTTCCTTCGCTCTCATAAACGATGACTGGAGGCGGGCATTGTGGTTTATCTATAAATGCGCATAAGAAATTGAGAAATTATTAGCATACAGTAAGTCATCACTATCCGGAAGTAGTGCGTGCCCGTACGGAATGTTCACATGCATTCCACGAATTATCGCTTGCATTGAAGTAACAACTGCTGTTGATACTTATCCACACACAGAGTTAATTAAAAATCCAAATTAAAATCAGGTTTACCTCCCTGTCTTGCTTGCATCACATCGCTGCCATTGACCATTGCCACTTCCTACGCCATGGTAACTAAGGCGCCCTTCCCCATCGGTCACGCCTACACAGCAACGTGTCTGTCATTGGTTGGTAAATAATGGCCGCAGCAACGTGTCCTGTCATGGTAACTGAGGCGCCTTTTTCCCATCGGCCACGCCTACGCAGCAACGTGTCCTGTCATTGGTTTGGTAAATAAATGGCCATAACTTGGGAAGCACTTGTCCGATTAATATCAAACTTGAAAAGGCACATACTTAGGTCCCCAGTAATATACCTGGCAAGTTTCAATAAATCGGACCAGTGGTTGTCGAGAACGCGGTCACAGACACACATACACACACACACACACACACACACACACAACACATTGCTGGAATTATGAGATAGATATTTTATGTATATGTATATATATATTATATATGTATATATACATATATTTCTATACATATTTATTTATGTATATTTACATGTACATGTGTGTGTATCCTGTATATGTATAGGTGCGTGTGTGTATATATGTATGTGGGTATGCACATATATTTGTTGAGGATTCAGCGGTGGCGAGATTCGCACCCGATCTTGTAGCCAAATGTTACCAGATTCGTGCCACCCTAACCCACCGCGTCTCGGGGTTATAACGCCGGTTGGTTCGGCCAATTCTCGGGTTACGCGTCTCGAACCACGATACCAAACATACACCTGTACCTTGCCAGCTGGGGGAATATACCCCGGTTACAGACTGGTTTTGTCAGAGACCGAGCGGTCTACCAGTCTGTAACCATTTTCCTTTTATATCCAAATCGAGCGAATTGTTTTCTCAGCGCGGCACGACAAACCCAAAGTGGCATTCATACGAATCAGTCAGACTTATTGGGGACACAGGGAAGACGACACAAGCAAAACTTCACGACAATGTTTTAATTATATTATAACCGCTTCTTAACTAGGGAGATACGGATTACGAGTTTTGAAGGGTCCCTAACGAGATAAGCCTTAAACGACATGCAAACAAGACATGGACAGCATGCAGACAAGACAGAGTACTTGGTGATGTTTCATGGACGAGAGGAAAGTGTTCAAAAGCACGAATGTGGCTCGTGACAGGATGTCCACGGATTCGAGCCCCAAGCTCGAGCATGCCGCGTGGCAAAAATGGCGGCTCGTCCTCCTTCGTCGCACCGCCCACGCACGCCGCCTCCGCACGTTCTGACCCGCCGTAAGGTCGACGGCACAAGACCGTCAGATCGATGGTGGGTTTCAGCTGGTTTCGCACAAGGTCCAGCATACAAGTCCAGGCCTGGCCTGTTCACCAGGCCTCCTTCACGAAGCAGATCGCAGAGAGACACCAGCCGTCCCCTACACAGCAGATCACGACTCCCACCAGTCGTCTCTTCATCACAGCCGAGGGCAGACAGACCTCATGCAGTCCTTTCCCTGCCTTTCC
>CM068956.1:102404793-102417700 GCA_035128595.1 Eptatretus atami | reverse complement strand
TTCGGCCCTGGCTCGCTTCTCCAGGCCACAGAAGGCAGACCCGGCATGCCCAGGTTCAGTTTCTCTCTCTCCTGATCGCACCACTGGCGTTCCTTTTTCCGCTCGCCTCGAAGCCCGAGCACGCCTGAAAGCCGACTGCAGTTTTTACTTCTCCAGTTTCACTTCCTCTTTTCGAGAGAGAGATGTGTCCGCCTGAGTCTGGGAGGTCACTGGTTCAAACAAACCATGGCCAAATTCATACCCAAGACTTTAAAAATGGTACATGCTGTTTCCATGCTCGATGCTCAGGATTTTAAAAGTATAGAGCATGGAAAAAACAACGATAAGTTGGTAATAATAGCCTAGGCTTTGATGGGCCGAATGGCCTCTCTCCTATGTTGAAGTTCCATGGAAGGAAACACATTTATTTATTTTATTTAACCCAGTTGACATCATTTTCCATGCGCATCTTACATTGAAAACTCCACTTCATCACTGTTTCCACTTCATCACGAGATTCATCGCTCCTTGCACAGCGTTAGTGTCATTAATCGATTTGTGAAAACAGGGCTCAAGACGACATTTTTTCTGTATTAGTAACTTTTAGACCTTGCGATGACGTGCGTGAGCTCATTTTATATTCTGGTACCAGATTAAATTAATAAAATAAAGTGAAAATTGGCTATGCAAAGAAATAGTACAATCATGATTCATTGCACAGCATGGAGCAGGTCTTCCAGGTTATAGTTTAAGGCCGATCAATCCTAAAGGAAAATCACTGCTTTCTGGTTGGGAAACTGCAACTGAATCATCTTATTGGATGCCCGGATCTGGTCATGTCTGAAGATTATTGGTTTAAGAGAGTGAGTGATGTACTGCATTTCTTCGTTGTCCATCTTGCAACATGAAGGAACATTATTCATCATGTCAACAATGAAGCTAATCATCATGTTCAACACTGAGGACATGTGGATCGGGAGGACATGGAATGAGAGGGCATGTGAAACAAGAGGGATGGAGCGAGAGTACTTGTGGAGCGAGAGTACATGTGGAGCGAAAGGATATGTGGAGCGAAAGGACAGGTGGAGCGAAAGGACAGGTGAACCGAAGGACAGGTGGAGCGAGAAGACATGTGGAGTGAGAGACATGTGGAGCAAAAGGACAGGTGAAGCAAAAGGACAGGTGAAGCGAAAGGACAGTGAAGCGAAAGGACATGTGGAGCGAGAGGACATGTGGAGCGAGAGGACATGGGACGAGAGGACATGTGGAGTGAGAGGAATGTGGAGCGAGAGAACATGGAGTGAAAAAAACACTCGACAACAGCAAAGACCCGATCCGTTTTCCCCACGTAACCATCTATGTAATCGGCCCACCAGGATCCCAGAGGAGGGGACAAATAGTGAAGCGTGGCGCAATCTTTGAAGAACGAACTGGAATGTGGATGATCGTGTTCGGGTCATAAGGAATTTGTACCTCCTGAAGGAGGATGTTTTCTGTACATTATTCCACAACGCCTAGCCACAGGAATTCCTCCCATGAGTGTGCAAAGGACCAAATAATGTGAAGCTATGAGAAAGTGCTTTTATAACAGAACAATGAAAATGGGAATGGGCTTCAATAGCAATGTGGATAACCTGATAACACAATGTGATAACATAATAATTGTACAGCCTCGGAAATAAGTATAAATTGCAAAACTGGCAAAATTTTAGTCAAGCAAAAAATGGGGTAGAGTGGAATAGTAATAACACAATTTGGGGGGAGGATGAGATTACAAACATGAAAATTTCAGGGTTTTGGAGAGAACAGATTCCTTTGCTTTTGAAGATCTGCCAACAAATGGGACTGAACTGTAGGCAATGTTCGAATCCCAACTCAATCAGACTGCACCATTTTAACATGTTCTGACCATACCTGTGAATGGTGCTGCGAATTGGGCATGTGCCACACTCAGAGCAGAATGCTGAAGCGTTGTACAGAGAGATGTAAATGATATTTATTTATCTCGTTTTATCCATGGTTATACAAAAGTACAAATCAGAGTAAAATTCAAAAGTGCGTTTGGTTCTTTGACTTCTATGCACTCTGAACAGCTGAACGGAACGAGTTGAAAACTGGTGGTTGTACTTGGGGTGTGCACGGCAATGTCTGAGGAGGAATAAAAATAAATAATAGTCCAGGGATTCAGGGTGGGGGAGGACCTCAATTCTCTTATGTAAATATGTATGGCATTGCGCCTCTTCTGGTGGGAGGGAGTATTGCAAGTTATAGCAAAATATGCCAATTCTGGTGGAAAAGCCTGTCCGAAATTCTGGAGGAATTAACCTGTCCATAATTCTGCGTGGAAAAGCCCGTCCGTAATTCTGGGGAATTAACCCATCCAAAATTCTGGGGGTTTATGGATGAGTTCTTTGCTGGTGTACAGTAATTATCCAAATCACAGATGGATTAGAGTATAGTGTATTTCACAAATTGAAGTAATAAATTGTAGTCCTTGCAATGTAAATTGAAAACGTTTACCCTTTTGCTGTTACAAAGAAGGAACTACAACGGCACTCTGTAGAGCACATACCTCCGCCAGGCTGAACAGTTAACATTTTGTATCCCACTGATAGGTCGCATCTGAATCCAGACCTTAACCAAAATCGAATCGGTTTGTTGTTGTCACTTTAACCAACTCATCCACCAAGTTTTGTCATAACTCATCCACAACTTTTTGAAATATGTGCATAACATAGTTTTTGGTCCTATCTCTCAATGGTGAAGAATCATTTAAAAGTCACTCTTAAATAGTGAAGAATCACCAAAAAAAATTTCAAATGTCGAATTCGGATCTTCACCAAAATCTAATCATTTCGTCCTTGTCAGACACCCAACCTGTCCACTAAGTTTCGTCAAAATCCGTCAATAATATTTTGAGACATCCTGCTCAAAGCCAAACAGGGGTGAATACATAACCTCTGTCCACCTTGGGTGCTGGAGATTGGCAGTAATGGCAGAAACAGCTGGGCTGTGAATCCCTGCCATTTAAATGGCCGATTGAACAGGGTGTTCATAAATGCAATGACGTGCAGGTTATGACATCATAACTTAGTGAAAAACACCCAACGTGAGTCCTTCCGGCTCTCATCATGCTTTGGCTAGATTCTTTAGAAGGCCGACTTTGCAGACCCACAGTGGCACAAAAAGTGTCAACACCCCTCGTCCGACTGGGGGAGCATCACACATGCGATGGGGATTGGAGGGAATTTCGGTGGGAATCGGTGAATCATTTAGCAGTGTCTCTGTCTCGCTCGCCCGCTGCCACCGTTATTAACGAGTGCTGGGGTGGCGCGTTACAAATTAGGTCTGTCCGAAAGGCACCAATTAATGACCGCCCAAGAGACCACGCAGGCCGAGCAACGCATGCACAGAACCTTCCAGCCACATCACTCAGTGCCCAAAGTGCTTCTTGCAAAGCCAACATGCTATGTGAGAGTTTGTAGGAGCCCCTCGTGGCTAACGGCAACTGTACTATCGGAGAAAAAAAAAAACCCTGAAATTAATGGTACAGGTTTGTATGGACGAGACTCACAACGGGATTTCACCACTCATAGCATTCCTTCTAACATGTGAAAGGTCCACGTTTCATGTCAAGCATTGCGCGGTCCGCATTGCACACACACAAATCTATTAGAGACATGACATGTGCGATAATATGAAAGGTAAACTCCTATCTGCGATATCGAAAATGTAAAGCTCTTTATAAACAGTGACCCATTAACTGATATAAATGTTTAGTACCTTGCAGGTAGGCTCGGAAGCTGAAATTTCGCAAACTGATGCAACTCAAAGCCAATATCACAGTTAAACAAATTACCCCCGTGTGGGGGTGACGGTCATCTCTATAATGTTTTTTACTATCATAATCGATGAACCGTTGCCAGATATCTCCTAAAATGACAGACTAGATAGGTTTTGAAAATGGCGACGTTCACAACTTTCGTGATCTCGTGACCTTGACCCTGACCTCGAATCCGGGAAAAAATATGTCGTTGGCTATCACTCATCGACCTCTACCCATACCAAATTTCATCAAGATCGGAAGTAAAAAGTTTCTTTGTACGGGAGGTGTTTTTGACCATCGTCCAGGTTACGTGGCGGCCAAACGGGACGGAAATTCAAAAATCTGTCCGGTTAGATACAAGATAATATTTTTTACTATCATAATCAATAAACAGTTGCCGAATGTCTTGTAGAATGGCAGACTAGATAGGTTTTGAAAATGGCGATTTTTATAACTTACGTGACCTCGTGACCTTGACCCTGACCTTGAACCCGGACAAAAGTTATATCGTTGTGCAACACTCATCGACCTCTACCCACATACTAAGTGTCATCAAGATCGGAAAGAAAAAATTGACGGACGTATGGACGCGGACGGACGGAGACATTTGGTCCGGCTTTATTAGGTCATCTCGGTAGAGATGACCTAAAAATCACAAAACCGTCGGAAAAAGTCCATAAACACAAATATCTGCGAATGAAAAGTCGACCGGTGCAGACTCACTCTGCTCACGGGCGTGTCACGTGATTCAAGAAATGGAGCTTACATCACAATCAACTTCATCAAACATATTGTGTATGCACTCGGATGCACCGCAACTTGTGCTTGCAATCCACAGAGTGGCCTGAAAGTCGCTTTACCCTGCTACACTTCTTGCACCTCCCTCCATCCTCCTCGCCAAGTTGGTGCAATGAGAATGAAGGAACACATCCATATAATATACAATGACTGATTAATTGGTTCACGAAAAAATATTTTCACGAAAAAAATAAGTGACCACTATATTCGTTATTGTCTGTATGTCTGTATGTATGTCTGTATGTATGTCTGTATGTATGTCTGTATGTATGTATGTCTGTATGTATATGTATGTCTGTATGTCTGTAGGTCTGTAGGCCTGTATGTCTGTCTGTCTCTGTCTGTCTGTCTGTCTGTCCCGAGCATAGCTCCGTGGGTTTTGATCCGATCCTGATGAATTTTTGGTGGGAGTTTTATGTCATGATCTAGTTGTGTTTTCCTGAAAATGGGCGTGGTCCGCCCATTATGGCGGAGCCACGCCCAAAAACATGCGTTTTTAGGGGGTAGCCGATTTCAATTTGCATCTTCTCCTAGGGGGTTTGTCGAATCTGACAGGGGTTTCGGTATTTGGTTAGCCCAATGGCACCTGCATAGCCCCACAGAGCTCGATTTTTCATTTTCGTCCCAAGGTCAAGGTCACAAGGTCACGAACTTAGAAAATTGCGAATTGTGTTTTTAGGGGTAGCCGATTCTCAATTTGCATCTTCTCCTAGGGGTTTGTCGAATCTGGCAGTGGTTTCGGTATTTGGTTAGCCCAATGGCACCTGCATAGCCCCACGGAGCTCGATTTTTCATTTTCATCCCAAGGTCAAGGTCACAAGGTCAAAGGTGACAGGGTCACGAACTTAGAAAATTTCGAATTTTGACATAAAAATCATACGACCGCCCAAACTGTTGAGAGCTAGGATGACAATATTTTTTATGCATAATCTTGAGGTATTCCCCACCTAAAGTCTTGAAACGCATTTTGCTCCATCTCGAACACCTTGCCCGTGGCGCCCCCTTCAAGTTTGTTTTTACGCTGATTTCATCAAAAGTATGGATAATCCGATGAGTGTGAATGCCATATAGCCTATATGACGTTATATTGGTTCCTGGAATGTTCCAGAGGAAGTTTTGCACCAAAGGTCATAATCCTTGACCTTTGACCTTTAAAGGCCACAAAGGTCAAATTTTCAAAGTTGTGGGAATCCGAACGCGGGTTTTCGACCTTCTTCGACGAACTAACTCCAATAAGCTATAGCACGTATCCTGTTTCCTTATTTTAATGTCCACAACATTGTTTTGTGACCTTTAAAGGTTATGCAAAGGTCAAATTTTTTAAGTTGTTGAACCGAAACCGGGTTTTCGACATTTTGCCAGCTATAACCTGTCACTCGTATCACATCATGTTGATCATTTTTATAACTTGGTCAAACATTATCACATTGTCTCATCCTTGACTTCTGAACAATCTACATCGTCAAATACGCGCTCGTGAACCATCGTCGTCTACAGACTTGTTATATATCTACAGTGCCTTAGAAAGTATTCACACCCCTTGACTTTTTCAAATTTTGTAGTGTTCCAGCCTGAATTTAAAATGGATTGAAATTTAATGTTTTGTCACCGATCCACAAAAAATACCGCCATAATGACAAAGTGGAAACGTGTTTTAGAATTTTTTACAGCGTAAATGTTGTTGTGGGAAATCGAGGCCATCGCACACAAAATAAGTCCGTGTCGCGGCGGGTCGCTAATCGACCGCGAACGCCAACATTTAAATACGTGACCGTGTCCTCCATCTGACTCGTTTAACTGTGGTACACACAGTCTCCTCATCAGGGAATCAACACCCTCGGCGGTTGTGCTACTTTTAGCTTCATTGGATCTTGATTAAGGCGGCCAAGCTTACTGCTAGCACAAAGCCAGACTAAACAAGCCCATTAGTTGAGGAGCTCCTGCCTCCCCGACTACCTAGGTGCAGACAGCACTGAATTAATGGAAGAAAGGACAACCACGTGCAGTTTGAAAGGAAAATGGGAAAAGGCAATTTATTTACAGCAAGCAATGTGAGGTATGGGGAAGGAGGGAAGGGACCTCAGGGCTTTAATGGGGTCAAAGGGCAACCGGGCCAGTCAAAGAGGAAATGCATAAAAAAGCAATCAATGTGTCTTTTTACAAAAATAAAAGAAAATGCACAAGTCGCAGACTTAACTTAACCTACTCCTTAGCTACCGGATAACACGACAGAGGACCCATCAAGACTCACACACGGGAAGACAACTAGGAGGGGCAGGGTGGCCTCATACATTAAAAATGGATTGAAATTTAATTTTTTTGCCTCTCGTGCGGCCCGGTCGATCGGGCCTCGTCGACAAACGCCTCAGAGGAACGAACGGGCCTTTGCTCTCATCAGAGTTGATGCTCTCTTAAGAGCCCGTCCGTTCCTCAGCGTCGTTTGGACTGTCCCAGGGCCCGATCACTTCGGACCGTTATGCCGCTGGTTGGCGACTCCTCTCCGGCCTCTCCCCAACGACCCACAGTTCGGCTCGGCAGGCTGCGCTCCAGGCTCCCGTCTCCTACTCTCTCTCCAGCTCCTCACCGACTGCAGACTCCAGACTGATCCAGCTCCCAACGCGGCTCCACACAACTCCTCACAACTGCCCGCTTGGCGTCTCTGCGCGCCCTATAATTGGGTCCGTGAGGCGAGGTTTTTGATCTCCGATCCCTCACCTCTAAACCCCCGCTGGCTCCACCCCTTTTCGATCTTTTGATCCGATTTCGATGCGAAGCTCGGAGAGAGTGGACGTGGGTGAAATCATCGACCCTGGTGCAACGAAGGAGTCCCCGCGCCTGGTGGCAGAGATGTTGTTCGTGGGGAATTCGCCGTCGCTGGCGCAAAGATGGCGGCAAAAATGGAGATGACGGTGAGGCGTTGGCTGTTCGTTGTTGCGTAGGTTGTGAGGGATGTCGTGGTGGTCGTTGTGGAGATGGTTGATGAGAGCGATGTTGGTGGTGGAGGTGTTGTTGTGAAGCGGTTGGTCAAAAATAAAGATAGTAAAAGAAAAACGGCTTAACTGAAGATTCACAGCCCGGTACACGAATATTGCCCATTAAACATCGGTGGGGAAATCTATCTGAACACAGACTTATCGACATAACTGATCTAAAGACCTATATGGTGTAATGTGAATTTCCACAACTGTAACTATATATATATATATATATATATATATATATATATATATTGTATATATATATATATGTACCGGGCGTAGTGGCGTGCGCCTGTAATCCGGCTACTCGGAGGCTTGGGTTGGAGGATCGCTTGAGGACGGGTGCTCTGCGCTGGGCCGTGCTATGAGAGGGTGTAGGGCAGCCCGAAATCATGGCGAAACCCAATCCTTATCCCTGTGTCGTAAGAGGCGACCAGGGTTGCGTCAGGAAGAGCATCCGGCGTAAAACCTATGCCAAATCAGTATGCGGATCATAACGGATAATCCGCTGTGGCGACCCTAACGGGAGCAGCCGAAAGACGAACAACAACATATGTATATATATATTATGTATATACCTATATATAGGTATATGTATAGGTATACGTATGTATATATATATATATATACATACATACAAACACACACATATATTATATATATATATATATATATATATAATACCTATATCTATAAGTATTACATACATTACACATATATATATATATATACATACACATGTATATGCATATATCGATATATATACATATATACATATATATATATATATACATGTATATATAATATACATCGTTATATATATAGTATGTACATATATATATATATATTGTTGTAGATTCCGTCCGTCGGCGTGCGAACGACCGCGTCTAACCAATAGCGGCCGCTTCGCCCACCGAACGGACAATCCAGTCGTGACTTTCTGGAACAACGCCGAAACCAGTCACGGGTGGGTTTTAATCCGCACCACGGCCCAGTCCGTATTCTACCCGCGCGCGAAATAGGGTCAATCGCCGAATATCAATATACCTAAGTACCGGCGCGGGTAACCTACCGAGGGACCGTCCTCGGCGAAGGCCTGCTTGGACACGAACCGCTTAAGCGGTCCGTTCGTTCTGGGATAACCGAGCGGGTATTATCGCCAGACCTCGCCGGACCCGATTATATTTATCGGCTTATTTAAAAACCAACTATATTCCGAGTGCAAGATGGAGGCAGTTCAATGGGGAATGGACGCAACGAACAGGTTTACATTCACACACAAGGACATTTATTATAATAAAGCACGTATGCAATTAAACAAGGCAAAACACGTATGCAATTATACAAGCAACAAAAGCACGACAAAAGAACTACAACCGTCTACTTATTATGTACAGTCACTTGCACTTAACAGCAGTTCCTACTTATTAGACGGGGCCCACGGACACACGCACGCACACACACACACACACACACACACACACACACACACACACAAGAAATGGTGGCAGAGGCCTTTAATAACGAGCTCCAGCTCGAGGACAGGTGAGCTGAAACTCAGAACCTATCTCGAACCTCTCCACCTTGTGTGGTCCTTCAGTTGTTCGGACCGCGGTTCCAGCGAGAGCGAGCTGGATCCAATCGCCGAGCCGCGATCCTTCCGAGCTCCCACGAATCCTCCCGCGCTTCTCAACACGTGCTGGTGAGACGAGGCGCCAAACCTTCCCGTCGATGCGTCGCTTCCCCGAGGAACCACCTCCCGGCTTCTCAACACGTGCTGGTGAGACGAGGCGCCGATCCTTCCCGTCGATGCGTCGCTTCCCGAGGAACCACCTCCCACGCTTCTCAACATGTGGCTGGTGAGACGAGGCGCCGAACCTTCCCGTCGATGCGTCGCTTCCCCGAGGAACCACCTCCACGAAGAGGTCGATGAGTCGCACCAAGTCGGGAACCAAAATGGAGAATAAAGAGCTCCACGAACCAAGAAGAAGAAAGCCACCACTCGCAGCTCGAGCCGAGCGACCGGCTTAACTTCCTTCCAAACAGGGCAGCTTGAAGCAAAAAGCTCTCCCGAGCCAAGCAGAAGCCGAAGCTCACGGAACCATCAAAGCAAAAAGCCTCCAAAAAAGCCTCCTCCCGAGCCAGGCCTCAGCCGAAGCTCACTGAGCCAGCCGAAGCAAAAAGCTTCCGCAGGCCTCAACCCTAACGCAAGCCAAGCAGGACCCGACGGTCTGCTGAATGACTATCTCTACTCCCTCTCCAACTCTGTCCCCGAAAAAAGAAAAGATCTCTTCCTTATCCTCTTCCGCCTCCCCCGCTCCCGGCGTGACTCATGACTCATGCCCTTCGTGCTCCATCCCCCGCTCAGCCACGGTGGGAGGGAGTTGTTGACATCATGAGTTACTGGACGGCAGGGTTCTTCTGCTCTTCGCAGAGAGGGGGAGGGATGTCTCCATTGTTCCGTTCCCTAACTATTAAATCGATCCGCAGTGCATCTAATCGATTTCTGAACATTTAACAATGGAAGGTGAGCTATCTCGGGAACAAGCACTTATCGACATAGCTGACTAAAGGAACCTGAATGTTGTGTGCAATCGAATTCCCAAATTCCTTACAATATATATGAATATATATATATATATATAAAAAAAATATTCTTATATATACATGTATACCTATATATACATATATACCTATATATATACATTATACATATATTAGGTATAATACATACATACATATATACACAAACACACACACACAATATATATATTTATATATATATATATATATATATATATATATATATATATACCTATACCTATAATATAGGTATATACATACATATATACACAAACACAAACACAACACACATATATATAATATATATATATATATATATATATATATATATTATACCTATATATAGGTATACACATACATATATACATATATATATTACATATATATATATACATATATATGGTGTACCAAAAAAAATGTACTCACTCTTTAAAATGATAATAAATGCTTTGTTTATTGACTTAGAAACAAGATTAATGGTTAAATGTATAAATGGATAAATGCATGTTTTACAAATGTTCAAACTGCCGACCATCACGTTCCAAACACAGCCGATAATACGGACCAATGGATTAATGTTGGAATGTAACTTTTTCAATTAATTCGCTTCAAAATGCGATGGGCGCTTGATTTTGGGATTTGCGGGGGTGGTTGATGACCGTGTTCTTCCTGAACACTCCTTATGGAACGTCATGCACAGTTCCATCTGTTTCAAAACTTATCTCGGATGCGAGCAATGGTGCGTCGCGTTGGTGGATCTTTGTGAAAATGTCTTCTAAATTGTCTTTGCACTTCACATGATGTTTTCGTGCTTCCAGTAGCACTTTATGATAAATTTTTTCTTTCTTCAAAACCTAGGTGTACTTCTGCCATTATTAGGGTCAATTTGATCTGAAAATAAATGAAAAATTCGATGAGTTTATGAGGAGCCAAAATGTGAGTACATTTTTTTGGGACACTTGTATATATCACATAACATATATAAATATATATACACACATATAATGTATATATAATATATATATATATATATATATATATATACTATATATACATACCTATATATGTATATCCGAGGTGTGTTCAAAAAAGTATCCAACCTTAATTTTCGTGCGTAAACAAATGAGCTAGGGAGGCGTGGTTTGGTGCACGTATGTAGGCGATCCTAATTCATATGCGTGAATATTTTCCCCGTCTGCAGAAGCTGTCAGTCGCCGACAGACCGCCGATGAGTGAGGAAGTGTAAGTGAGCGCCGTCGGATTTTCGTTTTTGACAAAAATGGCGGAAAAAACGTGAACAACGCTACTGCATAAAATTTTGTGTAAAGCTTGGCGATTCCCAAGTGGAAACGATCCGCAAGATTCAACAGGCCTTCGGGAACGAAGCAATGGGCACCACACAGATAAAGAGTGGTACACACCGCTTCAAAGATGGTCGCACATCAGTGGAAAGTGAAGCACGTTCTGGTAAGGCCCTCAACATTCCGAAATGAGATCGTCATTTACCAAGTGAGGCCCCTGCTGATGCAGGATCGTCGAATCCCGATCAGAGAACTTTGCAGACGAGGCGGGCGTCAGCATTGGATCCATTCATTCCATTGTGACTGAGGATTTGGGCTTTAAGGAGAATCTCAGCGAAGTTCGTGCCAAAGCTGCTAACGATCGAGCAGAAGCAACTCCGTTTGGAGATCGCACAGGACATGCTGGAGACTGTGAAACAGAGATCCCAACTTCTTCAACACAGTGATCACTGGCGATGAGACCTGGGTTTATGGGTACGGACCAGAAACCAAGTTCCCAGTCATCACAATGGAAGCATCCAACAATCCCCGAGGCCCAAAAAAGCAAGGAAGGTCGCAGCAATGTCAAAGTCATGCTGACCGTCTTCTTGACTCCAGTGGCATGGTTCAATCATGTGAGTTACGCACCAACGGCACAACCATCACAAAGAGTACTACCAAGAGGTACTTGCGTCACTTTCGTGACGCTATGGCGACGCAAACGGCCGGACCTGTGGAAGCGGTCAATATTGGCAGCTGCCATCAACGATAACGCACCCCGCCCCTTCTTCACATTTGATACAGAGTTTCCCTGGGCCAAACACAACACACCTGTGGCTTCGTCAGGGCTCCCTACTCTCCTGCATGGCTCCGTCTGACTTCTGCTTTTCCCCGCAAGCTGAAAAGCCCCTGAAAGGGACCAGATTTCAGTCCAGAGAAAGACACCATGCGGAATTCGACGGACCCGGAGCTGCGTGGCCATCCCAAAGAGGCGTTCCAGCGCTGCTCTCCGACAGTGGCAGAAACCGTTGGGAGAAGTGTGTGGCAGCCCAAGGGGACTACCTTTGAAGGAGATTAGTGGTAAGTTTGTTGTATCTGGAATACGAGTATTTTTATGAACAAAAGGTCGGATACTTTTTTGAAACACACTCGTATACCTATATATGTGTATATATATATACATATATATATATTATATACATATTTATTGATATTGTTCGGAAAATGGCCCTTGGTATGCTACTAATATAAGGATTAGCCCAGATCCCCATTAAATGCATGTTTAGCGCCAGGATGTTGGTAATTTGACGTTACATGTGTGTCGGGAGGTGTCACAGGCTGTTTAATTTTGTTTGTGCAAGTGGTGGTGGACCGAGAGAATTCTTCTATCTTCCTTCCCTCTCTCCGGAACAATAGTTCCCGCCGCCAGCACTGAGAGGGGGATGCCAAAAAGAGGAGCGCAC
>CM068956.1:102337524-102368218 GCA_035128595.1 Eptatretus atami | reverse complement strand
TATTTGTTGGATAGATGGGTTTCTTCAGATTTTGGGATTAAAAGAGTGTTGCCTTCTGTGAATCGTTCATCCATTGGCTTTTCCCCTTTGATGAGCTCGTTAAATGCTCGAGCGTAGTGAGGGTGGAGAGCATGCAATTGCTTTAGTCATTAGTTCAGAATCCCATCCGGGCCTAGGCCTGGGCATTTGAAGTTCGGTGCTTTTTCGAGATGTTTTCTAATTTTTTTTCTTCGTCAGTTGTCAGTTGGTGCATTTCCTGTAGCAGGTGCTTTTTACTTTCCAAGTGTCGTATCCATTCTGCTTCCTTGTGTTCTTTTTTGTCTTCAAATATACTCTTCCAAAAATTTTCTAGGTCCTCTTTTTTTCGGGGGAGTTGTCACATTCTGTTTCTGTTTCCCTAACTCTCGGTAGAACTTTTTCTGGTTGTTTTCAAACTGCTGATTTTGGTTTCTTCTATTATTGGCCTCATCATCGTTTTTTAATGTTCCATGCTATCTGTTGTATTTGGAGTTTATTATGGGCAGCTAATGGGTCTTGTCTGTTGTTTTATATATTATAATTCTTTATTTGTCTGATTCTTTTCATGAGCTTGGACTTCTGTTTCTATTTTCAATTGTTCTCTTTGTCCAATTTCCACCCTCAGTCAGTCTCTCTGCTTCTCAAGTCTCTGTTTCCATGGTGTGGTTTTGTTTCTGGTCAGGTTATCAGATCTATATTTTTATGTTAGGATTCGCTAGGTATCCGTTATTGTCGGGTTTTCCGTGTGTGTGTGTGTGCGTGCGGTGTGTGTGTGTGTGTGTGTGTGTGTGTGTGTGTGTGTGTGTGTGTGTGTGTGCGCAACGCGAGGCTCCACAGCACAAACCAGCAAACCGATTTCGATGAAACTTGGCGAACAGGTGCCATATGCGCTGGGAGTGTGCGCGTTTGAGTTTCGTTGCTAAGCAACCACCCGTTGCTATGCAGCGGCCGAAAAACCGCGTTTAAGAACCAAACGGTAACTGACGTAGCGCGGCTTCTATGATAGGTAGAGCGACCGGACCACTCCTGCCTATTCCTGCTCATCCCCATCTAGCTATCGCGACAGCATAACGTTCCTCTATTCTCATATTTTTCGAATGGCAGCCTCCGAATGCGGAAAGTGGTGAACCAGGGAATAGTTTAAGTGACCTTGACCTCGAAACCGTCGACGGCGGAACGTTCACATTCGGTGTATGGATAAGTTTAATAACTACTACAAAATTGAACAGCAGCATTTTTCCAGATTCGATCACCAAGGGTGTCGGGGCTGAAATACGCAAATTCGAAAAAATACTTTTCTCGACCTACGTTCACTATTTTCAATATTGTCCTACAGTTTTGAATGTGGAGAAACGAGACTTCGGAATTAAACACTTCGAGATATTTAGAAAATTTACTGAGCCGATTTTTGATTTAGGTTTTATTTTCAAATGGTAGTCCTGTGAGGAGTGCCAGTTGGAAAAATACGCAATAGGAAAATCTTGCCAGGCAGAGGAACATGTATGTGAACAATACGTCTTGGCAATGAATCTTCGTCGGTGGATCGGTCAGAATGAAAGAGCATCGTATCCAGCACTTCGATCCTAGCGGATCCCCGTCGCTACCGGCTTGTCATTGTTTACCTGTCATTTTCTCTTAGACATACAGTGCTGCTGCTAAACTCACATTGTTAATTTCTCTTAAATTAGGTGATTTGGGAGATTTTAATGACTGCTTGATTTATTCTTCTTACTTTTGTTTTAAACTGTTTTTTTTTTCTTTATTCGGTGGAGATGTGGTCTTTGCTTGGGTGATATTAATTTAACTTCCTCTGTTTATTAGTCAGTTCATATTCTGACTGTTCATTTTCAAATCCGGATCCAGATCCAGGTTTCACCAAAATCGAAGCAGTTCGTCCTTGTCACACACCCAAGCTGTCCACAATTTTTTGAGATATCATGCACACAAACAAACAAACAAACAAACGACAGGTCAGGTCAGGTATGGGAGCATGTGCCAGAACAGCGCGTTGCTGCGTCCACTTTCCACCGTACTCAGGGGCCTCCGTCTGGCCATCCCCAGGCAGATGCCAGGCCCATCCCCATCTCCTTGAGATGCCGGTCAACCTGCTGCAACCACGAGGCACGTGGTCGCCCATTGGCCTCCTCCACTCACGAGACTCCTCGCTGAGAGAATCTGGTGAGCAGGATCAGCGTCAGGAAAACGAGCCACATGTCCATGCAGAAGCAGCTGACGCTACGGACTATGCAGGTAACAAATCTCATTTGAGTCTCTCTCAGCAACCGCTCGTTGGACACAAAATCTGACCAGCATAGCCAAGATTTCTCCAAAGAGACCTGGTACCAAGGAATTAAGTCTCCGTCTCAGATCCTTGGTCAGAGTCCAAGTCTCGCATCCATAGAGCAAACTGGAAGCACCAAGGACCTGAAGACTCGGACTTTCGTCCTCCCGCACGGGTACCGGCAGCGCCACACCCAATGATCCAGTGAATCCATGACTTCCCAGGCCCGACCAGACGTCTAGTGACCTCTGACTGACAGCCAGCAGATACATGAATATCACTGCCAAGGTATGTGAATCTCTCCACGACCTCAACATCCTCACCACAAACAGACACAGACAGGACAGCAGCATCCAATATGTCATTGAAGCCTGGATCTTAGTTTTGACCCAGGAAACCCATAATCCCAGTGGCTCTGACTCCTCATTCAGCACCTCAGGGCCCCCAAAAGGATATCTAAAGTCTCCGCAAAGATGACTGCATCATCTGCGAAATCAAGGTCCGAGATCTTGACATTCCCAAATGATGCACCGCAGCTTGATCTCTCCAACATCCTCCTAGAATCCAGTCCATACAAGTGCTGAAAAGTGTAGGGGCCAGTACAGACCCTTGACGAATTCCAGTACAACTGGAAATAAGTCAGAGATGGTACCACACATTTCACAGCACTCAGTACCAGAGATAGAGTTAAGACATCAGATCGATCAGTTTTGGTGGCACCCCACGAAGACCAAGAATCCTCCAGAGGGCATCCCGATTCACTGAATCAAATGCTTTACAGAGATCAATAGGCTGCAAGCAGCCCCTGCCGAAACTCTCGTCTGGTTCGGTGAGGACCCGAAGAGCAAGGATACGGTCAATCATTGACCTCTTTGGTTTAAAGCCTGACTGCTCTGGACGCTGGTGCTCAAGCAGATGGTGGCGAACCCTATCAAGAATTATCCGAGCAAAGACCTTGCCAGGCACTGAGAGCAGCGTCACCCCTCGGTAGTTGTTGCAGTCTTGGCGATCACCCTTCCCTTTCCAGAGAGGGACAACAAGGCCCCAACAACAACAACAAAACAAACACAACACAACAGAAAGGGGTGAAAACATAACCTCCTTCACCTTCGGTGGTGGAGGTAACTATAGGAGGATCTCTCTGTGACTCAACTCAACAAAACCACAATATATAATATATATATATATATAATATATATATATATATATTATCTTCTTCTTCTTCTTCTTTCGGCTGCTCCCGTTAGGGGTCGCCACAGCGGATCATCCGTTATGATCCGAAACTGATTTGCACAGGTTTTACGCCGGATGCCCTTCTTGACGCAACCCTGGTCCCTCTTACAAACAGGGATAAGGATTGGGTTTCGCCATGATTCCGGGCTGCCCTACACCTCTCCTAGCCAGCCGAGCAGAGCAGAGCTCTCGTCCTCAAGCGATCCTCCAACCCAAGCCTCGAGTAGCCGGATTACAGGCGCACGCCACACAACCCGGTCTATATATATATATATATATGAAAAAAACGTTTTTTTTTCTTAATGAAAAAACATGGGATGTCATCCCCCAAAAAAGACAACCAAACAAGGAAGGAAGGAAGAAGGAATGACGCTGCAATATAGCACCACAATTCTTTTATGGATTTCCATGAAAAAGGCATGGACTGATTCAGACGAAACTTGGTGGACAAGTTCGGTGCGTGAGAAGGACGAAACGATTTGATTTTGGTGAAGAACAGGATGTGGATCGGAGAATGAAAATTTTTTTTTAGGTGATTCTTCACCGTTGAGAGTTGGGGCCAAAAATGATATATAGCTTGATATTTAAAAAGTTGTGGAGTAGTTATAACAAAACTCGGTGGATCAGTTGGTTCGGTGACAAGAACATGCCGATTAGGTTTTGGTTCAAGTCTGGATTCAGAACCGGCCTATCAGTGGGATACGAAACGTAAACTGTTCAGCCTGGCGGAGGTATGCATTCTCCCAAATGCCATTGTAGTTTAATGTGAAGCCATAAAACTTTTTTTGGTGTTGTTATATTTTGGTGGTACCATAAGTTTGACTAATTTTGTTACGTTGTTACCCTGCACAGGTGAATCGAAAAACGGGGTTAAGCAGTTGGTTCATTCTGTCTGTCAGTCTGTCTACAGATGTCACTCTTGAATGAGGAACAACGTAATTTCAATTGAATTTTATATTTTGAACATCATAACACGAATCAGAATATGAATCGGAACACGAATCTGCAGTTTAGCAAAACATTGGTTCTGAATTTGGCAAATTGTACAGAATCTCCTCCCGAGTGTGCATGTGCACAGAGGAAAAAGGTAATTGTTTTCATCCGTCTGCCTATCTGGCGGTCAACCAAAATTGAGAATCATTCCAACCAGGAAACTTACTGTTTTTAGGAACCTCATAAAGGATACAAACAACAGGCGCAAAGAACTAATTTACCGTGTTGAATGAGGTGGTGTAAAAGGCACCCTGAACAAGCAAAGACCACCACCATCAACGGTGGTAAACTTCTGAAAAAACTTTTTCTCGAGCCTTTAAAACCTTTATTTTATTTAAATTTAATTATATACTTGAACAGTGTAGAACACAAATCACCTTGTTTCTACTTATTGAAACCTCCAGTTTAACATTGCTTGGACAAGATATTACACCATTCTACGCCATCTCGACCAATCAAATTTTCTGTTCGCTCTCTCAGTGTTGTAGAATTTCGAGATTCAGACAAAATCACAGCTCATACGAAATGTTGATCGTGCTTGGAAACGCAAAGCAAGAGTTGAAAAGACCCTTTGCATGTACTTTAACTCAAGACTTGCGTGGGGTAAGGTAAGGTGTCTCTATGAACATGAATTCTAGTTTTGAAAAGCAAACTATTTATTGTAACAAGGTGAATATAATTTAATAGTGGATCATTAAAATTATGGGTTGTATCAATCAATACATCCCTCCGTGAGAATCAAAGCCCTGAAAAGGTGCTGAAAAATCGAAACCCTGAAAAGAATCTGTAATGTACTCCATCACTGCCAACTTGTTAGTACTTTCCCATCATGAATTTTGGTCCATTTACTTGTTCAACCAATGGCAGTAGTGTAGGCGTGGTTTTTATCTGGTTTCCAACCAATCATTTTGCCTGACACTACTACTGTGCTCGAGGACCTCCCTCTCGAGGGATGAGAGGCGAGGAAGGCTTTAAGGGGAGTGTTAGAAGGCTCGCTATTTACACCGTCATGGAAATGACTCACAGACTTTAATTCCACTGGAGTTAAAGTAAAGTTCCACTGGAGTTCAATTAAAGTTCCACTGGAGTTAAACTAAAGTTCCACTGGAGTTAAACTAAAGTTCCACTGGAGTTAAACTAAAGTTCCACTGGAGTTAAACTAAAGTTCCACTGGAGTTGAACTAAAGTTCCACTGGAGTTGAACTAAAGTTCCACTGGAGTTGAACTAAAGTTCCACTGGAGTTAAACCAAATTTCCACTAGAGTTAATCCACATCCGTGGCCCTATTCTCCCAAAGCACTTTGCCCTCTGCACCAGCAGCATCGTACCATGTGCCATGCCATGGCTCTATCTTCAGTGGGTTTTCGCTCCTTTCAACGGCGAGACTACTATCATCAAATCCCTTTTGGTGAGCAGCTTATTCCCACGGACACTGGGCATTTATGACACCCGAGTCACCAAGTGGATCATATTATTTTGTAGACACGACGCCGAATTGGTCCACTGGTGATACGCCATTTTTTGCTTCTTTTTGAACTTGTGACAGTATTCACCCGTATTCCAAGCAGACTGGGCGAAGTCATCATTGTTTAGCGGTGAGTAGAAGTCGATAACTCGATTTTCTATCAATCAAAACCCTGAAACCAAACTCTGCGAGACTGAAAAGGTTCTCGATCGCAGGATACGGTAAGCTTCGGCAGGTCCTATGGTTTGACATTTAAGGTTATGGGCCTGGTACACAAAAAGCTGACACTTCTATGTACCCTGATGTGAAGCCAACTAATGCCAGCAGACCGGATATCCAGCTTCACGTCTCTCTGAAGGGTGGTGTTCTCATTTGATCTCACGCGCTGCCGCTGAAACACCAACATTTTGTAGTCGGGTCTGGAATCAAATGGTGTTTTTGCTACATTGACACCTCAAAGTTGAGTGTGCTACCTCTGAGCTATCATGTCTGCCATGATACCATTAAAACGTCAATCACGGATGTTGAGATTCTATTAATCATATCCACTCTGCACAAGTCACAAATATTCAACGTCTCTAAGCGGATTACAAATGATTGTGAGTTTGACACAATGACAATCCACTCTGTTATTTGTTTGTTCCTTTAAGTGTCCCTGTCTCGGTGAGGTCGTACAAACTGGTGTTCAAGCACTCGAGGCACTTCGAACGTAAACAAATCTTTTCCAGTGGAATGATGTGATTAATCACAGAAAAAGTAGAAGGTTTGAATCCCAGATCAAATATGTTACATTTCTTCTTATTTAACGGCTCCAATGATTCCCACGTTCTTGGTAGGGTTGGCCCTGGAAAATTTGGCCCAAGTCTTTCACGAACCGACTGGCCAGGCCTGCCGTTCGACTAAGGTTAGAGCAGGAATTTGTAACTTGTCCAGGATGCCGGCGATAGGTCGCCTACTCTTCGCCGAGGACACCATTGGGGATCAAATATTTTACACGAAATTGTGAAAATCAAAGGATTCGCTTTACATTGAGGGTGCTCAAAACTTTGTTTGGATTTCACACAATTATCCTAGAGTATTGTACATCCTGACAGAGTGGTAGAGAAGTTGTGTCAGGTCACGGATAGGATGTGTCAGTTACCTGCACTGTTACAGAGTGGAAGATGAAGTTCTATGTTCCCTAAATTCTGAGCAAGGAAGCAGCACGTAACATTTCAAAAGTCTTTGATGTGACTTTGCCAAGTTCGGAATCGAACCCCCGACCTCCCAGGCTCAGAGCAGACGCAATACCCACAATGCCACCGAGTCTGGAACATTTCTGTCATTTGAGCCAGGGGGTGCAAGCATTCTGGCACATTTACAATCACATTTCATCATCCGGACAACGATTTCACATCAAACTAGAAGGGCGCTCGGTAGAGCGTATACCTCCGCCAAGCTGATTAGTTTACCTTTTGTATCCCACTGACAGGCCGGATATGGATTTGGACCTCAACTAAAATCTAATCGGCTTCTTCTTGTCACCTAACAAACATGTTCACCAAGTTTTGTCCGAATCCGTCCATAACTTTTTGAGATATCGTGCTATGTATCGTATTTGGTCCTATCACTAAATTCTTGTATCACTTTTGGCCTTATCCTTGTCACATATGCTTGATGTGAAAATGATCAAAAAGTTAATTGTACATCCAAAACTAGAAGGGCACTCGGTGGAGCACATACCTCCACCACGTAATGCCTGATCCACGAGAACATATCGGGTCCAATACATTTTTGAAATATCATGCTATACACTACTATATCGTTTTTGGCCCGATCACTCAATTGTGAAGAATCACTTAAAAAATTAAATAACTCTCATATCCAGATCTGGATTCAGTTCTTCACCAAAATCGAATCAATTCTTCCTGGTCAC
The DNA here is from genome assembly GCA_035128595.1 of Eptatretus atami. Taxonomy (NCBI): domain Eukaryota; kingdom Metazoa; phylum Chordata; class Myxini; order Myxiniformes; family Myxinidae; genus Eptatretus; species Eptatretus atami. The sequence continues at coordinate 102,360,313 of CM068956.1, read as the reverse complement.
ACACCCAACATGTCCACAAAGTTTTGTCCGAAACTTTCTCCAACTTTTTCAGATATCATGCAAAATATCATTTTGGCCATATCTCTCAATGGTGAAGAATCACTTGAAAAAAATTCTAGTAGTCTGATCCGGATCCGGATCTTCACCAAAATCGAATCACTTCGTCCTTGCGACACACCCAACCTGTCCAGAAAATGTCATCCGGATGCGTCCACAACTTTTTTGAGATATCCTGCACACAGTCAAAACAAACAGACAGACAGACAAGGGTGAAAACATGACCTCCTTCCACCTTCGGTGGCGGAGGTAATGATTTGAACATGACGTCCTCGATGCACAAACCAGTGAATGGTTTATTGATTTCATCTTGGATCACAGATTTGCCACTCTTCAATGGAATGATCGTATACGATGACAAATGTTCAAACCGTAATACTTTTGGCAAAATTAAAATCATATTCATGAACGTTTTCAACTTAGTAACATCCAATTGTGTTTTAATATCACAACTCAACCTCCACATTTACTATTCCAAATAATAATGATCGTTTTTTTTTTTTAAAATCCAACATTTATTTGGTTTTGTTTGAACTTTTCTTTGATAAAATCCAACTTTTGTTTGACCTTCCTGACCCCATCACTTTAAACATAACACTAATGGTAAGTTGAAACTTCCATCAAGGCAGAATTACCCTGACATGATGAAGTCTTCTCAGCAGCTGATGATACCCAGTAGGAAGAATATGTTGAAGTGGCATTGTAGCAAAAAGCCCACTGCCCAGGGGCCTAATGGTAGAGAAGCAGGCAATCATTAGGTGATTAACCGGAGGAAAGAGATTACAGTGACAAATGGGACACATTTTGAGGATGGGAAAGTGGCTTTCACTCAGCAAAGAGGACATCTTTTAAGGCACATCAGACGCCATAATTGTTTCACTGCTGAGTTCTTAGATATTTTACATGCGCTGATGTTTCATGATGTCCGTGCAATCTATACGGCTCTGACTGAGATAAAACGTTACATCTCTTACACTTAACGTTGACTCGCAGTGAGTGATCGTCTTGTGAAATCGCAGTTCAAACTAAAACGTCCGTTCAATGAGAAATGGGTTCAATCGATGGTGGAAATGATGCAGCACTTGCTGATCACAAAGATCCTTATGACGTAAAAACAATGCCAATTGAAGTCGAAGATTGTCGCGATGGAGGTGTGGATGAGTGCAGATGAGTGGAAGGGTGGCGGGTGAGTTTGACAATCGTTGCCTAGTTGCCTGAACTAAAGTTTTATTTTTTTTAAAAAAAAAAGCCACAAAAATTTGCCCGGAGCAAAGGCTGGACCCCATGTGAATGGGGTGGAAGACGTGTTGACGCTTCTCGTGCGATGTTCTTTGATCCGTGTGCCCAACCTCCTTGTGAAGTTCGTTTGATCTGTCAATGCGCAGTTTGGTGCAGTAGCTGGAGCGCCCAGGATATTTGAAACGAGATCTATAACCATTGGCCGGCCATTCCGGTGCTGAAAAATACCCGATTAGGGTCATCCCAAAAGATCTGTCGTCCTGCTTGCAATGAAGTTTTGAAGTAAAAGGTCGAGGTGATCACAAGGTTATCCTTGTGCTTACTCATTATATTCAATACCAGCAAAGGTACCGTACCTGGCGTTGCTGAGCAACGCCAGGACCCTCCTGCGACCCCTTCCCCTCCCTTCACCCACACCTTCCTCTGCCTCCTACCACTCTTTCCCTTCCCTTCCCTTCCCTCCTCCCACAAAGGTACATGTGTTGCCTGGGATCTAACACCACATATATTTGGACTACCACAATTAAGCACATGTTTAGAGACAAACATCACCCATTGCTTCACATGGGAATACTAAGAGAATGGGTAGAAAACCGAAAGTATCATAATCACGACTCTTTTTCTATTTCAACAGACTGCTCTCAATTCGACCTTTCCTTCATACCTTGTCTTAAAAGTCCAACTGTTACAATGGTTCTCCTCTCCATTCTCTTAATTCGCCTTCATTGCATCCCTCAAGAAATGTCTTCAGTCACATTTCTGACCTAAAAATGAAAAAAAACCCAGTTTGCTATGAATGTTCGCTTTCCATCAAACATCCTTTTTTACCAACTTGAGTGCCAATTCACCCTCTCACCCTCCCTCTCAAAGCAACTGTCACACTTTCCCCTCCAAGCTTCCCTCTCACGTTTCTCAAAACCCCCTCACCTTTCTACCTCAACTCTCTCCTCACCTTCTCCCACCATTCTCCTCCCTCACTCAACCACCCACCATCTTCCCCTCACTCACCCCTCAAAGTCCCCCCCCTCTCATCCACAAAGCTGCCTCCTCTCCTGCCCTCTCTCCTCCATCTCATCACGCCACCTCTTCAAATCCTCAACTGCCTTCTGCCCCCTTACTTGTTACTCCCCACTGTACCTCAACCCAGCACAACAGAGCCTTTTCTCCTCCTCATCCAGCCCCTCCCCACACTCTTTCAACAACCCTCCTTACCTCCCCCCCACCTCCTCCCTCATACTACCCCCCTCCCTCTCCTGCACTCAAAGCCTCCTCCCCTTCCTCTTTATTAACAATGTGGACCTCAAACATCTGGCGCCTTCACTCAAACCTGACAGATCTTTCCATACAGGTTGCCACTGGCAAACCAGACATAATCTGCCTAACAGAAACTTTCCTCCTTTAAGACGTCTCTGACTCCTCCTCTGGTATGACAGACCTCAGCCTCGTCTCTTAAGGGTTGCTCTCTTCATCAAAGACTATTCCTCACTCTCCATGCACTGCCATTACCCCCCCCCCCCACACCCAGGAATACCTCTGGCTACGGCTTCCCCTCCACTCCCACCTCATGTTTATATGTTGTTGTACCGTCCACCAAACAGTGATGACTCCATTTACACCTCACTTTCCTTCCGAAAACATGGACCAACTTCTATCCTCTCATCCGAACTCTCTCTTCCTCATATGTGTGACTTCAATTGTCATCATGCCAGTTGGCTAGGTGTGGTACCTCCTCACCTGCCATGGCACTTCAGCAAAAGACTTATGTGACTCATTGGGACTAACTCAATCGGTCAACTTCCCTACACGGATCTCAACCAATGGTACTCAATCTCTTCTGGATCTGATTTTGACAAATTCCCTGAAAATATCAGCTGTTCTTCCACCACTCCAATGGGTTCTTCTGACTTTCTGTTCTGTTCTTCTGACCGCTACTTTCTCCAACATCAACTCCTGGGAATTCTTTCAAAGTAATTTCTCTCTCCCGTACACAGATATATCCCCTCTCGTCCTCAGTTTTCCTTCCCTTCCTCCCGCCCATGGTTCACTGAAGCTTGTGACGAAGCATTTGTCCTGAACAACTTGCCTTTGCCTCATGAAAGCAAACCCAACTGAGGGTAATCTCAGTTAATTCCATAAAGCTCGGAACAAGTGTGTATTCTACCCTCAGGAGAGCCAGAAAAACACATCTTTCTAATCTCAAGTCTGAACTCTCAAACCTCTCTCCCTCCTCAAAATCCTAGTGGCATCTAATCAAATCTGTTTCTGGTGTATGTTCCCCTCCATCCCCTCCCTTACCTCAAATGGCCACACTGCTGACACCGCACGTGAAAAGACTGAACGGCTAAACTCCGCCCATATATGCATCTAAATCTTGTGTACGAACCCATCGCTTTCTGAACCTGCCTTACCCAGTTGCACCCACCTGTCCCTGGACTCTTTTGTCCTTTCCTCCTGACCAGGTGGAGAGCTTGCTGTCAAACCTCGACTCAGATCTGTAACCGGTCCAGACGGCATCAGCCCACGTGTCCGAAAAACCTACTCTGGTGCTCTTGCTCACCCTCTCTCTGTTCGATTCACCCTCGCATTTGCTCAAGGTCATCTGCCATCTGCTTGGAAATCAGAAAACATTACTGCCCTGCATAAAAAAGGTGCAAAAACGGATCCCTGCAACTGCAGACCAATCAGCCTTCTCCCAATCATCAGCAAGGTTATGGAATCCATCATCGCTTCAGACATAAATCTTCCTCTTCTCCAATGGCTTTGATTTCGATCATCAATTTGGTTTCAGACCAGGTCACTCTACCCTGGATATGCTGCTTCGCTCTCCCAACAATGGATGGAGGTACTCAATGCCAGACATGAAATCAGAGCCATATCCTAGACAATCACGTGCTTTTGACAAGGTCTGCACCCTGCCCTGCTCACCAAACTCTCTTCCTATGGTATCCAAGCCATCTCCACTCATGGCTCACAGACTTCCTCTCCTGTCGCAGCCAACGTGTGGCCCTAAATGGAGTTCTTTCATCCCCTCTCCTCCAGCGTGGAGTTCCTCAAGGTAGTGTTCTGGGCCCTGTTCTTTTTCTGGTTTCATCAATGATCTCTCCAACTCTCTGGAAAATCCTCTTTATCTCTTTGCTGATGACTCCACCCTCTGCCGTACCATCTGTCATCTCTCAGACCGGCAAGCAGCAGCTCTTCACTCACTGCAGATCTGGATAAATCACAAACTGGTCCAACACGTGGAACATGTCTTTCAATTATGACAAATCTCACACTCTCACTATGTCTCTCCGAAAGGACCATCTGGAAAACCCCCAATCTACTTTCTCAACAGTCCTCTTGAAGAAGTTCTTTCTTTCAAGCTTCTGGGTCTCATATCTGCCATGATCTTTCTGGGAAAGCCACATTTCCAACCTGGCCTCCAAAGCCAGTCGCCGACTGGGAATCCTCCATCATGCAAAGTCCTTCCTCGGCCCACCTGAGCTCCTGACCACATTCAAAGCACTTCTTCTGGCAGCCTGATGAGTACTGCTCTCCCCTTTGTGCTGGTGCTCCTGCCTCTCACCTTGCTTGGCTTCACACTGTGGAAACCAAGGCATTTAGGGTCATTGGTATCTCCCGCGATGAGGCTGAGTCATTGGGCCTCTCATTCTCTCAACGTCGGCAGGTCGGTGGTCTTTCTGTCTTCTACTGTCTCCTCCCCAGTCTCCTCCCCTTGCTGTGTCTGTGATTTGTCCCCTCCATATTTTCGCAGGGTGCTCAAGGTCCGCCAGCAAACCCCTTCTGGTGAAACTACCAAAATCACGAATCACTGCTCACCTTCACTCTTTCATTCCTCTTTTTCCGCACCTTTGGAATAAACTCCCACACTCTCTTCAATCCCTTTCTTCCCTCCAGGTCTTCAAAACAGCTGTTCAACACCACCTCTTATCTTCCCCCATTAATCCACCACAAACCCACCTCCTTCAAATTCCCTGCCTTCCTTCCCAAAAGTTCCCTGTCGAGTAAAGTCCTGAAAGTCCCTGTGGTGTCCATCTTGGATACCCCGTGTTCCCTGCTCCATCCCTCTCCCTTCCACAAATCTCCTAATATCGCTGTTCCCCACTGTTTTGTCCTTCCCTCTCTCGCCCCTCTTGTCTCCTGTACCCCTTGTTGTGCATTGTGTGTTAGCTCTCATACAAGCCTCACCAATGTATACAACAACAAAAAAAGAAAGAAAGAGGGGAGAGAGAGAGGAATGGGAAAGAGAGGAGAGAGAGGGAGCGTGAGCGAGGGTGTGAGAGGAGGGGGGAAGCGAGAGAGAGGAGGGTTGGAGGAGGGGAGAGTGAGGAATATGTTTGTGAATAGAGTTATCAGGGAGGGGAGCAAGGGAAAGAGGAGATGAAGAGCGGGGGGGACGGGGAGGGAAGGAGAGGAGGAGATGCCTCCTCACACACCACTCCAGAAGGGAGAGGGTGGAGCAGGGGGTGGAGCAAGAAAAAGAGAGAGACAGAGAGAGAAGAGGGGGGGAGAGCAAAGGAGGGAGGGGGAGCAGAAGGGAAGGGGTGGGAGAGAGAAAGAAAAGGAAGGGGAGAGTGAGGAAATGGGGGGAGGGGGGGGAGAGTGACACCTCACACATGTCACTGTACACTCCGGATGTGTGGATGTGAGAAGTGGGGTGGAGAGGAGAAATGAGAGGAGGGGTAGGAACAAGGGAGGGGGGAGAGATGGGAGAGAGAGGAATAGGGGGGAGGGTGTGAGAAAGGGGGGAGCAAGGAAGAGGGTAGAGCGAGGAAGAGGGGGGAGAGCGATGCCTCACATACATGTTGCTACACTCTTGGAGCGAGGGGGGGGGTGAGCGAGAGAGTGAGAGGAGTGGAGCGAGGAAGGGGTGGGGGAGAGTGATCCTTATCACATGTCACTATACACTCCAGGAGGGAGGGTGCAAGGAGTGGGTTGGAGAAAGAGAGGACGACGAGTGGAGCGAGGAAGGGAGGGGAGAGCGATGCCTCACTACATGTTGCTATACACTCTTGGAGCGCGAAGGGGGGTGAGCGAGAGAGAGTGAGAGGGAGTGGAGCGAGGAGAGGGTGGGGGAGAGTGTTACCTCACCACATGTCGCTATACACTCCAGGAAGAGGGGGTGAGGAGTGGTGGGAGTGAGAGAAAGAGAGGGGAGAGAGTAGGAGGAGGAAGGGGGAAGAGTGGGGAAGGGGTGGGGTGGGGGTGGGGAGAGGAACGCCTTGAAAATTTCAGTGGAAATTTTCGGAGTAACATTTAATTAAAATAGTATTGCAATATTTTTGCAATTCTCTCTTGACCTTGTAGTTCACTTGTCCTGCTGCTTTACTCATTCTAATCCACCCTTTATGTTTATCGTTCTTTTAATTCGATCTTTAATTTCAATTATTTTGCCTTTTCAACTCTGGAGATTTCCCCACGGAGAACCCAGCCGCGCCCGCAAGAGCCTTTGTGGCCATCCCGCTGGTTCATCATTTTCGTCGCACTCAATGAAGTTACACTTTTGGCAGCTTCCAAAATCTTTTCTTCAGTCAATATAATTCTCCAAACAGTATAAAAATTTATGTTTAATGCTTTGGCAGTTTCACATTTTCTTGTGTAAATACGGAGAAGGAAGGAGTGATCACAGCTTTGCTTGATTAATGTAAATACATAATTATACGATTGGTTATAAGAATCGTCAATACCTTTAAATTTTCAGATTTCACTCCAGATTTCGACACTTGATTACTCCACGTGCTCTGATCCTCTAAGCCGAGACACATTTCGATTATATACTTTAATTAGAGTACATTGTGGTTCCAAGGCAAGATGTTTTTGAGCAGGCTAAAACAAATGGTGGATAAAGACCCCCTGTGAGGTGAATGTGGGCTGACCAAGGATAAAGCCTGTTTTTGTTTTAATTTAATAATGTCGCTAATTATCTTCAAATGTGTTGTTTGAATTTAGTCAAACACCCAATTTTCACTCATGCACTCCCTTGGAGTTGCTTTAGTATACGTGCGATGTTTCGTTCCACGACATTTCATGGTTTTGGAGTGGTGGAGGAGACGCACTGAAACACTAACACACATACACTGACACATATTTTTTTGATGTCTGACAAATAGAGTTTCCCACTGTATTTGTTTTGTTTCAGGAATTAATGGCATTTATAGAACCTTCATGGCCATGGCGCGCCACAAGGCTAAGTAAATATTTCCAGACCCTTTAAGTTCGTGGTGATGTGGGACAAAAATCCACATGAAACCCACCAATAAATGCAAAGTTTCCGAACGCGTGTCTCCACTTGAGAACGTGTTGAATGATGGGTTCCATCCTTTCTGGGAGGAAAAATGCATGTGCACACCAATGTCTACCGCATTCAGGACATTTCATAAGGAAGGTTTCTGTGCTGGGATCAAAAGGCTAGTTGATAGCTGGACGAGGTGCATTGAAGAGGTTGATGATTGTGTCGAATAATGTGACATGAATCTACTATTGCTAGTTCATTAACGGCTCCAATCATTCCCACCTTCTTGTGAGCTCGTCCAGAGAACATTTTTTTTAGCACAACTGGCCAGGCTCGGCATGAAACTGAGAGTGATTTAGGCAGGACATTATGATTTGTTCATTATGCCGACAATAGCTCACCTGCTCTTCACAAAAGACACCGTGGGATATTCAACGCCCACAAAATAAATAACGCTGCTAGATGGGTTATTTTGCTTAACGTCCTTCTGCCGAACAGCACACACATTGATGCCTTGCTCTATATGCGGAACACCAGTGTGACAGTTTTCATCTGGGTTGGAATTCGAGCCCAGGCTAGACATCTTAAAGGCAAGGGCACACACCTCTACGCACATACCTTGGAAATATAGTGGTACATGGACATTCGCAGGACTGGTAGGTCAGTAGCTTGGGTATGAATGTGCTGAATGTGCTGTTAGTGTTTGTTCATTCTCCACCCTCTAACCCCTTTCATCCTCAAAATAAATAATAACCCTGGTGATGTCCTTGTACCTTCCCCACTGTTCTGGAAAAGGTACAGGGACATCATCAGACATCACCCCCACCCCTCCTCTCCGAGTGAAATTTAGATAAACCGATACATTGAATTTATTTGATGTTGATAGAGCGCAGGCATGATGTGCCAAATGGCCTCCTCCTATGTCAGAGTTCCTTGTATAAGCTGTGCTACTAGCTGTGCTACTCATAAGACATGAATAAATGTTTATAAATGGTAGTATGTTTCTTTATAGAGGCTGACCATTTTTAGGATGAGTCTCTCGATAAAAGGGACCTTATTAATTAGTGGTCTCTGCAATACTTTTTGCACAAAATTATCAATAACAGACTCAGGACTGAACTGGACAACAACCAACAATAGGAGCAAGCAGGTTTTAGAAGTGGGATCTCAACAATGGATCACCATCATACAATAAATCCACCTCTGGAAAAAATCAAGAGAATGTAAAATTCTGTTTTACAGTCATCAATTTTGAAAAAAAGCCTTAGACAGTGTAAAAACAAATGCCATAATTCAAGCTCCACATCACCTCAATGTTGACTCCAGATACATCAATATACTAAAAAAAGGTATACAATGGTGGAACAACAGCCTTGAAATTGCACCAACAGTGGCAAAATCCATCCATTGGGACCACACTGTATCGAGCATCAGTGCTGCCAAAGCAGTCTCCTGCACTATTGGGCACAATTCTGGACAGGTCACCACTCCACCACAGGATACTCAAATGGCTCAATCATCTCAGCAAGCTGGTACTCATTTTGCCAACCCCAGAAGGATAATCAACTGAGTCAACCCCACATGGTATTAATTCGATGGTCCAGCAGGATTTGAACTCAGGACCCTAGGATCCCAAGCCCAACACCTTAACCATGAAGCCATCATAATCATAATCATGAAGCCATAATCTAGCATAACCATAACTTAACAACACCAGGCATAATGGCAAGATCAACATGGGAATAGGTGCCTAATGGGCAGACATGACCTCAGCAGAATTGTTCACTGCACACCGAAGGGTTCCAACAGATAAACGGGGGAAAATAGAGCAATAAATGTGGATCTAGAAATGCTAAATCAGATGAGATTTGAAGGTGAGATTATTTTTATTTCAAACTACTAGTGCGGGCCCGTAGGTGCGTGCCAGTATGTGCAGCTTCGTGCCTGCAGTATAAGGTCCCCAGCATCAATTGTGACGTCATATCAAACGAAGAATAGCAGGAAGTTGTGAGCGCCCCTCTCTCCCCCTCCCCTCTGTCCTCCCTCCTCTGTCCCTCCCTCTCTTGCCCCCCTCTCACCCCCTCTCTCGCCCTTCTCTCTCCCTCCTCTCCCCTTCTCTCCCCCCCTCTCACCCCCCTCTCTTGCCCTTCTCTCTCCCCCTACTCTTCCCCCCTCCTCTTCCATCCCCCTCTCTGCCCCCCTCTCAGCCCTCTCTCCGCCCTTCTCTCTCCCTCCTCTCTCCCTTCTCTTGCCCCCTCTCACCCCCCCTCTCGTCCTTCTCCTCTCCCCCCCTCCTTCTCTCCCTTCTCTCTCCCCCCCCTCCTCTCCCCCCTCCTCTCTCCCCCCCTCCTCTCTCCCCCCTCCTCTCTCCCCCTCTCTCTCCCCCCCTCTCTCCCCCCTCCTCTTCCCTTCTCTCTCCCCCCTCCTCTCCCCTCCTCCTCCCCCCTCCTCTCTCCTCCCTCTCTTGCCACCCCTTCTCACACTCTCACCCCCTCCTCTCTCCCCCCTCCTCTGTCCCCCTCTCTCTCTCTCGCCCCCCTCTCTCCCCCCTCCTCCTCCTCCCCTCTCATGCCCCCCTCACCCTTCTCTCTCGCCCCCTCTCTCCCCCCCTCTCCTGTAAATGTATTCACAAATGTCTACCAAGCACAACGATTAATTCCAACCTTGGGAAAAACAGCTTTCAAACCCTTGGGAAACAGCTGTTTCCCTCGGGAAAATTCAAACCTTGGATATTAATAGTTTGAATAATAATCAAACCTTGGGAGTAAATAATTAAATAAATTAATAATTAAATAATAATCAAACCTTGGATTAATTAATTAATTCAAACCTTGGGAAAGAACAGCTTTCAAACCTTGGGAGACACTTGGGAAACAGCTGAAATGGATGAGGAAAGAATGATATCAAACTTTGAAAAGGCACATACACAGGTCCCCAGTGTCGATTGTGACGTCACACCAAACGAAGAAGAATTGTGACGTCAGTCCTTCAAAAATAATAATTAAATAAACATTAATTGTGACGTCATTCGTGATGTCATAGCACCGTGTCCTGTCATTGGTTCACAGATACATGGCCGTAACTTGGGAACCACTCGTCGCGATCGATATCAAACCTCGAAAAGGCACATCCGCGGGGCCCCGGCAATATTCCTGGCAAGTTTCAATGAGATCTGACCAGCGTGCGTCGTGAGAAATGGCGGTCGCAGACAGACAAACAGACAGACAAACACACAGACACACACAGAGATTGCTGGAATTATAGATAGATGATGAAGAACTGAAGATTATGATGGAAGAACTCAATTCAGAAAGTCAAAAGATCGGACTAAAATTAATACGAAGAAGGTAAAATTGATGTTCATCTGCTCTCCCAGAAAGGAAGAGATTCAGATTGACCATTGCACAATTAGAGAAACCAGCAATTACATTTACTTTGGACAACTTGTACAAATGGATACAGTTCACTTTGAAGAACTTAAGAACACGTACTAGAGCAGGATGCACAGCGTTTGGAAAATTTAATAGTCATGAAAAATAAACAGTGCTTATGTCTGAAAAGGAAAGTTTGTAATTGGTGTGTTCTACCCGCACTGTACCATATGGTGGTGAAACATGGTCTCCAACATATAATATCAAGGAAACATTAATCAGCATGCAAAGAGTCATGGATAGATGGTATCTTGGTGGAATGAAAAGGGGCAAGAAGATAAATTAATGGATCAGATGGAAAATAAAATTCCATTACCTTGTGGTCACAATCAAAAAATGACATGGAACTGGGTCAGACACTTAGCAAGAGGAACGGACAACCAACGAACAAGAACTACAAACTAGCAGCTGAAAGAAAGCCCAGGAAGAAGCAGATGGTAGAACAAAGATCAGATGAAGAGATGGAGTTGAGAAATTTCCCTCAGTATTATACAATGGCCTGCATAGAATCGAATAGAACAAGACAGACCATGTTGAGGGAGGTCTTTGTCCTGCAGTGGAGTAAATAGGCCCGTCAAGCCTCGTATTACACATGTTGAAAGAAATTTGGTTTTGCCGCTGTTTATTACTTCTACATAAGAATCCAACATAAGGGCATTTATAAAAAAAAACACAAACATTAAGTGACGTCACAAAGACTGCATTGTAAAGCATTTAAAATCGAGATCCAAAGATGAAGAGAAGAATCCATTTAACAGCTGCTAATAAACTCCACAATGGTCTTATCTAAAATGCAAGTTTATCAAATCGACAGGAACATTATTATTCTCACCCAATACGGCACTTTCAAAATGACGTATTCTACCCAAGAATGCTTGCGTGCATGCTTATAAACTCCATGAAACGGCTGCATTCAGGACATCATAAAGTACAAGATCCGACAATAAAGTTCCAGGATTAAAGCAACAGAAAATTTTATTGTAAACGTACCAATTATGTTTGGTGGTTGCCTTCAAAGTCATCTCCCTGGAAGTCCAAATATGCTTGCCAACATCACTGTCTTGCTTTAAAGCACCCTTAGAAGTCGTTGGTTGAAAGGCCATTTAGCTCATTGGCCACGGCTCTCTGGATCTCTTCTATTGATGAAAAATGAGCTCCTTTCATTGGAATTTCAGACGTTGGGCAGATTGGACCAACATTCTCACCCTTTTCACATTTTCGTCCGTTTTGGCAATCGATGGGCGTCCCGACTGTGCGTCATCATTGACGTCCATTCTTCTTTCCGCAAACCTCTTGGTCCACTCAAACACACATGATCTTGGCATTGCGTCTTCCCTGTACACCAGTTTCAACTTGTCTAAAATGTCCATGCCACTTTCATTTAGTTTTACCAAAAACAATGATGATTCTCTGTTCCATAAATTTGTTGTTCATCTTCAGAACATCATTGCAACACTTCGAATTTTCCAAAAAAACTCCAGTATGGCTACAAAACACAACCAAGCAATACAACGACGAACACAGTACTGACAGGAAGATTACGATGGACGTCCAATTACGAAACCCAAGCCAGTGCTGCCACCTGTCGAGAAGAAACATAAGTCCTGGAAATTTATTGTCAGACCTTGTATATCGTGTGGAGGAAATCATGATTGTTACTTCAAATGGCTCACAAAGCCTCTAAAGAAAGCTGAAAATACTTACAAAGGTACCTGGGAGAAAGGGCTGTGCGTCTACACAACAAAGGATTTAAAGAACTTTCTTCGCTCGCCGAACAGGCAGCTGCTCATACTGCAAACTCCCAACCATGTGAGCCGGCGCAAGTGGACGGGCGCGTCACGCGTGTTACACAAACCTCCAATGGATCACTACAAGTGAATTGACTGTGTATCTGGATTAGGTGCTTCTTAACATCAATGGGAAGGACATATGTGTCTTGTGCATGTACATGGTAAGATTAATGATGATATTTACTATTTATCTTTTTGGGAGGGAGGGAGGTGGGAGCTACGGGAGATGTGAAGGCTATGATAAATATGTTGTTTGTTTCCAGGGCCACAAGAGCAACCAGAATGGCACACAATAGAGCACATACTTCCGCCAGGCTGAACAGTTTCCGTGTTGTGTCCCACTGATAGGCTGAATATGAATCCGAACATTAATCAAAATCTAATCGGCTTGTCTTTGCCAACTCATTCACCAAGCTTTGTCATAACCCACCCACACCGTTTTGAGATATCATGCTATACTGTCGGACCACACTATTTGTTGGAGATATGTTCCTGGAAAATGCCGTGAATGTCGAATCCGTGAATGTCGGGGCTTGTTTCAAAGGCAAAAAAGGGGGATAGGTTCTTGGCGATTCGTGATTCATAAGGGAAAATTAAAAAAAATCCCGAGAAAAACTGTGAATACACCTGCAAAAACCACAAAAACGCCCGCAAAAACAACATGAAAACTCGAAAAAATACCCCCCACAAAACTGTCAATACGTCAGAGAAAAACCGCGAATACATCATAAAAACGTGAATATCCCCGCAAAAAAAAACACGTGAAAAAACGCGAATATGCGAAGCACATGGCTGCAAATATGCAGCGTCTGCGAATAGTGGGGTCCGACAGTGTATCGTTTTTGGCTCCATCACTCAAAGGTGAACAACCACTTAAAAATTATCGGATCCGGATCTTCACCAAAATCAAATCAATTCGTCCTTGTCACACACCCAACCTCTCAACCAGATTTTGTCCGAATCCATTGACAACTTTTTTGAGATATCCTGCTCACAGTCAGAGACAGACAAACAGACAAGAGTGAAAACATAACCTCCATCCACATTCGGTGGTGGAGGTGATTATATTAGATTTTTGCATCTATTGCTAAAAGTTAAGGCGTTCGTGGGTGTGTGTCATTTCGAAGGTCACAAATTGACTCGAGGAACACGAGATGCAGGAATATCTGTCCTGACTCACCTTTGACTCTTCTCTATCCACACATCATTCTTCATAGAAATAATATGCCTCCAAAATTAGTTTTGATACGTGAAAGAAAATAACAATTTGCCGAGAATCGTTTTATAGTTGTGTGAAAGGTCCGTTTATCCTACCACCTAAGAAGCCAAGTCCATACATCAAGCGAGACAATTAATTGTTTTTATTCTCCTGTATTGTGCAGTTTTCATGCACAAAACGTCCCATTTTCATGTTCTGTCTTCTCTTCGTTTGATTTCTATTCTGCTTGTTATTACTTTGCCAGGCTATGTAAACGAATTACATGCCAATAACTGGGCAGATTTGTTTACTACATTTTTAACCTAAAGTGACGAACACCAAAGGTTTACACGGACGAATCTTCTAATGGTTCCTTAAGCAATCCCATGATAAATGGCATGCAAGGCCCATCTCGGGATTTGAAAGCATTGTTACATCATTGCCAAAGGAGGGACAGCAGCAAAGAAAGCGGTGTCAGGAGTGGGGTTTTGAGAGGGAGAATTTTGGTGGGGGGATAGGGGGTTGGGTTCTGAAATAGGTGGGGGTTTGGAGTTACCGAGGAGCTCAATTCCCTTTGACATCTTCGTTTTTAGACGAATTATTGTCAAGCATACTTGCCTGGTTCTAAAAACCTTGCCGAGACCGGTGGGACAAATTGATGTACAACATGCACGTGCATTTGTAAAGCGGTAAAATGTTATTTAATAACCATGAGTATTATGACGATTGGGAATAAAAAATGTCCACAGCGCAGATGTTTGAAAAGCTTCTCGAGCCATCTGCTGGAAAGATTGTATCTTTGCTCAGCGGGATGTTAGGGAGGGGGTGGTGGATGCAGTGGAATGATTAAATGAGAGTAAATCTATCCTGAGTGTGATCGTTAGTGAGGGGAGGGGGAGGGAGGAGGAGGTGAGGTGAGGGGGGAGGAGGGGTGAGGGATGCATTGGAATAATCAAATATGAGTAAGTGTATCATTGGTGTGATCGTGATCTCTGCGCTCCAATGAGTTCTGGTTGACAACTCCAACCTGACCTGGATGGCTAAACATTAGGTTGGATCATCTTCAGGTTCCATAACATCCGACAGAGAATCCACTTTCCCCTGGGTGGGGGGGACTCCCGGTGACTCCCACGTCCCATGAATCAGACGAATTCGCGCTTCACCTACTGTTAAGTGTTAAGGAACATGTTTGTGGAGAGAAACTCCCAGCATTGCAGGAGAGAGCCCAAAGGGATTCATCAGATTGTTTTTTATGAGCCTTATGTCATGTCCAAGAACCGATGGTGCTTATATTGGACAAATTCCATAGCGTGTCCGCCAGCGGATGCAAACAGGTGAACATGCTGCGAAATGGCCGTTCGGTCCATCTGCTGCTGTGTTACTTATCCCGCATGGACACATCGGTGAGTGTAGTTTCACAATGGAAGATTTCCCTTCGTATCATATTATGGAAATGTCATTCACTTTACAAATCCACCCGGGCATCTCCACAACAAGCAGATGTTGTTGTTTTAAAAAAAATTTAATTTAACTAATTTTTTTGTTTTTTGAAAATTTATATATAATTATTTATTTAATATTTATTTTTATTTAATATATTTAATTTTTATTTAATTTAATTTTAAAAACTTTTTTTTTCATTTTTTTGACCTCTACCTTCCTCCACCCAACATTCGTCCGACCTGTTCATGGCGCTGCAAAATGTGCTCAAAGTCAGTGGAACACCCCGTCAAATGTCCCGCACATCTCACGGCTCTGCTTTGCTCCACCAGGGCCTCTTGACCTCTTGGAACTGAGTGCCACCCGCGGGTCCATTGCTGAGCTTACACATCCCATCAATTTCGGGCATACAGGTACATTGACGCGAGTTCTTGACGTGGAAATGTAACTGCATCAAGAATTCACATCAATGCACCTACAATATTCCTGACAACCTCACCTGACCTGCAATAAATACACCTTACAGGATATCTTTGGGGGTGGGGGGTTAGTTTAACCCCGCCCCCGCTGTGAACAGTTATTTTCAACAAAAGTCATGAGTTCAGTGTTTTACTGTAACAGTGCATGATCCTGTGTAGTACATGCAATGCATTCTGTGCCTTTCACACAGCAAATTCAGTTCAGGAAAGATATATATTTAATTATATATTTCGCAATGTGACCATAAACCCAAATCCCTGTGACCATAACCCCACAGCCTTGTTGTGACCATAAACCCACAGCCTTGTTGTGACCATAAACCCACAGCCTTGTTGTGACCATAAAACGCCACAGCTTTGCTGTGACCATAAACCACAGCCTTGTTGTGACCAAAAACCACAGCCTTGTTGTGACCAAAAACCCACAGCCTTGTTGTGACCATAAACCCACAGCCTTGTTGTGACCATAAACCCACAGCCTTGTTGTGATCATAAACCCACAACCTTGTTGTGACCTAAACCCACAGCCTTGTTGTGACCATAAACCCACAGCCTTGTTGTGACAATAAATCCACAGCCTTGTTGTGACCATAAACCCACAGCCTTGTTGTGACCATAAACCCAGCCTTGTTGTGACATAACCCACAGCCTGTTGTGACCATAAACCCACAACCTTGTTGTGACCATAAACTCACAGCCTTGTTGTGACCATAGACCCACAGCTTGTTGTGACCATAAACCCACAGCTTTGTTGTGACCATAAACCCACAACCTTTGACCATAAACCCATAGCCTTGTTGTGACCATAACCCATAGCCCTGTTGTGACCGTAAACCACAACCTTGTTGTGACACATAAACCCATAGCCTTGTTGTGACCATAGACCCCAGCCTTGTTGTGACCATAAACCCACAGCCTTGTTGTGACCATAAACCCACAACTTGTTGTGACCATAAACCAAAGCACTGTTGTGACCATAAACCATAGCCCTGTTGTGACCATAAACCCACAGCCCTGTTGTGAACATAAACCATAGCCTTGTTGTGACATAACCCATAGCCCTGTTATGACCATAAACCAATAGCCCTGTTATGACCATAAACCAATAGCCCTGTTGTGACCAATAACCCACAGCCTTGGGGGCCATGTGTCGCACCATCACTTGCTGCAAGCACCATCCTGACCAACCGGCGGTGCCTGACACACACACACACACACACACACACACACACACACACACACACACACACACACACCCACCTGTTTAGGAATCCTTCATACAGTTGAGGAAATCTATAAATTTGTTGTTTTTTTGTTGTGTTGTTTTTTTGGGGGGGGGGGAGACGTCATGGGATGGTTTGCCATGAGCTAAACATCTGGGGGTAATCCACTGCGCTGATGATGGCAATGTGCCAGTAATGCGTTGGTGGATGGATTCCCTTACAAACAGGGTGAAGGGGAGGACCTGGTTTTGCCAAAGCCTATGTGGGCAAACCAATATGTGGCTTATACAAATATACTTTTGATTGCAAGGACATCTGCCCTTTCCTACCTCTGCCCTCCCCAAACCACCCCAGGTCGCACACGTTTCTCAAGAAACCATCACCTGCTCACCCTCTCAAAGTCGAAACTGTTTGTCACCTGCATTCATTCCTCTGATTATGGAAACCTCTCCATGTCCCGTTGTCTCGTCCTCATCACATCAATATTTCAAATGCACATCCATGATTTCTTCCACACATGCTGATTCTTTCCCGTTCTGTTCCTCTCTGGAGTAGGCGTTGTTACTCGTTTTGTGGTTTTTTTTCATCCTCGGGTATGTTCACCGTACCCCACCTTCCTGCCTCTCCATATCCTTTAGTATTTAGTCGATCTGCTTGCTGCCCTTTGTCGTTCAGCTACTTCGTGAGCTTTTATTGAAATAAATTAGGAGACATCGACACACTTTCTCCATAAATGACAAAGACGATGGGAGACAACAGACAAAAAAGATAGGATAAGGGATTTTAACCTTTATTCAAAACATCACACTGAAAGTGATTTATTGGTTGGGCTCGATTGTGGGCGGGGGATGTCCCCCGCCCCCTTTTCAAGGTGGGACATTTGATGCCCCCCCCCCCCACTTTTCAGACGTAGTTAACGTAACACAAAACGGCTGCTCTGCAACCAGCCGATGCTCTCTCAAATACAAGAATAAATTTTTAAATCTCTATAAAGTTTATTGGTCTATATAGTTCTATTAAGATGATAGGTTAACAATTCACACTTGAGAATCCGTGCTTCCCAAGCCATGGTCTCCCACGGCCAAGCGTCCATAGCGACGTCGCTTTTTGATCCTTCGATGTCGGTCTTCTATCATTGCGAAGCAGAATTCGCCAAGCATTGGATTGTTCACCCACTAACAGGGAACGTACCTGGACATTTTGAGGTATTTGGGGCGTTTTCGGACTTTGTATCGTCATTTTATGATGTTTAAAATAAATCGCGCCTTCATGCCCGGACAGGCCACGCCTGATTAGTTAGCCGCACGCTCGGCCCCTTTAGCGACCAAAATAGTTTATTTTCACCTTCTAACTTATATCGCCGGATGGCCTGTATTATTACCTGCACGATGATGTGGGTGTTTAATTTTTGTAACTTTGCCACCGTCGAGTTTAAGCCAATAAAAGATTTGCGGTGTAATTGCTATTGAATGGTGAAGCTTGTGCAGGATGACGCTTGTATACTCAGGTCCGTGCCTCGCACAAAACACGGAAAGATATTTTATAATTCTGTTTTATATTCGCAGTCGATAACAGTGGCTAAACCCCACGTTGAAAACGGGTGAAAATCGAAGGAAGTGGGTATTTTGGCGACTAAATTAGCTTTGAATACTTGGGAACATAAAATAAAATGCGCTGATTCACTCGCTTTTGCGGCGGTTAATGTAAATAATGTTTTCATCGGTACTTGGACTTAGGGGAGGTATGACTACAAAACGAGGTATCATTCGTCGTCGGACTATGAGGATTAATTATAGATTTTAAAAGGTAGCTGTTGGAAAATATGCAAAATTCACCGAAGCGGTTCGGACAAACGAACGAACATTATTTTTGAATTCTGTTCTCGATTATACAGTATCTATAGGGTAGTAATGAGATTACTCGAAAATCCGATTAAAAACGGCTTAGGGTAGATACTTAGCCGCGGCTTGCATTAAAACTCGGAAAATAACGTTCCGGAAGGAATTTCTCTTCGCTCATCAAAATTTTCCGTCTTTCACGAGGACGAGACGAGGATAGACCGACGGGATAAGGTGTCTCATTAAACTGTGTGATTTAGATATTAAATTAGAGATTTTAAATGCAGCGTTGAAAATAAAATAGAGGATTGTCAGATTCTTCTTCACCACGTCGACCCACACGGTTCGGGGTCCTTTAGCGACTAAATGGTTTATTTCACCTTTCTAATTATATCGCACTGTACTTAACAAAACGTACGGGCACGCACTACTTAAACAAACGTATCGGGCACGCACTATACTTAAACAAAACGTACGGGCACGCACCTATACTTAAACAAAACGTACGGCACGCACTATACTTAAACCAACTACGGGCACGCCTATTACTTAAACAAAACGTATGGGCACACTATACTTAAACAAAACGTTACGGGCACGCACTATACTTAAACAAACGTACGGGCGACGTAAACTATACTTAAAAAAACGTTACGGGACGCACTATACTTAAACAAAACGTACGGGCACGCACTATACTTAAACAAAACGTACGGGCACGCATCTATACTTAAACAAAACGTACGGGCGCACTATACTGTAAACAAAACGTACGGGCACGCACTATACTTAACAAAACGTACGGGCACGCACTATACTTAAACAAAAAACGTACGGCAGCACTATACTTAAACAAAACGTACGGGCAGTACTAGTACGTAAACAAAACGTACGGGCACGCACTGTACTTAAACAAAACGTCGGGCACGCAACTATACTTAACAAAACGTACGGGCACGCACTATACTTAAACAAAACACGGCTGCACTTATATAACAAAACAAGCCGTACGGGCACGCACTATACTTAAACAAACGTACGGGCACGCCACTATAGCTTAACAAAACAGTACGGGCAGGCACTGTACTTAAACAAAACGTACGGGCACATATACTTAAACAACGTACGGGCGACGCCACATACTTAAGACAAAACGTACGGGCAGCACTGTACTTAAACAAAAGGTACGGAGCACTGCTACTGTACTTAACACAAAACGTACGGCACGCACTATAACTTAAACAAAACGTGTGCGGCACGCACTATACTTAAACAAAAACGTACGGTCACGCACTATACTTAAAGCAAAACGTACGGGCACGCACTGTACTTAAACAAAACAGTACGGGCATGCACTATAATAACATTATGACGTACGCACTTATAATAAACAAAAGTACGGGCACGCTCTTCAAGTAAGCATTAATTACAACAAGGAACGCGGTTCAAAGTTGTGTTTTTTTGTTTTTTTTACACGTCACGCCGGTACGGACACGGCACTATGGGAATGATGAACGTATTTACAATCAACAAACTATGTACAATAATTGGAAAGAAGAGAGTGCACGTCCGACGGAACAAGAGAAGATCTTAATCCCTCGTCTCTCTGTCTCGTGGTTTGTGAGAGGTAAAGGATTACATAAAGTGTGCTCAACTCCTCAATTTTTGGCTGCACCTTTTGCCCTTTGGCAGAGAATACCATAAAGACACAATGTTTACCGACGGACGCTAACTATGAACAATAATAAATAATCATCTCTCAACTTTAGCTCATTTGGTTAATTATAATGCAGATTAAATGAAATGATGAATACTTAATAATCCAGGTAAATAAGCTAGACGGTCAAGCCCAGGCGTAGACTGACGCGCTTAGAGCCATGATGCATGCGCCAGTAATTCCAAAAGAGATAAAGCGCTAGCCGACTAGAGCTGAGTAATGGCATATGCAAATTGGAAGACGCAGATGCTAATTAAGAAACTGACTCTATCGGCGCTCTTTTAGTAATACATGTGCACGCAGCTTATCATATCAACAATTGTGCTGAGAGTAATAGCTGATGTAGCAAAAGTATGTTGACCTTAAAATGTAGCCCTGTTACGCAAAAATAACCCTTATAATTTCAACATGTCAAAATTTATCAACTGAATGACAATTCCCTTTCTTCGTTTCATAGAGGATATGGATATCAGGAAAGTTTTTTCACGGACAGCATTCAGTAGCACATCCCGCCACTGTCTTCCTGGAGAATCAAGGCTTCCCAGACAAGGTGGACGATTCACAGGAGAAATAGCAGAAAGGGTGGCTGTGCGAGTATCCGGGCTTATTTCCCAGATCGCCTTTTTCAACTCTCACTGATGGTACAGTTGTATCCAGTGCCAATTACTGCCAAACGAAAGTTGAAGTTTTCACAAGCCCAAATCCCAGTGGCTTCAAATTTTTTTCAGTGCTCCTTGATCGCAGATCGCGGTGTACTCTGTTTCAACTGTAACGGACGCTCTCTTCGTGAAAAACTTACCGAAGACGAATTCTGCTGCCTGTCTCCGCTGCAATGCAATGGGGGTGGACTGGCGAGTTTCTCCCAGTGCGGAAGGAGTTTGGGAACTTGCAAAATGATGGACATTGACAGACTACAATTCATCGCACCAACACGATCGATGTGACAATGACGATACATAGGCTTTGCTCTTGATAATCTGAATCGTCACAGAAGTCAAACTGGTGTCCATGGTCAGCTGAGCAGCAAACTGCTAGAAGAGCAAAGATCTGCCATGTCAGCACTTTAGAAATTACTCACGCTCACTGCGAATATTTAGCCCGACAAGGGTTTGCAATTCGTGGCAAGGATGCCTTGAAGGAATTTCAAAATGCTCTTACCAGTTGGCGGGCCCGAGGGATGATGTAAACCTCAATGGACCGTGCGCGTGTCATAGGAAGGACGAACGATTCACAGTGAGAAATTCAGAACGAAACTTCTACCAGATTGATGAGTCATGCGCTCCTCAGAAATATCTGGCAGTAACTTGATGAATAAATGTTCCACTGCAGTTCGGACTCGTAAGCACTCATGGAACGCAAGATATTCGGGTTATGAGTAGAGAGTGGTGTAGTGCGGTGCGTATGTGAACGGATTCCTTGATGTTTCAAGAAGATCTATCGGCCTCTACCAGGCTAGTCCGTCCATCACAGGCAGTATCACTTTGTAGACATCGCTCTCAGGCTCTGTGCTATGCTCGCGGTGTCTCCAAAACAGTCACCTATTGAACACCTATGAGCGCACACTTACGAGGCGGCAAGACTAACACATCTTGTCGATAAAGTACAGGCTGTCAGACAGCTAAAAAAAACTCAACCGCTGCCAATTATCGTTTCATGCTGGAGTCTCTCATATCACCCAACTCATTACATCCAAAGTCCTACAAACTGCAACCGTTCATAAGAGGACGCCCTTGCGTTATGGGGTCTCCAGGTACGTCAGCAACATTCAATAACTCTGGGAAATTCAAGCATCTGTCTTTGAATTATCCAACGCTGACGATTGCTGACATCTTCCTTGCGCATACAGCCTGAGAGCCAATTTTGCAGCGCGTCGATTGCGTTAACTCGTTCTTCCTGCCCGGAGAAATCTGACTATTGATTAACTAGAAGGGCACTGGATGTCTTTCCTTCAACGAAGAAGTAGATGAGCTTTTGCTACGAACACGGCATCGCGATCCAACCGGTATTCGAATCTGTCCTTCTCAGGAAAGTGTGTTCTCGGTCTGTTTGCCTCATTGCCCGTTCTCCAATCCCTTGACTACCTCAATAAGGCACTTCAGGGTTCACAAGTTTCCGTCTCTGGTATGCTTACTGCTGCAAAGGTAA
>CM068956.1:102323404-102337438 GCA_035128595.1 Eptatretus atami | reverse complement strand
GGATCGACAGACAAGAGGGTTCATATTTTTGGAAAGTTTTAAGGTAAGTTGACCGTACTCGTGTAATATTGGGTAGTCGATCCAGTCGAAATTTTTTTTTTTTTGAAAAAATTTTTTTTTTGAAATTTGTTCTACCTTATTTATCAGTTTTTCCGATCGATATGTTTGTCTGTCTGTCTGTCTGTCTGTCCTCTGTCGGATCCAGTGCCTCGTTAATACAATGGCATTTTGATGAAACTTGGTGGGTTGGGTTCAATTACCATGACCTAGTTGTGTGCAAATGAGAACGTTGCTATGGACACAACCGTTTGCTAGCAACGGGACTTTGAAATTTTTGAAAATCATTAAAAAAAATTATTTTTTCGAAAATCAAAATCGGGCCACAGCGATGTGGGGAGCACATTCAGCTCATATTGTCAAAAATTTACAGCCGAATCCTATGAAAACTGTCGGAGAGATAGACTTTGAATGAACCCCTGGGTCGAAAACAATAAAAAAAACGAAGTTCGTTATATCTAGAGACTCCTGAGTCAGATATACATGAACTGGTTATGGTAGGTTCATGGTATGTCCTAGTTATGTGTGGGAAGAACCGTTTGCTATGGAACCCTCCGTTTGCTTAGCAACGGCCGAAAAACCTCTAAATGTGGGGGTATTTTAACGACAAACGATCTGCAGATTACCCTTGAAGATAGAATCATGATTTTTCCTTGTGCTTAATCCTCAGGTCATTGCCCCATCGAACGGGCCCATCGCGTCAGGTTCTATTGGGTAGGCGACTACCCATGTCCACTCTATCGGCTTGTTCAATTTTGTATGTCAGTCTAGTTTTTTCAGTTTCATGTTAGTGAATCAGTTCAAGGTCATGAGAAAGGAGGCTTGATAAACAACAATATATATATATATAATTATATATATATATATATATATATTATTTCTTTAATGACACTTGAAACTTTGAAATGTTGTATGATTAATGTTTAATTAATTTCGCTCCGTCTCTTACATTTGGATAAAAAGATGGTCGAAGATGGTCAGATTAATTTTAATGGGATTTTTTGTGTGATCAGAAGGCAGCATGTCAAGAGCGTATAATCAAGAATTTGCAGGGTAACACTTGCTGGTGTCCACTGCCGGCACGACGTGGGCTTCGTGTCTGGACATGCAATGTCCCCCACTTTTCAAAGCAATCGATGCCCATGTTGATGGGAACACTCATTGGGACACCCTAAAAATATTGCGAAATGTGGTGCACGAGTTTGTGCACATGGGAGTTTATGCCCGCACGCAGCAAAGCGAAACGTTTTTTATTTAATTTATTTGTTTATTAGCGAAAAGTGTGGTTTAAACAATGTCTGTCTGTCTAGTTGTCTGCTGTTTAGAGACGTTAGTCCATGATCGAGAAACACAATTTCCATTGCTTGAAAGGTGAAGGCCACCGAAGGTGAAGGAAGTTATGTTTTCGCCCCTCTGTCCTGTCTGTTTGTACGCGATTTCGGCAATTATGTTGGTGCGGTTGTGTGTTTCATTCGGGTGTGTCTGTCTGTTTGTCTTGTTTGTTTTGTGTGTTTGTTTTCCTGTAAGCACCACATACCGTTTCAGCAATCATGACCAAACTGCGTACAGACGTTCGGCCATGGTCCAACTTAGACAACTTGTCGTTTTTGGGTGAATCTAGTCAAAGGTAAGGTCAAGGTCAACCCGAAAACCACATTCTTATTTTTAGCAGATACGTCCGATAAATGGTCGCGTATCGACTTCAAAGCAAATTCAAATGTGCATCTACCATACTGCAATCCAAACCATCTGTCTCATTTGGGGTGCCACCACCACCCTCTTAGCGGTTGGGGGGTCGAATGTCAGGGGGGTTTGGGTCAAAACTTTCAATTGGCGAATAAAAACGTCATTTCGACCCGATTGACTTCCAATTTGGCATGTGGTATCTTGGTATGGTGTCCTATCATTCTGCCCAAAAATGAGAAATTTGGTTCAGCCACTTCCGGTTACCATGGCAACAAATTTAAGGTGTTGTAAATTCGGTGTTATTGGTTTCATTCCAGGAGGTTTGATGTCGCGCATGCATAGCTTGGTCACTATTTGAAGTCACAAAGGTCAAGGAAATCTGGTGACCTTGAAAGAACAACTCCAGGTTTTTGTTTTTTCAGAGATATGGAGATATGAAGTTATTCCGGCAATTCTTGCTCAAGCGAGCAATTTCCATTTGGTTTTTTGTGTACAGGATATCTCAAAATTTTGTGGGCGGATTCGGATGAAACTTGGTGGGCATATTGGGTTGTGTGAAAAAGGACGAATTGATTCAATTTTGGGTGAAGACTTCGGCATCTGATACATTTTTTAAGTGGATTCTTCACTATTGAGTGACAAGCGAAAAGCTAACATATAGCAGGATATCTCAAAAGGTTACGATAGATTCAGATGGAAACTTGGTGGAGCAGGTTGGGTGTGTGAACAAGGACAACTGATTAGAATTTTTGTGAAGATCCGGATCTGGATCCGACTAGTAGATTTTTTAAGAATTTTCACCATTGAGAGATCGGGCCAAAATGATATATAGCATGATGTCTCAAAAAAGTTGTGAACGGATTCGGTTTATGAAGAAGTTGGTGGACATGTTGGGTGTGTGACAAGGACGAATTGATTCAATTTTGTTGAAGATCAAGAATTGGGATAGGCCCATCAGTGGGATACAAATTGTAAACTGTTCAGCCTGCTGGGAGGTAATGCACTCCACTGAGTGTCCTAGTCGTCTTCTGTCCTGGTCATCTAACAAATTGAAAATCATTTCAAACAAGAAAGTCACTGTTTAGGGATGTCATGAAGGCACAACAATAGGCACGAAGACCAATGTAATGTGTTAATAAGGTGATGTAAAAGATAGTTCATCAATGGTGGTAAACATTTCGTAGAAGTTTTTTTTCTACAACTCATTAAAACTTTTTATTTCATTTCTTACTTATCAATGGATTTACTAGGATGTGGAGGCTGGAAGTGATGGTTATTTGGCCCTCGTTTGCTGCACTGATACATATATTCTCTCTGGGAGAGTTGGTAATTCAATGGCTGATTTTCCAGTGTACTTCAGTGCTGACTTGAAACTGGTTGACCGTTTTTTTTGGCGTTGACTGCTCTTTCAGGTGGGTGAAGTTCCAGTTGTTGATTCTTCTGACTGAGAAAATGTATTCTGCCTTCGTCTGGTTCTACATTTGTACACGCGCTTTTTCCAATTCATATCCGGCAATGATGACGTCATCGCCGGGCTCGAAGGAAGGGAGTAGTCAATATTTTACTCTGTTTTTCTTGTTCTTTTTTCTTGTTTGTTTCTTGGTTTTGTTTTCTTGTTTGTTTTCTTGTTTGTTTTCTTGGTTTGTTTTTTGTTTGTTTTCTTGTTTGTTTTCTTGTTTGTTTTCTTGTTTGTTTGTTTGTCCAGGCATATCAAGCCATCCTTTGAGCTAAGAACCTGAAATTTGGGGAAATAAAGTGGAAGATGTGGCTTTAGCAAAACAGTAATTTTTTTTTAATTCTTTTTTCATTAATCGATTAATACTCATTATTATCGATTTATTAATTACTTATTAACCCTGTGAAGGATTCAAGAGGGTTTGCAATTTGGTTGTTTGTTTTTCTGTCTGTTTTTGTTTCTTTGTCTGTCTGTTTTTTGTTTGTCTGTTTTGTTTGTCCGCACAGAACTTTCATGTTTTTCTCTGCAACGTTGTTGGATTGAGACGAAATTTTCACATTGCTGCAGAGTTACTCATGTAAATGTTTTAATGATATTATGACTATGTGATGTGGTGTGGCAGTCATTATTATAATTCAGCTGTGTGTGTGTGTGGTCTGGTGACTGCTGTTTCTCGACAACCACTGTCCGATCTAATTGAAACTTGCAGGTATATTGCTGGGGCCCTGTGGATGTGCCTTTTAAGGTTTGATATTCATCGGCACAAGTGGTTCCCAAGTTATGGCCATTTTATTTACCAAACAATGTAGGACACGGTGCTATGACGTCGATTGATGACACAATTTTTCTTTTATTCGTTCTTTTTTTTTGACATACCGGCCAGCGCGTACGGGCAGCGCACTATATTTGAACAAACGGAAAAACATGACTTCTGTACCTCTGAAACACCCAACCAAGGAAAAATTTTTTTTTAAAACTTGGCCACATAGCAGTACTCCTCATGGGAATGAGTGAGATTATTTTTGACGTCATAGGTGCCCTTGTTAAACGTCATAAATTGCATTTGTAGAACGCCAACCGATCAGTATGAAAATTGTTTTGCATGGTCATTTGGGCATAAAATGGTTCCACTAGAAATTTTTTTAATGATGTCATCAGTCAATGATTCGGCAGCCATTTTTTTTTTTAAACCTTCAATAAATCTTCCTGCTGAAACGGCTGAAAAGATCGAGGTGAAAACTTTACACATATACATGAGGAACAAAGGGTTACACATATGATGTTCATAGGTTCACATGGTTTCGCTAACCAGCCATATTGGATTTACCCCTAAGCTATAAAATACACCAACTCAAAGAGTCTGGTGGGGTTTTGCAATCTCTGATTGTTTCTTTTTCCTTGTTTATTTTCTTTTATCATCTGGGCAATATCTCGGGCACCTTTTGAGCAAGGAAAGTTTGCCTATTTGGACATGACAGTGACCAAGTGAATTTGCTATAAAGGGTATTTTTTGATTATTTTATTAATCTATTTATTGATTAATTATTCATTTTTTATTGATTACTTTAATTTTCAGGAGCTAATTTTCAAAAATGTTAAGATTGGATGAAACACTGGGTTGTTTTAGGTATGTTTATTCGGCAATTGATATGAGAAATCATTTAATTACGATTATATTTATTAATTTTAATTATGAAATTAATTCAATCAATTATTGTACACTGTTCCCTCCATTCCGTCCTCCTTTGCTGCATTGCAGCATCGCCGGGTAGTGGAGGCGCCGGCAATGTCACGTGCTGGAGGGTTTGTTATTTAATTTATTTTATTTGGCAGGAGTGGTGTTTACTTTTGAATGTACCTCTACTTGTGAATGGCAGCTTTATTAAACAGGTATTTTTTTTCTTCAACTTTTACCACCTAGAATAGTCAGGAAGAAATTGCCAATAGCTGAGAGTATCTATAAAGGAGGTGAGAGGCTTTTTACAGAAGCAATCCAGGTTGGGGTGGAGGAAGTAAAGGAACAGCTGCGGTATCTAAGAGTAGATAAGGCTCCGGGTCCGATAATATGCAACCAAGAGTATTGATGGAGTGGCTGAGCAGGTTAATGCGAGATGTTAACGGATTTTTCAATAGTTTTCCACGGAGTCAGGACAGGTTAACTGGAGGGATTGGAAGAGTAGCAAATGTAAACACCATTATTTTAAGAAGGATCCAAGAAGAATTGGGAAACTATAGACCTGTTTAATTTGACTCAGTTGTGGGGGAAGGTGTTGGAGATATTAATAGGACAGAATTTTGAGGAACCATTTAAACAATTACAACTAATTAAATGTCCAGCATAGTTTACCAAGGTATTTCCTGTTTAACAAATTTCTTTTAGGGTTCTATGAAGCAGTGTTCTGGTTGGTGGATGGTGGAAAGGCAGTGGACGATATAATTCTAGACTTAAGAAAGGCAGTTTGATAGGTAGGCCGCGCCCCAATCGGAGGTTGTTCGCCAAAGGTGAGGGCTTGTGGAGTGGCTGGTCAGGTAGCCTAAACTGGATTGCAAACTGCTTAATGGTAAGAGCAGAGTGGCTGTGAGTGGGAGGATGCTTGCTGGGAGGATGTAAGTAGGCGGGGTACCAGGTAGGGATCAGTACTCAGACATTACTGTTCAGTTATTTTACATCAACGATTTGGATAATGGGGTAAGAGTAAGCCTTTCCAAATTTGCAGATGAGCACAATGCTTGGAGTAAATGTGATAGCGAGAGGGTGTGATTGCAGATTCAGGGAAAGTATTGGATACTCGCATAGATTGGGCAAAAGATTGGCAGATATAATTTAACCTGAACAAGTGTAAGGTGTTGGGGCTTGGAAGAATAATGAAAATAGAGATTTAAGGATGCAAAGGGTATTTTGAGCATGTCAACACGGGAGAAAGGATCTGGGGTGGTATAGATACGGGAGGTGAAGCAGGTAGCACAGTGCAAGCAGCTATAGGTAAGCAAATCGGTTTTAGGCTGTATTCGGAGGGGGATCATTTTATAAATCAAAAGAAAAGGTGGTGTTACATTGTACAGGAAATTTAGGTGAGGGCAATATCTAGATTTATTGTGTGCAGTTCGGTCACACAGTTTCCAGAAGGACATAGAATCCATAAAGAGGGTTCAGCGCAGGGCTACTAGATTGATTCTGCCGAGCTAGAACTCAGCTATGAGGGAGCGGCTGAAGGAGACAGGGCTTTATTCACTATAAGAGGCAGTTGCGAGAGATATGACAGAGATGTTTAAGATTATGAAAGGAATAGGATAAATAGTGCAGATGAATTTATTCAACAGAGGAGACAGTGATTGGACAGGGACATATGCTTGAGAGTAAGAAGAGAATTAAGACGGGTAAAGGCAGGAGCTTTTACTCGAGAGTGTAGTTATTGCATAAGAATGGTCCCCCTGGAAAGGTAGTGGCAAGCAGAAAAAAGTAGATAAAGTTTAAATTAGATTAGATAGGTACCTGAATTATGGGGATGTTTGATATGATTTTTCGGTATTTGAGCATTTGAATGGGTGATTGTGTATGGAGTGCTGTTGGTGGGGTCTTGTCAAGGGGGGTTGTGTGGTTGATGTTGTGTGGTTTTCAGCCAAGCCAGTCCCCTCCCCTGCGGGGAAGAAAAGAAAAGAAAAAAAACTACAAAACTACAAAAAAAACCCTAAAAACAAACAAAATATTTTATTTCATTATTAAAACATTTTTTTGCAATTTTCTTCCTTGGATCTTGGTGTAGATGATTTAGTGTGGTGTTCACTGGCAGGCCTGATGGCTGATGGCCTCACACGTGTGTTGGATTTCGCTTGTTTCCTTGTATTTCTTAATTATATCCACCACCGATGTGGATGGAGTTACATTTTTCACCTATCTGCCTGTTCATGATCAGGATATCTCACAAAGTTTGGACGGATTTGACAGAATTTTTTTAAGTGGATTTTTCATCAATTGAGTTGATCGGCCAAAAACGACATATAGCATGATATCTCAAAAGTATTTACGAATTCGGACGAAACTTGGTGGGATGATTGGTTCGTGACAAGAACAAGCCAATTACATTTTATTTTCAGGTCTGATCCAGGTCCGCCCATCAGTGGGGATACAAATGTAAACTAATCAGCCTAGGCAGCAGAGTTATGCACTCTACGAGTGGCTTTCTGGTTTTCAAGTCCTTGTGACCTCTGGTCCGACCCTTTCAATCTCGAAGAATTTCACGGCCTCTATGTTATCAATATCCTGCAATTTTGAAGACCTGGTTGAGTTCTGTCCTTTATGCTTCTATAAGCTGGTGTTGGGTAAATTTCAGGGTATCAGTTCTGTCTGGGTATTCCTAGATGTTTTCAATTGAATTAATGCACTTGAACCCTGCAAAACCAATCAACCTTGTTGGACTTCCAAAAACCTCCACTTTTGCCAGTATTGGACAAAATATTACGCCATTGTACGGGCCATCCCCGACACATCAGCATGGATCGTAGGAACTATTATTTGATCGTGCTCGGAACGCAACAAGCATGACGTAAAATTCCTTTGCCATGTTTCTTTTCATTCAAGACTGTGGTGAGGCTAAGGTGTTCTATGATACTCTAGTTGTTTAAGATTTAAACACAAACCTTGCAAAACCAGTTTGTGTTTTATCACGATATACATCTTTCTTCATCACATAATGAGTATTTGGTAAAAAAAAATCAGTTTATTAAAATCTAACACTAATAAGACAAGCAGTTCATAGACTGGTACTTACGAAATCGTCACTTGACCTCTGACCTTGTAATAAAAGCTGTCTCTAGAAAGAAGGTAGCGACGCAAACCAGAAGTTTCTACGATGATTCTGTACAACATCAAAAATCGAATGTTTGACCTGACTGTGACCTATGACTTTGGACCGATTTGACCAAATCTAATCACAACTAGCCATCACCCTCCTGAATCAGCGTGCTGTAATTTGACATTGGGTACTTCCTTCCGTTATCGAGTTATCGTGCGTACAAACAACACACAAACACAGCAAACACACAAACAACAGCAAACGAGGACGGAAGTCATCAATATACTTAACGAAATCTTTAATTTCGTAAGTAACAGTTGAAAGTCAAAAGAAAGAAAATCAATCTAATCCTTCAACGACGTATCTGTCCAATTTTCATGTCTGCTTGTCCAAGGGATATGTTCTTCAAAGTGTCTTTCACCTTTTGTCACTGCAAATGTGATCATATCAACTCGGTGGATGTCAAATTTTCACCCAGGAAGAATCGTTGTTATTGTCCAGAATAACTTCAAAACAATTCCTCAATATCATTATTTGAGCAAGGTTCAAGTTTTCTTCTGCTAAACTACAATGGAGTCTTCATTTAAGTTGTTAACACTTCCTAGGTATAGCTATCGATGAAAGAGATTTGTATCCCGGCTTTTTGTTGGTCTGCGGACAACTCAGATTGTGGAGGGAAAGGTTGCTGTCAGGTCATGGATCATTTAATGATTCATTACATTTTAACGACCATCTTTGTATGAATGAAGACGGATTGCATGTGTTGCTCATCTTTGCCCTTTGTAATCCGAAGCCAGACCGTTCATATGTAAGTGTGAACCACCTGATCCTTTGTTTTATAGTGCACAAGGTGCTGGCCCTACAGCAACCCCACACTGTCAGATGGAAAGCAAGTGGTCGCCTGTGTGAAGGAACCTCCAAGAAGAGCCAACGCAACTGCTTACCCGCAGCCAGGGTAGGAATTTTGTATTCTGTTTTCAAGTGCCGGTGGATACCTCGCATATTCTCACCAAGGACCCGTTGGATGTTACGTCACAAACAGACATTGCAGACGGGATGAGGGCTTAACGTAATCAGAGGGATTAGCAGCTACACATCGATGATCACTTGCTTGTGAAACATCAGGAGCAGTTTAGAGCTGGGTTGGGATCAAACCAGGCTAGACAGCTCAGAGGGGAGGTTGGTGGTAGATCGAATAACAAACAGGTAAGGGGAGAGGAGTGAAAGACAATCATATTGACAATAAATATAATTAAGAGAAATAGAGAGCGTTACAATGGAGACTGCTTCAATATCATCAAGGAGCTAGTTCAAGTATGATTTGTGCTCGTAGAGCCTTGATTTAAATTGGACATATTCTAAGGCATCTAACTAAGGTAATATCTATCGATGAAAGAGATTTGCTCTCCTGGTTCTGTCAGGCTTTCGCAGACAACTCGATTTGTTGGACAATACATTGTAACGTGTGGTTTGCCGGTATGGTAACACATTTAACAAGTGTGTTGCCAGGTATGGGTACACATTTCAACGTGTGGTTGCCAGGTATGGTAACACATCTTACGTGTGGTTGCCAAGGTATTGGTAACACCTCTAACGTGTGGTTGCCAGGTATGGTAACACATATCTAAGGTGTGGTTGCCAGGTATGGTAACAACATCTAACGTGTGGTTGCCAGGTATGGTAACACATCTACCTGTGTTGCCAGGTATGGTAACACATCTAACGTGTGGTTGCCAGTTAGTTTAACACATCTTACGTGTGGTTGCCAGGTATGTGTAACACATCTAACGTGTGGTTTTTGCCCGGTAATGGTAAACAACATCTAGGTGTGGTTTGCCAGGTATGTTAACACATCTTAACGTTGTGGTTGCCAGGTATGGTAACACATCTAACGTGTGGTTGCCAGGTATAGTAAAACTCTAAACGTGTGGTTGCCAGGTATTGGTAACGCATTTAACGTGTGGTTTCCAGGTATGGTAACACATTTAAACGTGTGGTTTGCCAGGTATGGAAAACATTTAAAACGTGTGGTTGCCAGTATGGTAACACATTTAACGTGTGGGTTGCAGTATGGTAAAACATGTAAGTGTGGTTGCCAGGTATGGTAACACAATTTAACGTGTGGTTGCCAGGTATGGTAACACATTTAACGGTGGTTGCCAGTTATGGTGCGCATTTAAACACATTGGTTACCAGGTATGGTAAACACATTTAACGTATGGTAAGCACATTTAACGTGTGTTGCAGTATGGTAACACATTTAAAACGTGTGGTTGCCAGGTATGGTACACATCTTACGTGGTGGTTGCCAGGTATGGTAACACATCTAACGTGTGGTTGCCAGGTATGGTAAACACTTAACGTGTTGGGTTGCCTAGGTATGGTAAACTTTATACTGTGGTTGCCAGGTATGGGCAACACATTTAAAGTGTGGTTTGCCGGTATGGTATACACTTTACGTGTGGTTGCCAGGTATGGTAACACTCTAACGTGGTGGTGCCAGGTATGGTACACATCTAACGTGTGGTTGCCAATGGTATGGTAACACATCTAACGTTGTTGCAGTATGGTAACACTTTAATGTGGTGGTTGCCAGGTATGGTAACAAATTTAACATGTGTGGTTCCGGTATGGTAACACATTAACGTGTGGTTTCCAGGGATGGTAACACATTTAACGTGTGGTTGCCAGGGATGGTAACACATTTAACGTGTGATGGCCAGTGTATGGTAAACCACATTTAACATATGGTTTTGTGAGGTATGGGACGCATTTAACATATGGTTGCCAGGTATGGTAACATTTAACATATGGTAGCATTTAACATGTGGTTGCGACGTATGGTAGCATATAACCGTATGGTTGCCAGTTTATGGTAATCGCATTTAATGTATGGTTGCCAGGTTATAGTACCATTTAACATATGGTTTCCGAGATGATAACACATTTAATGTATGGTTGCCAGGTATAAGTACACATTTAAACATATGGGTTTGCCTAGTAATGGTAATCACACATTCAAACAAAAATTAGAATAAAAAAAACAAACAATATCAAACAACAAAACATTACTGTCAACACATGCACACAACGCACCCATAGCAAAGAGTAATATAAGAACTATTGAAACCAATTAATGTATGCCTCACATATCATTTACTTCAATGATTGGTTAACCAATACCTAACCATATGTTATTATGTTGTATTACACATTGGCAAACCATACATTAATGTGTTACTATACCTTAGGCAACCATACATTAAATGCATGTACCATAACTGGCAACCATACAATTATAATTGCTACTACCAATATACATCAATAACCACCTACGTTAAAACACACAACAACAAAAACACCAAACAACCGCCTAAAAGACCAATTCACGGAACAACAAACAACAAACAGTAACACCCACATGTTATGTTACCCATATGTTAAGTTCCTTACTGGCAAACAAATTATTATTAAATGTTTAACTATAAACCTCCCCGCTCTGGACATCCTGGCAACCATACATTATGTGTTATCATACCTGCTGGTAACCATATGTTAAAATGTGGTTACTAACCTGGAACCATCAACATTAAATACCATTAAACCCCATTAAAAAACTGGCTAGCCCATTTACGTTATTGCTACCTATAACGTCGCAACACACTGTTAATGCTACCATATGTTAATTGGTAAACCGCATAACCTGGCACGCATTGTTAAATGCTTCCCATAACCTCACAAACCATATGTTTAAAATGTGTTACCATACCTGGCATTCCACACGTTAAATGTGTCCATCCTGGCAACCACAGTTAAATGTGTTTTAACCATCCTGGAAACCAGTTTAAATGTGTTACCATCTGGAACCACAATTAATGTGTTAAACATACCTGGCAACACACTTAAATGTGTTTACCATACTGGCAACCACAATCGTTAGATGTGTTACCACTACCTGGCAACCACACGTTAGATGTGGTTTACAATACTCTGCAACCACAGTTAAATGTGGTTTGGATAACAAATGCACCACACGTTAAATGTGTTCCATATCTGGCAACCACACGTTAAATGTGTTGCCATACTGGCAACCACACCGTAGTGTTTAACCATACCTGGCAACTCACACGTTAAGTGTGTTACAATACTGGCAACCACACGTTAGATGTGTACCATACCTGGCCCACCACGTAAGATGTGTTACCATACCTGGCACAGGCCACGTTATGTGTTAGCCATACTGGCTACCACACAACAAGAACGTTAAATGTGTTACCTATATAACGTTAAATGTGGTTATCCTGATACCTGTTTAACAATGTGTTAATGGGTCACCATAAACCTGGCAACCACATATACGTTTAAATGTGTTACCATAATCCTGGCAACACACGTTAAATGTGTTACGCATACCTGGCAACGCCCAACGTTAAATGTTTTAACATACTGGAACCACTTACGTTAAAAATGTGTTACCATACCTGGCAACCACACGTTAAATGTGGTTTAAACCATACCTGGCACACACGTAATGTGTTACATATCCTGGAATCACACGTAATTGTGTTACCATTACTGGCAACCACACGTTAGATTGTGTTTTATACTTTTGATAGCTGGCAACAACACGTTAGATGTGTTAACCATAAACTGGCAACCAACGTTAGATTGTGGTTAACATATACCTGGGCAACTTAACAAACTTAGATTGTGTTACCATACCTGGCACGGTCACACGTTAGATGTGTACCATACCTGGCAACCACACGTTAGATGTGTTAACTATAATGGGCACGCAACGTTAGATGTGTTACATACCTGGCACCACAGGTTAGATGTGTTTACCATACCTGGCATCCAAGCGTTAGATGTGTTACCTATACCTGGCAACCAACACTTAGAATGTTGTTACAATAAACCTGGCACACAGTTAGATGTGTTACCCTACTGGCAACCACACGTAAGATGGTGTTATTACTCATACCTGGCAACCACACGTTAAATGTGTTACCATACCTGGCAACCACCACGTTAAATGTGTTAACATACCTGGCAACCACACGTTAAATGTTTTTCCAACAAATCCGAGTTGTCTGCAAGGGCGCTGACAGAACAGGAGAGCAAATCTCTTCATCGATAGAGTATACCTTAGTTAGATGCTTAGAAATATGTCGCCAATTTAAAATCAAGCTCTAGAGCACAAAGTCATACTTGAACTAGCTGCACTTGATGATATTGAGCAGTCTCCATTGTAACGCTCTCTAATTTCTCTAATTATATTTATTGTCCAATATGATGTCCTTTCACTCTTCTCCGCTTACTGTTTTTGTTATTCCGATTACCACCAACTCTCCCCTCTGAGCTGTCTAGGCCTGATTTGAAATCCCATACCCAGCTCTAAACTGTCATCCTGATGTTCAACAAGCAAGGTGATTCATCGATGTGTTGGCTATCCCTTGATTGACGTTAAGCCCGTGATCTCGTCTGCAATGTTTGTTGGTGACGTTAACGATCACAGGTGTCACCTTGGTGAAGATATGCGAGGTATCACCGGCCTTTGGAACATGAATACAAATTCTCCCTGGGCTGCGGGTACAAGTGGTCGGTCTTCTTTGGGAGGTTCCTTCACACAGGCGACAAGCTGCTTTCCATCTGAGTTGTGGGGTTGCTGTAGGGGCAGACCTTGTGCACTAACTAAACAAAGTGATCAGGTGGTCAGCACGTTACATTGAAGGTCTTCTTCGGATTACATAAGGGCAAAGATGAGCAAACACATGCTGATATTCGGATCGTTCATTCATACAGAGATGGTCCGTTAAATGTGAAATGAATCATTAAATGATCCATGACCTGACAGCAACCTTTCCCTCCAAATCTGAGCTTTGTCCGCAGACCCGCAGACAAGCCGGGATGGCAATCTCTTTCATCGATAGCTATACTAGGAAAATGTAGCAACTTAAATGAGAACTTCCCACTTTTGTAGTAGCAGAAAGAGAACTTGGAACTTGCTCACATATTGATTTGAGGAATTGTTTGAAGTTA
>CM068956.1:102281996-102323379 GCA_035128595.1 Eptatretus atami | reverse complement strand
GATTGATATAAATTAATATATATATATGATTTATATTCATTATTATTAATATTTTATATTATATTATAAAATATATTTAATATTTATATTTTAATATATAAATTAATTATTATATATATTAATAAAATATACTTATATAATAATAGAAAAGTTAATAAATTATAATTTAATATAATAATTAATTATATATAAATTTTAAAAATTTAAATTATTCATATATAATAAATATAATATTATTAATTAAATAATAAATAATAATAATTATAAATTATTATATATTATAAATTAATTATTAAATAAGATAATAATCATATATATATATAATAATATATTTTTTAATAATATAATATTTAATTATATTAATATATATTTATAAATAATATAATATATAATTTAATTAATATTATTATAATAATTTTATATAATATATATAAATAAAAAAAATTTATTAAATATTATAATTTTATTATAATATATAATAATATAATAATAATAATAATATATATATATTATTAAAATACATATAAATAAATAATATTAATAATATAATATTATATATAATAATTATAAAATTATTATATATTATAAATTTTTTAATATATAATAATTAATAATAAAAATTATATTATATTTAATTTATATTATAATTAAATATAATATTTGAAAATATTATAAATATTTAATTATATTATATAATTATGACTATATATATAAATACATTATACTATTTAATAATTAAATAACTATTTATTATATATTTTAATATAATATATTTAATTATTATACTAAATTAGTATTAATATTATATCTATATTTTATTAATAAATATTTTATTAATAATACAAAATTTTTATAATATTATAAATAATTTATTTAAATATATAATTTAATATATATATTATAAATTATTAATATATAATAAAAATAATATTATTTAAAATATAATAAATGTTAATATAATTATATAATATGGGAATATTATATATATATCATTATATTTAATATTTAATATATAAATAATTATATAATAATATTTAAATAAATAATATTAAAAAAATAATTATAATATTATATAAATATATTAATAATGTTTTTATATATATTATATAATTTATAAAAATAAGTATTATTAATATTAAATTATAATATAATAAAGATTAAATATATCATTAAATATAATAATAAATAAAAATTTAATATATTAATATTATATATTAATAATATAATAACTGATATAATATAAAATTAATAAATATTATTAAAATTATATACTATATATATATAATATTTTATTATGATTATTTATTATTAATATCTTCAATTACTATATTATTTTATTATATATATTATATTGTATAATTATTATATTATATATTATTAAATAATTATATATATTATAATATATTTTATTTATTATATATATAAATTAAATTATAATTTTGTATAATATTATATAAAATTATATTATGATTATTATTATATTTATAATTAATTTTATTTTAAATTTATATTTTATTTTAATATTTATTTTATCTAATTATTTAAATTATTATTTTTATATATAATATTAAAATTTATAAAATTAAAAATATTATGAAATATTAAATGTATATATTATATATTAATATATTTATTCTTTATTAATACATTTAAATATATAAATAAAATATTAAATAAAATTAATATTTTAAAATATAATAGTATTAAAATATAAATATATATAAACAAATAATATATAAGTATATTAATTTTATTTAATATATAAAAAATATAATTATAATAGATATATTATATTTATAATTATTTTTAAATAAATTATATTATTAATAATAATCAATTATATATATATTATTATTTAAATAATTTTATTAATAATATATAAATAAAATATACTTATGATATAATTAATATATTAATAAACATTACTATATAATTATAATATTATTAAATACTTAATTAATATATTCTTATAACATACAAATAATAAAAATAGTATTATAATTATTTAAAAATTAAATACATAAAAAATAATAAATTTAATATATAATAATATACTTAAATATTAATAATTATTATTAAAAATAATTTATTATAATAAAAAATAAATTAATAATAAATATAATAAACTTTAATAATAATTATATATATAATTATATAATATATAAATAATTTATATCTAATTAATATATAATATTATTAAATAATTATAATATATTAATTAAATTAAATTATTTAATATAATATATATTTATACCTATAATCAATTTAATTATAATTTAAATAATTATAAAATTAATATACGATTTAATTATTATAATAAAATATTATATAAATAATATTATAATATTAATAATAATATTTAATTAAATTAAAATTAATTTCATACATTTTATATAGTAATATTAAATATATCATAAATTATTTATAAATTAATGAATAATTAATTATTAATATTAAAAATATATATAATTATATTAATATTACATTAATAATTATACAATACTTTAATTATGATATAATATCAAATTAATAAATTAATATAATATATTATATATTATCTATATGTAACTTAATATATACATTACTAAAACAATATAAATAATATATTTTATTAAAATTTATACTAAATATTAATAAATTATATATAATTTATTATTAATAAAAAATTTAATTATATTTTTTATTTAATTTTAATAAAATATTATTATTAATATTAATATTTATTTAAATTTTTATTATAAATAATAACATAAATTATTTAATTATTTAATTCTAAAAAATAAAAGATTGTTATAATATATTAATTAATATTTATTAATTAATTATAACATATCTTATAAATAATTTAAAATATATAATGATTAATATTTAATAATAATATTAAAAATAATCATATATTATTAAAATAATATTAAAAACTAATAATAATAACATTATATTATTTAATAAATATTAATAAAAATATATCTATAAATAATAATATATTTTATTAAAAATAATATATTTAAATAAATTAAATAAATATAATAATTATAAAAAAAAAAAATATATAATGATATAATATAATTATAAAAAAATATAATAAAAATAAAAAAAAAATTACTTACTATAGTTATATAATATAAATAGTATTTATTAATTTATAATATATTATTCAATTTAATTATAACTATATTTAATAAATACATAAAATAAATAAACTATAAATATTATATAATTATTTATATATAATTTTTATACTAAACTTATATAATTTATAATATATAATAATAAATTATATATAATTTATTTAGATTAAAATTTTATTAAATATATAATATTTAAATAATATATATATAGATATTATAATTAATAATATACGAATAAATATACTTAAATTATAATTTATTATATATATAAGTATTTAAAAAAATTTCTATTATAATATATAAAAAAAAATAAAAATAAATATATTAAAGATCTATTTAAAAAATAATAAAAAATAAATATTTACTATATATTATAATTTAAAAAAATATATACATAATATATAAATTATTATTCAAATGATTTTAAATATGTATGTATAAAATTTTTAAATAATAAATTTATTATTTATTTGTATAATTATTTATTAATTTATGATTCAATACTTTATAAAATATCTTATAAATATAAATTTAATTTTTATCATTTTAAAATATATACATCAATATACTATTAAGACTATCATATTGATATTTTTAAAAAATATTATATACCTATACATATAAAATATAAATATTACTAATATTAATTATTATTTTAAAAATTTAATATAATATTAATATAAATTACAATTATCAAAAATAATAAATATATATAATATAATAATTCAAATATTAAATAATTCTTATATATATACTTATTCTTATAGTTTATACTATTTATCATTTATTTATTTATTGTATAATAATTTAATTATAATTTAAAATATATATATATATATAATAAATATACTATTATAAATAAATTATATGATATTAAATATAAATATAAATAATAAATAATATTTAATATTTTTAAAATTATATTATTATTAAATAAATATAGTAAATTAATTATATTATATTTAATATATTATCATACATATATTATGTATAATAAAATTTCTAAATATATTATTTAATATTTTAATTTAAGAACATTATAATAAATATATATATAATTAATAATCATAATTGTAAATTATATTTAACTATAATAAATATAAATAATACATTATAACTATTAATTATTATATAATATAAAATTTATAAATAAAATACTTATAAATATTATTTAATTT
Organism: Eptatretus atami; assembly: GCA_035128595.1. Classification (NCBI taxonomy): domain Eukaryota; kingdom Metazoa; phylum Chordata; class Myxini; order Myxiniformes; family Myxinidae; genus Eptatretus; species Eptatretus atami. Next base: position 102,319,073 of record CM068956.1, on the reverse strand, counting down.
AAATATTTTATATTTGTATTACATAAAAAATATGACTAATAATAATTTTATATATAAATTATTAATAAAATTATATATTAATAATATAATAAATAAAAATAATATATTAATTAAATAAATATAATATTACATTATTATAAATTAAATTATTTAATATATTATAAATTATATATTCTAATTTAAATATAAAATATAAATATATAAAAATATAATATAATAATTAATAACTTTATAAAAATAAAATAATTAAATAATAGGAAATATATCATAATATTATACTGAATAAATATTATAAAAATACTATAAATTAAAATTAATTCATACATATAATATAATATATATCGAATTTATATATATAATTAAATTTATATTATAATATATATAATATTAATTTAACATAATAATATATACTTATACATAATAAATATAATTATTAAAATTAATTATATAAATAAAATATAAAAAAAGTAACATATTAAAAAAAAAAATAAAAATACTATACATAATAATTAGTTATATAATACATTATAAATACTATAATAATAATCATAAATTATATAATATATATATAATTAATTTTATAAATATATAAATATATTATAATATATAATATATAATATAATTAAATAAATATAATTTAATTAAATACTAAATTATATAATTATTTATTTAAATTATAATATTATAATATTATATATAAATTATTATATATTATATAAATATTATTATTATAATTATAATATATAATAAATATATATATTAATACTAAAAAAAATTAATATATATAAATTAATATTAGAAAATAAGTATATTAGTAATACAAACTATATTATAATTAAATATTATTAATATAATTATTAAAATTAATAATATATTATATTATAAACATAAATAATATATATTAAAATATAAATTATTAATAAAATAATTAAAAATATATATAATTACATTTAAAATAATATAAAATATAATAAATTTAATCAATAAATACAATATATATATTAAATAATATAATATTAATAATAATTATATTATAATAATAATTATATTTATAAATAATATTTTAATAATAAAATAATTTATTAAATAAATATTATTTATATAATTAACTATATTTATATTATATATTAAAATATAATATTAATATAATATTAATCATTATTAATATAAATTATTTTAATAGAATTCTATATTATAATAATAAATTTCTTATTATATAAATTATAATAATTATACAAATTAAATTATTATACTTAAACATATTAAATTATAAAATTACATTTATATTAATAAATTAAAAATAATTAATATAAAATTATTAATAATTAAATATTAATTATATAAAAATATACTTTACAACATAAATAAATATAATAATATTATATATAATTTAATCAATATATAATTTAATACATAATAATATAATTTAATAATTAATTAATATAATAATATTTATTTTTAATAATTATTATTACTATAAATATAAATATTATTTAATAATTATAAATTATAAATATTATATATAGTTAATAATATATTTTACTATTTACTATAATTTTATTATAAATAATATTAATATTTATTATATATAATTATAAAATTATATATAAATTAATATTATATATCTTAATAAAAAATATATTTATATTATTTACAATAATAAATAGATAATATTATAGTATGAAAGATATATAATTATAATAAAATAAAATAAATTCTTAAATTATACTTATATAATATAATATTAATATAATATACTGTAATTAATAATATAAATATTTAAAAAATTATATAACAATAATATACAATAATTATATTATATTATTAAAATAAAAATAAAAAAAACAAAAAAAAAAAATAACATATATATTATATATCAAATATATATAGTATAAAATAATATACATAATATTTATATAATATTAAAATTATATTACTAAATTAAATTTTATTAAATTATATTATAATAACATTAAAAATTATATATCTTAAAATATTTATATAAATCATATTAATATAAATTATTATTAATAAATAATTTAACTAATATATAAATAAAATATAAATATAATAAATATATGAATATAAATATGTAATTAATATTATATATATTATATTATTAAATTTATATAAAATATTTTATAATTAAAATATAAATAATATATAATAAATATGAATATTAATCATAAATATAATAAATATATATAATAATATATATTATATAATATATTAAATATATTAAATTAATTTTATTAAAATTTATACAGAAATAAAATATATAATATTATTAGATACATATTATATAAAAAATAAATTATTTAATATCATATATTATTATAATTTAATTATTATTATATAATAACTAATTATAAATAATATATTAATATTAAATTTACATATAACTATAAATAAAAAAAATAATAATTATTAATATTTATATTAAATAATAATAATTAATTAAATATATAATATAAATAAAAAATTTAATATATAAAAAATAATATATATCTATAATTATAAATATAAAATATATAATTAGATTAAAACTATATAATATAATTAAATATATTCTATATAATAAATTAAATATATCATAATAGATTATTAATGATTATATATTTATTAATTAATTAATAAAAATAATATTTATATCATTTCATAAATTTATATATATACAATTATAAAAATGATTAACAAATATAAAATTATATATAAGTAATATAATTAAAATATTTTATAAATAAATTTTATACTATTATAATCTTAATAAAATATTTATATAAAATATAAAATTATTAATAATAATTAATACTATTAAATATATTAATAAATATCTTTTATTATATTTAATGATATTATTTATTAATATATAAAATATATATAAAAATAATATATATATAAATACTTATAAATTTATATATAATAAATTAATATTTACATAATTAATTAATAATTATGATATATCTATATAGTATGATAATTACATATTAATTAAATTAATATTATTATAAACGATATATTATTTAAATAAAATATATTAAATAATATATATATCATTTAATTTTATATATAATATTATTTAAAAAATTAAACAATTACTATAAAAAATAAATAGTTAAATATTTATATATGTACGAATAAAATATAATATTAAGTATATTAATAATTATTGTATATACAAATATTAATATATTTATAAATTAATAAACATCTTTATAAAATTGATAATATTATTATGTATAATTATTAATAATAAATAAATAAAAAAATATACATAATATATTAACTTAATATATTATTTATTATCATTATATAACAATATCAATATTATATATTAATTAATAATCATATATAATTAAATATATAATTATTTATATAAAATATATCTATATTTATAATACTATTTATATATAATAATATATTATAAATATTAATTAATTTATAAATTTTATATTTATTTATTATAATTTTATGATATTATATAATAATTTAATCTAAATCTTATATAATTAAATATAATACTTATATATATTTATAATATCAATAATCTTAAATTATAATATATTCTATAATATAAAAATTATAATATAATAAAAATATAAAAATAAATAAATTATACTATAATTTATAAATAAGTATTATTATAAATATAATAAGATATTATAATCATTTATATAATAAATAATTATTAATACTATTTATAATATTAATAAATAAATATATTTAAAAATATATATATTACATCATATATCAATAAGATTACTAAAAAAACAATAATATTATAACTAATAATTAATAATTAAATTTTAAATATATTAATTTATATATAAATTAATTTAATTTAATTATTATTATTAAATTATTTTAAATAATATAAATATAAATAATATAACTTATATTAAAATCTAATTATATTATATAATTTTATTAAATTATTATAATATATAATAATACTATATATTAAATATAATTATTATTATTATAAAATAATAATCAAAATAAAATTTATTATATTATCTTTATTATAAAATAATAAATTATATTTATATATTAAATTTTATTATTAATATAAATTTTATATTAATATTTTATATAACATTATCTATTAAATAATAAATTACTATTCATAATTATTAATCTATAAAAATAAAATATATTATAATAATACTTTGATTATAATACTATATTATTTATATATATCATAAATTACATTTAAATATAATAAATTTAAATAAATAAATATTTAATTTATATATAATTAAAATTATATATAATCTATATAAATATTTACTCAATATAAAATATAATTATAAATAAAATCAATAAATAATGATTATAATTATTAAATTAAATTATAATAATTCTAGATTATCATATAAATAAATAATTATAAATTTCTATATTTCTAATTTTATATATTAATTTATAATAACATAAGATTTAATTGATATCTTATCATACTATATATATTATTAAAAAATAATATATAATAATATTATAATTTATTTTACATATAATATTTATATTAAACTTATAACATAATAATTTTATATTAATACTTATAATTCTTATATAATTAATATTTTAATTATAATTAATAATACTTATAATTATAATAAATTATTAACTAATAAAATCTTAAATTAATATTCTTAAATTATAATATAAATATAAATATATTTTTATATAATATATTTTATATTATTTATAATTTATATAATTTAATAATTTATATTATTTAAATTAATTTATACATAATACTATTAATATTTATATAATAAATTAATTAATATATTAAAAATATTAATATAATATAATAATATATTATTATACTATATATAAAATTAATAATATTATAATATATTAATTTTATATATATATTATAATAAGTATAATATAAATATATTTAAATATTAAGTAATTATAATAAATATAATAAATAATGATTATAATTTATAAATAATAATATATAATAAATATATATGTTATTACTAATATATATATAATTTTATATTAACATTCAATTCAATTATATAATAAAATTACTAATTTATATTATATTATTATATAATATCATAAATTAATATAATATTATAATAAATAATTAAATTATAAATAAATATTATTAACTATATATATTTATTTATTAATGAAAATATTTATAAGATAATAATATAAATTTAAGAATATATAATAATATAAAATATAATTTTAAAAATTATAATATATTTATCAACAATTAATATTATATATATTATACAAAATTAATTTATTTAAATTATATATATATTACTATTAAATATCTTAATAATTATATATAATATTTAAACTATATATTTGTATTATAAACTTTAAATAATTATATGTTATAAATAATTTTTAAGATATTATATTATTTGTAATATGAATATATATTATATTTTTACTAAATATTATAAATAATCAATCATATTAATAAATATTATATAATTTATCAAAATAAAACTTTATATATAAAATATATAAAGATTATTTATTATAATTATATAAATATTTTATATATATAAATATAAAAAATAAATATATATTATAATAAATTATTAAATAAATATATATAATATATATAATCATCTTAATTAAAAAAAACTTATTATATATTATTATATTACATATATAATAAATATATATATTAAATTTAAAAATATTTATATATATATATATAATATATTCTAATATAATAAATTATATCATTATATATATAAATAAATATATTAATCATTTATTTATTATAAATTTTTAGTATATGATTAATTTATTATATTTAATATATATATAAATATTATCTATATATATAATAAAATATATATTTATATATTATAAATATATTTATATTATAGACTATATAAAATCACTTGATATAAATTTTAAATTAGCTAAGAAAATAAATAAATAATTATTGAATATCTTATTAATAGATACAAATATAAATTTAATATATTAATTATAATAATATAATATTAATATATTAATATATAATTATATATACTTACTATAATAATAAAATTATAATAATAAATATATATATATGATCATTAAAATTACTTAATATATAATTCTTTTAAATCATACATTATCATATAAAATATATGAATAATTATAATTAAATAATCTATTTTAATATAAATCTAAATATTAACATATAATTTAAATATAATTTATAGCATATTAATATATGATAAATATAAATACTATATTTAATAATATTAAATTATCATAAATATATTATAATATATATATTTAATAAATATAATATAAAAACATAATATTATATAAAAAAATATACATTTTTATCTATTATTATGTATACAAAATAAACAAAAATTAATCATATTATATCATAAAAATTAATAAATAATAATATAATTATAATAAATCTTTATATATAATATAAAATATTCTATATATAACTTATAATTAAATTTTAATAATTATATATAATATATTTATATTTAATAATAAATATAAAATAAATATTACTATAAATCATATAATTAAATATATAAATTATATACATATATAATTATTAAAATACATATTATAATATAATATAAAAAATAAATAAATAAAATAATATATATTATTATTCATATTATGTATCATAATATAACTTATAATTAAATATAATATATAATTATAATAATTATTTTATTATATCATATTATTATAAAAATAAAATCATGATAAACCATACTTATAATTATATTTATATATTTTATATCAAAAATTATTATAATAATAATCAAATATAAATTAAATAAATAATAAATGATTAATATATATATAAACTTATATAAAATAATAAATAATATAATAATTCATATTATTAAATTCAAATTAATAAAAAAAATATATCATATAAAAATATTATATATATTAAAATATAAGAATTTATATATATTAATTTTAAAAATATAATTAATAATAATACTTAATTTTAATATAGTATAATATTATATTATAAATATTATAATTAATAATATAAAAATATTCAATAACATAACATTTATTATATAAAAAAATAATTAATCTTATTTATTTAATATTAATTTAAAAAAAAATATAATACATTATATGTAATTTAATATATATATTATTAATTCTATACAAAATTAATTAACAGTATTATTTATATAATAATTATTATTAATAGATAAATTTATACATTTATAAAAATTATTTAAATTATAATTATATAAAACAATAAATATAAAATTTTATATAAAATATAAATACAATTATTATACCTAAAAAAATAATATAAAATCTATACATAATTATATATTTATTTAAAATATAAATATAAATAAATTAAATAATATTTATTTATATAAATTTTAATTATTTTATTAAATCTTAATTATTTTAATATAATTCTAATAAATAGTAAATAATATTTTTAATAAATATATTTATAACTAAATACTAATCATAATAATATACCATATATAATATAATTTATGATCTAAATTAAATATAATATAAATCTCAAAATACTACTAATTATCATTATTATATAATTAATAATATAATTTTAATGTAATATCATTATCTACTATAATTGAATTATAGATAATAAATAAAAATTATTATTATTTATATAATAAACTTTATATATATATAATAAATAAGTATTTAATATTATAAAAATAAATATAAATAAATATATATAAACAAAATAAATAAAATTAATATATATATATATAATAATATTATTATTATTTATATTATAATTAATATATAATATTTTACAAATATATTTCAATAAAAATTATATATCTATAATTAAAATATATAAAATATAATATCATGTATAAATGTATAATTAATATTTATAATAATATATATTATATAATTATCAACAATTATTCAAATATATATTTTAATATTATTAATAATTTAATAATCAATATTAATATATATTAATCAATATATCTAATTTAATATTTATATAAATACATAATAATTACATTTATAATCAACCATCATAATATACATATATTATTATAGTTTTATATAAATTTATATGATTAATATCAATAATAAATAAAATACATATTAAATTATTTATAATAATCTATAAATAAAATACATATATAATAATAATTTAATACAAAATTATATTTATTTATCAACTAATCTACAATTTTTTAATATATTACAATATATATAATTAATTTTATTAAATATAAACATATAAATATATATTATAAAATTTATATATATTATATTAATTATTTTTTAATATTAATTATAACATAATATAAATAAATTAACTTAATCATGTATAATTAATAGTATTCAATCTATATATAATTCTATAAATATTAATTTAAATAAAATATATATAATTAATACATTTAATATTACAGAATACTTATTAATCAATATGCTAACATTAAATCTTATATCTTTTTATAAATTTTAATAACATAATATTATAATATATAATTAAAATAAATTAATAAATATTATAAATTAATAATATAAAAATAAAATAATTAATATATCTATACGTATAATATAATAAATTTTATAAAATAACTTTATAAATTATATTTAACTATTTCATAAAATAATAAAAATATCATATTTAATTATATTATAAAATATATATACATCTAATTATATATTATATTAACATTTAACATACTATTATTAATATTATCACAATATCTAAATTATTTATTAATTATTAATAATATAATTTTAATTAATAATAAATATATATATATATTATGTAAAATATAAAATAATAATAAAAAATATAATATATTAAAAAAAATATATAAATATATTTATAATTTATTTATATTAAAAATATATATAATTAAAATAAACTTAATAATAATAAATATAATATATAATATAATAATTTAATATATTATTTTAGAAATAATTATTTAAATTATTATATAATAATATTATTTGATTTATAAATAATAAATATTAATTATTTACTTATAATAAATATAACAATAATTATACGATATTAATATAATTATTAAAAAAATATATAAATGCTAATACAATTATTATTTATACAAATTTATAATTTATTATATTATATATAATTTAATAAATTTATATTATATTGAAAAATAAATAATTTATGATAAATATATAAATATTTATACATAAAATTATCATAAATATATTATATAAATAATATTATTGATAAATAAAAAAATAACTTTATATTATAAATATTAATATATATCTTATGACTAAATAATATTATATAAAATATACTGATACATTATTATAATTATAATATTATATATTTAATATTAACTATTTATCATTATTATTATTATATTTATAACTTATATCATTACATATTTATATTATATATTAATAATTAATATTAATAAATTATAAAATTAAATATACTTATTTAAAATAATAATACATAATAACGATAATATATAAAAAATTAAAATATAAATTTTAATAAATAATATATAAATATTATTAAAACTAATTATAATAATTTATATAATTTAATTATATATATAAAATAATTACTTAATTTAAAAATTATATAAAATATAAGTAATTTATATCTTAATATATAATAATATAATAATATATAAAATATAAATTAATTATTTACAATAAATTTATATACATAAAATAATTTATATCATAAATATAATATATATTTATTATAATTATAATAACTAATTTAATAATTATTATAAATAAAAATAATATATATTTTAAATAAAAAATATTAATTATAATTAATATCATTAAATAAACAATATTAATAATTAATAAATTATTATATTTATATTATAAGATAATATATATTCATATATGATATAATAATATTAAAAAATATAAAAAATAATAATTAATACAATATATACTAATATCACCATTTAACAAATTATATATTAATAATTTCATATAATATTAATACTATATCTAAAAAATATAAATATAATATTATTATAGATATATATTAATCATTATTATCTATAATATATATATTACTCAGGTAATAAATAATACTATTATATTTACATTATAATTATAAATATAAATAACTATATTAATAATATAAATTACAATAATAAAAAATAATAATATATTAAAAATAAAAATAATCTTATAATATCTTTAAATTATAATAAATATATAAAATATAAAAAAATAAATGTAATGAATATAATAATAATTATATAAATATATAATAATAAATATTATATAATAATTTAATATATTGATAAATATAAAATTATAATATAAAATTACATAATTAATATTAACAAATAATAAACTAATATAAAATGATAATATTAAATAAAAAATCTTTACATCAAAAACTAATATTATATTATTATATAAAAATATAGTTTATACACTTATTATAATTATTATAATATTCATAAATAATATAATAATATATTTATTATCTAATATTATTAAATAAATATTATACATTATAATTCTTTATATTAATTTAACATATTATTAATATAATAAATTATATTTATAATTATAAAATTATTATATTTTATATATAATTATAAATACTATAATAATGAAACTACTATAATTATAATAAAATAAAATCTATATTAATATATAATTATAATATAATTTAAATTATATATAATATAATATTTTTTTAATTAATAATAATAAGATACATTATTTATAATAAAATATATTAATCTATACTAATTTATATAAAAATATATTCTAATAAATTAATTATAATAAGATATTATTCATTATTATATTTATATTTAAATTCATAATTATATTATATATATAATTATGTATATTTTATAATAAATAACTAATACAATATTAAAATATAAAAAGATATATAATATATTATTATAATTATATTGAACTATATATTATAGAAATAATTTATATCATATAATTTAAAAAAATTATATTTATTATACAAATATTATTTAAAATAATTCATATAAATATACTATTAAAATATCTAAATTATATATATATATAATGATATCAATATACAATATAATATAATAATTATACTACTATTATATATATAAATTAATATATATAAATTTTAAATAATAACATTTATAAAAAATAACTATTATACTAATATAATACATAAATATAATTTCTTATATCATAATTATATTTATAATAATAATAATAATTAATTATATATTTTATATATATATTAATAAAATATAATTTTATAATTATTAATTATTATAATAATAACTTATTAATAGTTGATTTAAGTCATTTATAAATAATATATAATAATTAATAATATGATTATAAAATAATATAATATAAATATATATTCAATATTAAATATTTATAATAATATTAGATATTAAATTAATATTATAAATAAATTAATAATTAATAATATTTACTATTATTATAATACTGATTAATAAATATAATTTTATTTATAATCAATAATTATAATATATTATATATTTTATCTAAAATAAAATAATATGTTGATATATATAAATATATAAAATGTATAATTATATTATACTAATATCGTATCTTATTTACAATGATTAATGTATCATACTATAAATATCATATATATAATTTATTAATTTTTATATATAAAATTTAATTAAAATATATATAATAATTATATTTTCTATAATTATAAATAATCAACAATTATATAAAATAAATAATTATAAATATTATTAAATAATATTATTTCTATAGTAAAATTTATGTAATGCTAATATAATATCATATATATAATTTAAATATTATAAATATAATTAATTTAATTATAGCAACTTATACTATACATCAATTATAAATAAATTAAAATAATTTAAAGATATAGTTAATATTTAATAATATATAAATAAAAATTCATAATAAAATATAAAAATCTTTTTATAATTTATATAATATATATATAATAATTATTAAAGTTAAATTATTAATAAATATATTTATTATATATATTTAAAACCAAAAAATTAACAATTTAATATACTTAATTAATAATATATAATATAAAATAAATTACATATAAAATATAATATCATTGATATATATCTTATATTATAATATATTTTATTATATGATAAAATATAATAATAAAATTATTATTAAAAATATATCTATAATATAACTAAATATATAATAATATTTTAATTATTATAATAAAATATATCATACTTAATACTTTAATTAATATTATTAATAATATAAAATATATACTATATCATAATTTATTATAATTTTATTATTATAAAAAAAATATTTATAAAAAATTAATTATATAATATATTATTATTATTAATTTTATTATTATAATATTTAACTTAATTAAATAATTAACATATAATACAAAATTATATATAAAATAAATATTTTTTTATAAAAAATTATATATTAATTATTTTATATACTATTATATTTATTATAATTATTTAATTTATATTACTATTTTTATATTATTATATTATATTAATTATAATAATATTATATTATATATAATTAATATTACTAATTAATATATTTATTTAATTAATAAATTTAATAATATAATATTTAATAAATTTATATAGATAAATACTTATATTAAAAAACTTAATAATTATATATAATAATATACATATTAAAAAATAATAAAAATAATAATTTATAATAAAAATATAATAATATATAAAATATAAATTATATATATAGTATATATACAATAATAATAATAATTAATAAATCATTTTAAATTAATATAATATAAATATTTAAATATATAATAATAACTTAAATATATTTTAATCTATCATTACATATATTATATCAAATAGTATCAAATAAATTACATATTTATATTTTAATATTTATAATAAATAATAATATAATAAATAAAATATATTAAAATATAAATATCATATATATAATATTATATTATTAAATATATGATATGATTAATATAATATATAATTAATATATAAATAAATTAAATTATAAATAATATAACTTAAAATTATCGATTAAAAAACATAATTAAATATATTATGTTATATATTATATTAATATAATCATAATAAATTTAATTAATAACTTTATTAAATTAATATTTATAATAATATAAGTTATTTAATATATATTAAAAAATATATTATTCTATATTCATAAAATACAATATAATATTATAAATTATATAACATTAATACATAATATTATAATAATTAAATATATATAATAATTATAAAAATTAAACTTATAATAAAATATATATTAATTAATTTAAAAAAATTATACATATTAATTAAAATATATTTATTATATAATATTAATATATATTAATAATAAATATATAAATTATTAATAAATAAATAATAATGAATAATATAATAATATAAAAATAATAAAATAAATTTTAATAAATATATACTTAATATAAAATATAAAATTATAATTTATATATTAAAAAAATAAATACAAAATTTTAAATAATTAAAAAAAAAATATATATATAAATATCATAATACATAACTATAAATTATATTATTTTTAATATTATAAATTAATATATTTAATTATAAATTTATTTTTACATTAATATTTTATTATAAAACTTAAATTTATAATTATTAATATTATAAATATATATTTATTAAATATAATCATTAATTATTTATAATATATATTTATTTATTATATTATTTAATTAATAAATATAAACAATTATTATAAATATATCATTTAATATTATTATACTATATATAATATAATTATACTAATGATTTGATATTAAAATTACATAAAATTCAATATATTAATTAATTATTAAATTAATTATAATCTATAATAATATTAAATTAAATTCTAAAATGATAAATATCTAATTAAATAATTTATATTAAAATTCATATTATACATATTCTTAATATATTAAATATATAATATATTAATAAATATTATTAATATAAAAATAATAATATTTAATAATATAATAAATTATTAATAAATTATCAATATATATTAATATTATAACTATAATTAATAATTATAATATAATAATTAAAATATAAATAGAAATATTATATTTATTATTATTACATTAAATCATATTATATTAATAATAATTATATAATTTATAATATTAAATATAAAATATTAAATTTCTAATATACATAATATAATTAAAAAATTTAATATTATAAAATACTTATTACATTATAATATTATAGTATACATATAAATAATTAATATACAAATAAATATATAATATAAAATATATAAAAGATTTTATAATTACTTTAATAAAAAAAAAAAAAAAAAAATAATAATATTTAATATATTATAATAAAATGAATAATTAATTAAAATAAATAAAAAATATCTTAAATAATTATAATATATTTATTATATTAAATTAAATATTTTAAATATAAATATTAATAATTACTATATTAATACTAAATTCATTAATTAAATAATTAATAATTATAATTATAAAATCATATAATTCATCTATATTTTATTAATTATATAAAATTATAATAATTATTATTAATATTTTAATACATTTAAATATATAAATAAATTAAATATTTATACTAATTATAATATATTATTATTATTATAACTCTTTATTAATTAAAATATACCTAATTATTTATATATTATAAATTACATATGATTTAAAACACAATAACTAAATAATATCTAAAATAAATATAAAAATATAAACTATACTATAATTTTATATATATTAATAAATTAATTAAATTCAATACAGTTTATATATAAAATTATTAAATATATATATTAATATATATTCATATATATTTATATTATGAATAAAATAATATTATAATATTTATTTTCATATATAAAATAGTAATAATATAAATAATAATTATAAAGATTATATAGATTAATTATACATAATTATTTATTAAATTATATAATATATAAATATTATAATATATAATATAATAAATATAAATTTATTTATAACTAATATTGTACATATTATATTGAAAATATATAATCTAATTTATTAATATATACTAAACATCAATGATCTATTATAAAATATATTTTAAATAAAAATAATTATATATAATCATCAATTTATAATCAATAATATTAATATTATATAAATATAATTATATATATTAATATAATATAATAAATAATTTTATAATTTATACTCATATAATTCAAATATAAATTAATAATACATAATATTATATAATATATAATTTTATATAATTTATTAAAAATTATTTATAATTATTTTATTTAACATATAATATATATTATTTTATAATATATATGATTTATAATATTATATATATATATACTATTTTAATATAATGTATTTATAATTAATTTAATTAAAAATAATAATTATAAATTATATAATTATATTTAAATAAAAAAATATAATTTAATTAAAATCAATATTAATTAAATATTAATTTAATATTAAAAAATAAAATATAAAGAATAATAAATGATTATTATAATATAATATAAATATTTATTATTATATATAATTATTATAATATATAATATTTATTTATTAAATAAATATATATATAAAATTTAAATATAATATATTTAAATATAATATCTTAAAATAAATATATATATATTATTATAAAATATATATTATTAAATTAAATATTAATAATAAAATAATATGATAAATTAAAAAATATGTAATTATTAAAAAATAAAAAATATTATTTATTATTATAATTGATATTATTAATTATAATTAATATAATAAATATAATAATATAAAATATAATATTAAATATTTCATTTTATACTATATAATAATTAATAAAAATATATTTTTAAAATTAATATTTATTATATATTATATATTATAATTATTATTAATATTTTTCTATAGTATGATAAAAATAAATTAAAATACTATTATATATTAAAATTTTTTCAATTTAACTTATATTATTAATTAATTACTTAAATAAAATCTATATTAATAATTTTAATATTTATATAATAATATTATAATTAATTAATATCATATAATATTAAATTTTTTTATATTGATCAAAAATTTATTATAATAATTTATTAAAAAAATTAAATAATAATATTTTATATTAATAATCATATTAATTATTACTATAATATTATATACATATTATAATAATTATTATATTTATTTATATAATTATACAATATAATAATTTATATTATTATAAAATTATATATATAATATATATTATAACATATTTAAATTAAATATAATAATATTATATTTATTTATTTATAATAAATTTATAAAATATTCATATAATAATTAAAATTTAACAATTTATATACTAATTTTATATATAAATATATTATAATATAATATATATAATTATAATTTAATATATAATATAATATAATTATATATACAAATAGATTAAATATAAATAAATTATAATTAATTTTATATTTATATATTTTATATTATTAATTATATTAATTATATTTATTAATAAATATATAATATTGATTTATATGTTATATATTAATAAATTTATCATTTTTAATAAAATATATTTATGTAAATAATTTTATTATAATTAATATTATATTAATTATATTTAATTAACATATATAAATAATAATATTTATATTATATATTATAAT
Organism: Eptatretus atami; assembly: GCA_035128595.1. NCBI lineage: Eukaryota > Metazoa > Chordata > Myxini > Myxiniformes > Myxinidae > Eptatretus > Eptatretus atami. The sequence goes on along the minus strand of CM068956.1, from coordinate 102,302,402 downwards.
TTATTAATAAATAAAATATTAAATATTATATATATATTATATTAATATAAAAAATTAAATATATAAAATATATATTATATAATACTAATTATTAAATTAATAAATTAATATTAAAATAATAAATTATAATATATATAATATAAAAAATTTATATAAATATATTAATATTATACTATTATTAATAAATTATATAAATAATAATTAGTTATTATGAATATAATTTATTATTTTTATTATATAACTATATGTTTTTAATAATCTATATATATTAAATTTTATATATAAATTATAAAATAAATTAATCTTATTATTATTAATATTATGGTATTTATAAAATGATATATAACTATATACATAATATTAAAAATTAATTTAATTATTAATTTAAATTAAATAATTGATAAATTATTATAATATTAATTAAAATAAATATATATACTTATTATAAAAATATATATTATTTATTAATTAATTAATATAATAATTATTTATTATATAAATTTTAATATAATAAAAAAATAATTATTATTTATAATCTATATAATTATAATAATAATATATGATAATTTATATAAATATTATATAATAATTAAAAAATAATATTATATATATATTATTTATATTAATTAAATTATAATTTAATAAATAATTTATTAATCATATTAAAATTAAAGTTATATTGATATATATATTATTAATTATATTTTAAAAATTTATTTTATTAAATAATTTTATTTATAAATATAAATATAATAATTATTAAAATATATATTATAATTTAATATTAATTTTATTATATTTATAATAAAATTATTATAAATATTTAATAAAATATATATTATATATATATAACATATATTATATATAAAATAATTAATTGATAATAATATTATATATAAAATAATAATATATTATTACATAATATATATAATATAATATTTTATTAATAATTCTAATATATTACTATATTATAATAAAAATTAAATAATATTAATATTGTTATATAACATATATATATAAGTAATTATTATTTATAAATTTAATTATATTTAATAAATCATTATTTAATTACATAAATATTAATATAAATATATTTAAAAATATATTATATATATAATATAATAATACATTTATAATCATTATAAAATAATATTATACTATAATTATATTTAATTATTTATTATCACATAATATATAAGAATAATATGATATAAATTTGATATATATAACTTTATATTTAAGTTGTAAAAATGATATATTTTTATCATACATATGTGATTTATTTATAATTATATTATAATATAATCAATTATTAAAAAAATATAAATAATATAAATAATTATTTAACTAAATAATTATCTTATATATTAATAAATATATAATAATTTAAAAATTAAATATAATAAATAATATATAATTTATTATTTTTATAAAATATATTATATAAATTATATATTAATATAAATTATAAACATATTATAATTTAATTATTTATTAATTATAATTTTTTATATATTAATATTATATTTATAATCTATATTAATAAATTATCATATATATATAAATATGACATTAATCATATATAATAAATAATATAATATTTTGATACTATACAATTATAAATGTATAATATTTATTTTTATAAATACTAATATATTATTATTATTTAAATATATCATTAATATATTAAAATATATAATACTTTATTTAAAAATATGATTTAATTAAAATGATTATAATAAAAAAATAATTATAAATAATAAATATAATTAAATATTAATAATTAAATTAATACTAATATAATTTATTATGATTAATATCATATAGGGATATTAATAATATGAGAGGGGAATTAAATAATTCATTATATTTATTATATAATATAAAATTATAATAATACATATTATGATATATTATAAATAATACTTACAATATTATAACTATAATTATATATTATTTATAATAATATAATAAAATTTTAAATTAATAAAATTATTTATAATTAAATAATTAAATTTACTTAGTTATTATATATATATAACATACTATATATTAAATAATTAATATATAAATTTCATTAATAAATATATAATATATTACATTATATAAATATTATATATTATAAAATTATATAAAATAATTAATTTATTATAATCAATAATATTATATATAAATTAATTATATTAATTATAAATATATAAATATTTAATTATTAATTATATCATTAATTATAAATCTACATATATATACTTAAAAATCTAATTTAATAATTATTTAAATCATAATACAATTATATAATATTAAAATTTATATTATATATATATTTATTATATAATTCATAAATATATTATATTATTATTTAATAATCATCTTTTAAATAAACTTAATTAAATCTATATATATATAATATATATACTTTATAAATTATATTTATTATACATTAGATATATATATTATTATCATAAAATATAATCATAAATTTTATATATATATATAATTTATTTAATTATAATTATTATAATTTAAATTTATATAATATAATTAATATATTTATAATAAAATCAAAAATAATATATATATAAAATATTATAATTATATTATATTAATTTATTATATATATAAATATATTAAATTATATAAATAAAAAAAATATCATTTATATATAATATACATTTATTATATATAATTATTATACTAATAAAATATATAATTAATTTATAAAAAATAATAATATATGATATAAATAAATAATTAATATACAAATATTATTAACTTAAATTTTATGATAACTTATTATAAATTGTTAATTATAATATAATTTATATAATTATAATATTTATATTATTTATATAAATATAATAACAAACTTAAATTAATATATATATAAAATTATTATAACATATATATTAAAACTATATATAATATATTATTTATAAATAAATTAAAAATTAAAATAATAATATATATATTAATAATATAAAATAATAATTATAATTATTATATATAAAGATTATTATATACTATATATATATACATTATTAAAAAAATTATTATTACTATATAATAAATATACTAAATTTATATAAAATATTAATTATATTAAAATTTATATATAATATTATACACTTTATAATAATTAATATATTTAAATAATTATATATATTTTAATTATTATTATACTAATAAAATTATTATATTTATAATATTTATCTATCTATAATTAATATCATATATTATTAAAAATCATATATATATTATTATTATATTTATAATTAAATATATAATATATATATTATACTTTTATAATAATTAAAAAAAACTAAATAATAAAAAATAAATTAATAAATTATATAAATATAATCATAAATAATATTGTTAATAAATAATATATATTCAATCTTTAAATAAATACTAATTTATATTATAATTTATTAATATATTATTATTATATATATTATACTTATTTTAATATATATAATAATTATATATATATTAATATTAATTATAAATTAACTTATTTAATATCTTATATTAAATATTAATTACTATTATAAATATTCATATAAAAATAATATTATAATAATAATTTATAAATTATATATAATATATAATAATATATCTATTACATATAAATAAAAAATATAATTTTTAATAATATAAATAATATATATTATATATTTTAATATAATAATATTATAAATAATTAATAAATAACAGTTTTATTATTATTATATTATATTTTATATAATTTATAATATAATTTAAAATATATAAATAATATTATTTTTATATAAAATATATCAATTATATTATATTTATAAATAAATATTATAAAATATATAAATTTATACAATATATATAAACAAATAAATATATGATTTATAATTTTATATTTTAATATTATATTATTTTTATTATTAATATAAATATATAATAATTTAAAATTAAGTTTGATACTTATAATTATATTATAAAATTCATATATATTATATTTATTAATTATATAATGATTAATAATATTATATTATTTATTTTATTATACCAATTATAATTTAATATTATAAACATATATTAAATAAAATTTTATTAAATTATAATATTTTATAAATTTATAATCTATATAATATATTTTATATAATTATATATTTTTATATATCATTATATTGAAATATAACTTATAATAATTAATTAAAATTATTATATATTTATTATTAATTTTATAATTTTAAATTATTTTAATATTATTAATATAATATTTAATTAAATTATATATTAATAATATTATTTATATATAATAGAATTTAAATTTATTATAATAATTATAATATAATATTATAATTAATATAAATATAAATTATAATATTATAAATAATATATATATAATTCTTACATTAATAATTATAAATTATAAAAATAAAATATATTATTAATAATAAGTATAAATATAATATATATTATATAAATTTCATAAATTAATAAAATTATAATAAATTATAAAATAACTATAATTTATAGATATTATAATAATATATAATATAAATAAATTATTAATATTATTATATTATAATATATTAATTTATACTATATTATTTATATTAACTATTTATATAATTATATATATAAAAAAATAATATTTATATAATCTAATTAATTATATATTTATTAATTTAAATATAAAATATTATTTTATATTATTAACTAACACATAATCATAATTATTAACTAAATACGTTGATTTTATTATATATTAAAATAATTAATCTATATAATAATAATAATAATAATATTTAATCTAAAATTAAAATATTAATATAATATAAATAATTTTATATTAATATTTAAATTATATATATAATTAATATAATATATAGTAAATTTAAAATTCTATAATAATTTATAATACTAATATATTATATACATATTATCTTATTACTTAACATTATTTAAATATATTAATCTCTTATATATAATATGTCAATATATTTTTTACTTATATTTAATATATAATATAAATAACTTATTATAATAATAACTAATATTATAATATATCTAATAATATAATCAACATTATATAATTAAAAATATAATCTATAAAAATATATTATATATTATATAAATAATAAAAAAAATAATTATATAATTTAATATTAATAAATATATATTATAATTATAATAAATATAAATATATTATATAATATATATATATTTTATTATATAATTTTAATATTTAATAATAATATTTAATTAATTTATATAGTCAATAAATTAATATATCGATAAATAATATATTAAATTATATTATTATTATATATTATCATAAATATTAAATTTAAATATTAAATAAAATAATATTAATTATAATTTAAATATATCATATATTATATTAAATATTTTTTAATTAATTTAATAATTTATTATATAAATAATTAGTATATAATTATAAATATATTAAATATATATAATATTATACTTATATATGTTAAATTATTAAATAAAATACAATATATAAAATTTAATAATACTTTATATTTATAAAAAAAATTATATTTAATAATTAATAAAATTAAATATATTATTAATATATATATATAATAGTATAAATATAATAAAAATATCTTAATCTAATTTATTTAATTTATATTAATTTTATATAATATTAATTAAATATACTTATATAAAAAATATATTTATAATAAATAAATAATAATATTAATATGATTATTATATTAAATCATATACTACTTTATATGAATTATATTTATATATATTTTATATTTTAATAGATACTTAATACAGTTATATTATTATTTATAAATTATAATTTATATTTATTTATATCATAAAAATAATATAAATTATATATTTAATTAATAATATATATTTATTTAATTTATAAATATATTATTATATTATTATATTATTATTATATTTATACATTTATTTAATTATAATAAATAATAATATATTAACTAAATTTATAATGTATATTATAACAATAATATATATAATATATTTAATAAAATTAATAATATGTTTAATGAAAATAAACTTTATAATATATAATATTTTATAATATAAATATATTATAAATATATAAATATAATTTAAATATACTTATTAATTAATTTAAAATTAATTTAATAAAATATAAATAAATTATTATTTATCGATACTAAAATAATATATAAAAATTAATAAATTATATATCAAATTAACATTAAGAATTTTTTATTTATAATTAATATAAATTAAATAATATTTATATTTAATAATTATCTTATATATATAATTTAATTAATAATAATATAATTAATTCAAATAAACTAAATAATAAGTACATAATTTTATATAAATAAATAATATATAAATTTAAGTATTTTCTAAAATAATATATAAGTAAATATAAACATATTTATTATATAATATATTTTAAACTTAATTTTTTATAAATATCATAATATTATTAAAATATAAATATATAAATAATCATAATAATAAATATATAAAATATAATAATTATAATTAATAATTATATATAATATTAAATATTTTTATAATAATAAAAATATATATAAAATAATAATATATATATATAATATATATATATTAATAATTTTATATATTTATATTATTTTATAAATAAAATTATATAAATATTAATTATATAAATCAATAATATATATATTAATTTATTAATTATATAACATATAATTATTAATTAATATTATATATAATTATAATACTATATATATAATATTTTAATATATTATAAAAATAATATTAATATATTATTTATAACTATTATTTACTATAAATAATTTATTATATATTATTACAATTATTAAATATATTTAATTATATATATAATTTAATATATATTCAAAATTTGAATATGAATATATATATATATAATTAAATATAAATAATATATATAATTAATTTTATTTTATTATTAATAATATTTAAATATATATTTATTTAATAATATATAATAAATTAATATAATTATATTTAAATAATTATAATATAACTGGACTGGTATGGTAGGTTTCATGGTATGTCCTAGGTTTGTGTTGAGAAAGACCGTTGCTATGGACCCCTCCGTTGCTTAGCAACGGCCGAAAAACCTCTAAATGTGGGGGTATTTTAACGACAAAACGATCTGCAGCATTAACCCTTGAAGATAGAATCATGAATTTTCTTGTGCTTAATCCTCAGGTCATTCCCCATTAACTTCAAACAATTCCTCAAATCAATATGTGAGCAAGTTCCAAGTTCTCTTTCTGCTACTACAAAAGTGGGAAGTTCTCATTTAAGTTGCTACATTTTCCTAGTATAGCTATCGATGAAAGAGATTGCCATCCCGGCTTGTCTGCGGGTCTGCGGACAAAGCTCAGATTTGGAGGGAAAGGTTGCTGTCAGGTCATGGATCATTTAATGATTCATTTCACATTTAACGGACCATCTCTGTATGAATGAACGATCCGAATATCAGCATGTGTTTGCTCATCTTTGCCCTTATGTAATCCGAAGAAGACCTTCAATGTAACGTGCTGACCACCTGATCACTTTGTTTAGTTAGTGCACAAGGTCTGCCCCTACAGCAACCCCACAACTCAGATGGAAAGCAGCTTGTCGCCTGTGTGAAGGAACCTCCCAAAGAAGACCGACCACTTGTACCCGCAGCCCAGGGAGAATTTGTATTCATGTTCCAAAGGCCGGTGATACCTCGCATATCTTCACCAAGGTGACACCTGTGATCGTTAACGTCACCAACAAACATTGCAGACGAGATCACGGGCTTAACGTCAATCAAGGGATAGCCAACACATCGATGAATCACCTTGCTTGTTGAACATCAGGATGACAGTTTAGAGCTGGGTATGGGATTTCAAATCAGGCCTAGACAGCTCAGAGGGGAGAGTTGGTGGTAATCGGAATAACAAAAACAGTAAGCGGAGAAGAGTGAAAGGACATCATATTGGACAATAAATATAATTAGAGAAATTAGAGAGCGTTACAATGGAGACTGCTCAATATCATCAAGTGCAGCTAGTTCAAGTATGACTTTGTGCTCTAGAGCTTGATTTTAAATTGGCGACATATTTCTAAGCATCTAACTAAGGTATACTCTATCGATGAAGAGATTTGCTCTCCTGTTCTGTCAGCGCCCTTGCAGACAACTCGGATTTGTTGGAAAAACATTTAACGTGTGGTTGCCAGGTATGTTAACACATTTAACGTGGTGGTTGCCAGGTATGGTAACACATTTAACGTGTGGTTGCCAGGTATGAGTAATAACACCATCTTACGTGTGGTTGCCAGTAGGGTAACACATCTAACTGTGTGCCAGGTTTATTGTAACAACATTCTAAGTGTTGGTTGCCAGGTATAGGTAACACATCTAACGCTTGGATGCCAGGTATGGTAAACACATCTAACCTGTGGTGCCAGGTATGTAACACATCTAACGTTGCGTGCCCATTATAGTTAACACATCTAACGTGTGGTTGCCAGGTATGGTACACATCTAACGTGTGACCGTGCCAGGTATGGTAACACAATCTAAGTTTGTTAAGTTGCCCAGGTATATGTTAACCACAATCTAACGTTGGTTGCCAGTTTATGGTTAACACATCTAACGTGTTGTTGCCAGCTATCAAAAGTATAAAACACAATCTAACGTGTGGTTGCCAGTAATGGTAACACAATTACGTGTGATTCCAGGATATGTAACACATTACGTGTGTGCCAGGTATGGTTTAAACCACATTTAACGTGTGGTTGCCAGGTATGGTAACACATTTTTAACGTAAGTGGTTCCAGTATGTTAAAACATTTAACGTTGGGCGTTGCCAGGTATGCGTAACACATTTAACGTGTGTTGCCAGGATTATGGTAACACATTTAAACGTATATGTGGTTGCCAGGTTTATGGTGACCCATTAACACATTGTTAAACAGGTATCAGGATAACCACATTTAACGTTATATAGGTAACACATTTAACGTTCTTGTTGTGTGGTAGCCAGTATGGCTAACACATAACGTGGCCTGTGCCAGGTATGGTAACACATCTTACGTGGTGGGCCAGGTATGGTACACATCTAACGTGTGGTTGCCAGTATTGTAACACACTTAACGTGTGAGTTGCCAGGTATGGTTAAACACTACGGTGTGGTTGCCAGTATGGCAACACATTTAACGTGTGGTTGCCAGATATGGAACACATTTAACGTGTGGTGCATTTGTTATCCAAACCACATTTAACTGTGGTTGCAGAGTATTGTAAACCACATCTAACGTGTGGTTGCCAGGTAGTGGTAACACATCTAACGATTGTGGTTGCCAGTATGGTAAACACATTTAAGTGTGTTGCCAGGTATGTTTAACACATTAATTGTGGTTCCAGATGGTAACACATTTAAACTGGTTTCCAGGATGGTTAAAACACATTTAACTGTGGTTGCCAGGATGGACACATTTAACGTGTGGAATGCCAGGTATGGTAACACATTTTAAACATATGGTTTGTGAGGTTATGGGAAGCATTTAACAATGCGTGCCAGGTTATGCGGTTTACCAATTAACATATGGTAGCATTAACAGTGTGTTGCGACGTTATAGGTAGCAATAACGTAAATGGGCTAGCCAGTTTTTTAATGGGGTTTAATGGTATTTAATGTTGATGGTTCCAGGTTAGTAACCACATTTTAACATATGGTTACCAGCAGGTATGATAACACATAATGTATGGTTGCCAGGATGTCCAGAGCGGGGAGGTTTATAGTTAAACATTTAATAATAATTTGTTTGCCAGTAAGGAACTTAACATATGGGTAACATAACATGTGGGTGTTACTGTTTGTTGTTTGTTGTTCCGTGAATTGGTCTTTTAGGCGGTTGTTTGGTGTTTTTGTTGTTGTGTGTTTTAACGTAGGTGGTTATTGATGTATATTGGTAGTAGCAATTATAATTGTATGGTTGCCAGTTATGGTACATGCATTTAATGTATGGTTGCCTAAGGTATAGTAACACATTAATGTATGGTTTGCCAATGTGTAATACAACATAATAACATATGGTTAGGTATTGGTTAACCAATCATTGAAGTAAATGATATGTGAGGCATACATTAATTGGTTTCAATAGTTCTTATATTACTCTTTGCTATGGGTGCGTTGTGTGCATGTGTTGACAGTAATGTTTTGTTGTTTGATATTGTTTGTTTTTTTTATTCTAATTTTTGTTTGAATGTGTGATTACCATACCTGGCAACCATATGTTAAATGTGTTACTATACCTGGCAACCATACATTAAATGTGTTATCATACCTCGGTAACCATATGTTAAATGTGTTACTATACCTGGCAACCATTACATTAAATGCATTACCATAAACTGGCAACCATACGGTTATATGCTACCATACGTCGCAACCACATGTTAAATGCTACCATATGTTAAATGTTACCATACCTGGCAACCATATGTTAAATGCGTTCCCATACCTCACAACCATATGTTAAATGTGTTACCATACACTGGCCATCACACGCTTAAAGTGTTACCATCCCTGGCAACCACACGTTAAATGTGTTACCATCCCTGGAAACCACACGTTTAATGTGTTACCATACCTGGAACCACACATTTAAATTGTTACCATACCTGGAACCACACATTAAATGTGTTACCATACCTGGCAACCACACGTTAGATGTTTACCATACCTTGGCAACCACACGTTAGATGTGTTACCATACCTGGCAACCACACGTTAGAGTGTTACCATACCTGGCAACCACACGTAAATGTGTATACCATACCGGCAACCACACGTTAAATGTGTTCCATACCTGGCAACCACACGTATAAATGTTTACCATACCTGGCAACCCAACACGTTAAGTGTGTTACCATACCTGGCAACCACACGTTAGATGTGTTACCATACCTGGCAACCACACGTAAGATGTGTTACCATACCTGGCAACCACACGTTAAATGTGTTACCATACCTGCAACCACACGTTAAATGTGTTACCATACGTTAAATGTGTTACCATACCTGGTAACCAATGTGTTAAATGCGCACCATACCTGGCAACCACCGTTAATGTGTTACCATACCTGGCAACCACACGTTAAATGTGTTACCATACTTACTGTCATACTGCAACCCACACGTTAAATGTGTTACCATACCTGGCAACCACACGTTAAATGTGTTCCATACCTGGCCAAACCACACGTTTAAATGTGTTACCATACCTGGAAACCACACGTTAAAATGGTTACCATACCTGGCAACCACACTGTTTAGAGTCTTTACTATTACCTGGCAACCACACGTTAGATGTGTTACCATACCTGGCAACCACACGTTAGATGTGTTACCATACCTGGCAAACCACACCTTAGATGTGTTACCATACCTGGCAACCACACGTTAGATGTGTTACACATACCTGGCAACCACACGTTAAGATGTGTTACTATACCTGGCAACCACACGTTAGATGTGTTACCATACCTGGCAACCACAGGATAGATGTGTTACCATACCTGGCAACCACACGTTAGATGTTGTTACCATACCTGGCAACCACACCTTAGATATGTGTTACCATACCTGGCAACCACACGTTAGATGTGTTACCAATACCTGGCAACCACACGTAAGATGTGTTACCATACCTGGCAACCACACGTTAACTGTGTTACCCATACCTGGCAACACACGTTAAATGTGTTACCATACCTGGCAACCACACGTTAAATGTATTTTCCAACAAATCCGAGTTGTCTGCAAGCCTGACAGTAACCAGGAGAGCAAATCTCTTTCATCGTATAGATATACCTTAGTTAGATGCTTAGAATATGTCCAATTTAAATCAAGGCTCTACGAGCACAAATCATACTTGAACTAGCTCACATTATGATATTGAAGCAGTCTCCATTGTAACGCTCTCTATTTCTCTTAATTATATTTATTGTCCAATATGATAGTCTTTCACTCCTTCTCCGCTTACCTGTTTGTTATTCGATCTACCACCAACCTCCCCTCTGAGCTGTCTAGCCTGAGTTTGAATCCCAACCCAGCTCTAAACTGTCTCCTGATGTTTCACAAGCAAGGTGATCATCGATGTGTGTGCTAATCCCTCTGATTACGTTAAGCCCGTCATCCCGTCTGCCAATGTCTGTTTGTGACGTAACGATCCAACGGTGTCCTTGGTGAAGAATATGCGAGGTATCCACCGGCACATTGAACAGAATACAAATTCCTCCCTGGCTGCGGGTAGCAAGTTGCGTCTGGTCTTCTTGGAGGTTCCTTCACACCAGGCGACACTGCTTTCCATCTGAAGTGTGGGGTTGCTGTAGGGGCCAGCACCTTGTGCACTATAAAACAAAGTGAATCAGGTGGTTCACACGTTACATATGAACGGTCTCTTCGGATTACAAAGGGCAAAGATGAGCAACACATTGCAATATCTCGTCTTCATTCATACAAAGATGGTCGTTAAAATGTTAATGAATCATTAAATGATCCATGACCTTGACAGCAACCTTTCCCTCCAAATCTGAGTTGTCCGCAGACCAGACAAAAAGCCGGGATAGCAAATCTCTTTCATCGATAGCTATACCTAGGAAATGTACAACTTAAATGAAGACTCCACTTGTAGTAGCAGAAAGAAAACTTGAACTTGCTCAATAATGATATTGAGGAATTGTTTGAAGTTATTTCTGGACAATAACAACGATTTCTTCCTGGGTGATAAATTTGACATCCACCGAGTTGATATGATCACATTTGCAGTGACAAAGGTGAAAGACATTTGAAGACATAATCCCTTGGACAAGCAGACATGAAATTGGACAGATACGTCGTTGAAGGATTAGATTGATTTCTTGTCTTTTGACTTTCAACGTGTTACTTACGAAATCTAAAGATTTCGTAAGTATATTGATGACTTCCGTCCTCTGTTTGTGTGGTTTGTGTGTTTGTGTGTTTGTGTGTTTGTTTGTAGCACGATAACTCGAGAACGAAGGAAGCTACCCAATGTCAAATTACAGCACGCTGATTCAGGAGGGTGATGGCTAGTGTGATTAGATTTTGGTCAAAATCGGTCCAAAGGTCAAGGTCACAGTGAGGTCAAATATTCGATTTTTGATGTTTGTTACAGAATCATCGTAGAAACTTCTGGTTTGACGTCGCTACCTTCTTCTAGAGACAGCTTTTATTACATGGTCAGAGGTCAAGTGACGATTTCGTAAGTACCAGTCTATGAACTGCTTGTCTTATTAGTGTTAGGAGTTAATAAACTGATTTTTTTTTACAAATACCCATTATGTTGATGAAGAAAGATGTTATATTCTGTGATAAAACACACTGGTTTTGCAAGGTTTGTTTTAAAATCTTAAACAACTAGAGTATCATAGAAACCTTACCCCACACAGTCTTGATGAAAAGAAACATGGCAAAGGAATTTATAACTCATGCTTGTTGCGTTTCGAGCACGATCAATATAGTCCTACGATCCATGACTGATTGTCGGGGATGGCGTACAATGGCGTAATATTTTGTCCAACTACTGCAAAAGTGGAGGTTTTTGGAAGTCCAACAAGGTGATTGGTTTCTGCTGGGTTCAAGTGCATAATTCAATTGAAACATCTAGGAATACCCAGACAGACTGATAGCCCTGAAATTACCAACACCAGCTTATAGAAGATAAAGGACAGAACTCAACCAGGTCTTCAAAAATTGCCAGGATACTTGATAACATAGAGGCCGTGAAATTCTTCGAGATTTAAGAGGGGTCGGAACCAGAGGTCACAGACTGAAAACCAGAAAGGCCACTCGTAGAGTGCATAACTCTGCTAGGCTGATTAGTTTACATTTTGTATCCCACTGATGGGCGGACCTGGATCAGACCTGAAATAAAATGTAATTGGCTTGTTCTTGTCACTGAACCAACTCATCCACCAGTTTCGTCCGAATTCGTAAATAACTTTTTGAGATATCATGCTATATGTCGTTTTTGCCGATCACTCAATGATGAAAAATCCACTTTAAAAAAATTCTGTCCAAATCCGTCCAAACTTTGTGAGATATCCTGATCATGAACAGGCAGATAGGGTGAAAATGTAACCTCCATCCACATTCGGTGGTGGATATAATTTAAGAAATACAAGGAAACAAGGAATCCAACACACGTGGAGGCCATTCAGCCATCAGCCTGCCGTGAACACCACACTAATCCATCTACACAAGATCCAAGGAAGAAAATGCAAAAAAATGTTTTTAATTAATGAAATAAAATATTTTGTTTGTTTTTAGGGTTTTTTTTGTAGTTTTTGTAGTTTTTTTTCTTTCTTTTCTTCCCCCAGGGGAGGGGCATGGCTTGGCTGAAAACCACACAACATCAACCACACAACCCCCCTTGACAAGACCCCCACCAACAGCACTCCATACACAATCACACCATCAAATGCTCAACTACCGAAAAATCATATCAAACATCCCCATAACTTCCAGGTACCTATCTAATCTAATTTAAACTTATCTACTTTTTTCTGCTGCCACTACCTTTCCAGGGGGACCATTCTATGCAATAACTACACTCTCAGTAAAAGCTCCTGCCTTTACCGTCTTAATTCTCTTCTTTACTCTCAAGCTATGTCCCTGTCCTATCACTGTCTCCTCTGTTGAATAATTCATCTGCACTTATTTTATCTATTCCTTTCATTAATCTTAAACAATCTCTGTCATATCTCTCGCAACTGCCTCTTTATAGTGAATAAAGCCCTGTCTCCTTCAGCCGCTCCTCATAGTCTGAGTTCTAGCTCGGCCAGAATCAATCTAGTAGCCCTGCGCTGAACCCTCTTTATGGATCTATGTCCTTCTGGAACTGTGGTGACCAGAACTGCACACAATATAATCTAGATATGCCTCACCTAAATTCCTGTACAATGTTAACACCACCTCTTTTGATTTATAAATGATCCCCCTCCGAATTACAGCCTAAACCCGATTTGCTTTACCTATAGCTGCTTGCACTGTGCTACCTGCTTACCTCCCGTATCTATTACCACCCCCAGATCCTTCTCCCGTGTGACATGCTCCAAAAATACCCTTTGCATCCTGTAATCTCTATTTTCATTATTCTTCCCAACCCCAACACCTTACACTTGTTCAGGTTAAATTATATCTGCCAATCTTTTGCCCAATCTATGCGAGTATCAATACTTTCCTGAATCTGATCACCACCCTCTCGCTATCCACATTACCTCCAAGCATTGTGCTCATCTGCAAATTTGGAAAGCTTACTCTTACCCCATTATCCAAATCGTTGATGTAAATAATGAACAGTAATGTCTGAGTACTGATCCCTGATGGTACCCCGCTACTTACATCCTCCCAGCAAGGACATCCTCCCACTCACAGCCACTCTGCTTCTTACCATTAAGCCAGTTTGCAATCCAGTTAGCTACCTGACCAGCCACTCCACAAGCCCTCACTTTGGCGAACAACCTCCGATGTGGTACCTATCAAATGCCTTCTTAAAGTCTAGAGTATTACTATGTCCACTGCCTTTCCACCATCCACCAACCAGACACTGCTTCATAGAACCCTAAAAGAAATTTGTTAAACAGGAAATACCTTGGTAAACTCATGCTGACTATTTTTAATTAGTTGTAATTGTTTAAATGGTTCCTCAATTCTGGTCCTTAATTAATATCTCCAACACCTTCCCCCACAACTGAGTCAAATTAACAGGTCTATAGTTTCCCAATTCTTCTTGGATCCTTCTTAAATAATGTGTACATTTGCTACTCTCCAATCCCTCCAGTAACCTGTCCTGACTCCGTGGAAAACTATTGAAAATATCCGTTAACATCTCGCATACCTGCTCAGCCACCTCCATCAATACTCTTGGTTGCATATTATCTGGACCCGGAGCCTTATCTACTCTTAGATACCGAGCTGTTCCTTTACTTCCTCCACCCCAAACCTGGATCTTCTGTAAAAAGCTCTTCCTCACCTCCTTTATAGATACTTCTCAGCTATTGGCAATTCTCCTGACTATTCTAGGTGTAAAAGTTGAAGAAAAATACCTGTTTAATAAAGCCTGCCATCTCACAAGTAGAGGTACATTCAAAAGTACACCACTCCATGCCAAATAAAATAAATAATAACAAACCCTCCAGCACGTGACATTGCCGGCGCCTTCCACACCCGGCGATGCTGCAATGCAGCAAAGGAGGACGGAATGGAGGGAGCAGTGTACAATAATTGATTGATTAATTTCATAATTAAAATAATAAATAATAATCGTAAATAAATGATTTCTCAATCAATTGCCGATAAACATACCTAAACAACCAGTGTTTCATCCGAATCGTTAACATTTTGAAAATTAGCTCCTGAAAATTAAGTAATCAATCAAAAAATGAATAATTAATCAATAAATAGATTAATAAATAAATCAAAAATACCCTTTATAGCCAAATCACTTGGTCACTGTCATGTCCAAATAGCAACTTCCTTGCTCAAAAGGTGCCCGAGATATTGCCCAGATGATAAAGAAAATAAACAAGAAAAAGACAACAATCAGAGATTGCAAACCCTCACCAGACTTCTTTTGAGTGGTGTATTTTTATAGGCTTTAGGGTCAATCCAATATGGCTGGCAAACCATGTGACCTATGACATCATATGTGTAACCCTTTTGTTTCCTCATGGATATGTGTAAAGTTTCACCTCGATCTTTTCAGCCGTTTCAGAGAAGATTTATTGAAGGTTTAAAAAAAAAAATGGCTGCCGAATCATGTGACTGATGACATCATTAAAAAAATTTCTGTGGACCATTTTATCCCAAGATGACCTGCAAAAAATTTTCATTACTGATCGGTGTGGCGTTCTACAAATGCAATTTATGACGTCATTAACAAGGGCACTATGACGTCAAAAATAATCTCACTCATTCCCCATGAGGAGTACTTGCTATGTGCCAAGTTTTAATTTTTTTCCTTGGTGGTGTTTCAGAGGTACAGAAGTCCAATGTTTTTCCGTTTGTTCAAATACTAGTGCGTGCCCGTACGCGCTGGCCGTATGTGCAAAAAAAAAGAAGAATAAAAAGAAGAAATTGTGATCATCAATCGTGACGTCATAGCACCGTGTCCTATCATTGGTTTGGTAAATAAATGGCCATAACTGGGAACCACTTGTCCGATAATATCAAACCTTAAAAGGCACATCCACAGGGCCCCAGCAATATACCTGGCAAGTTTCAATTAGATCGGACCAGTGGTTGTCGAGAAACAGCAGTCACAGACACACACACACACACAGCTGGAATTATAGATAGATGACTGCCACACCACATCACCTATGACGTCATAATATCATTAAAACATCTTACATGAGTATTGCAGCAATGTGAAAATTTCGTTCTCAATCCAACAAGCGGTTGCAGAAAAAACATGAAAGTTCTGTGCGGACAAACAAAACAGACAAACAAACAAACAGACAGACAAAGAAACAAACAGACAGAAAAACAACACAAACCAAATGCAATACCCTCTCTGAATCCTTCACGAGGGTAATAAGTAATTAATAAATCGATAATAATGAGTAATTAATCGATTAATGAAAAAAATAAAAAAATACTGTTTTGCTAAAGCACATCTTCACTTTTTTCCCCAAATTTCAGCTTCTTAGCTCAAGGATGGCTGTGATATGCCTGGACAAACAAACAAACAAGAAAACAAACAAGAAAACAAACAAGACAAAAAAAAACAAACAAGAAAACAAACAAGAAAACAAACAAGAAAACAAAACAGACAAACGAGACAAGAAAACAGAGTAAATATTGATACTCCCTTCCTTCGAGCCCGGCGATGACGTCATGCATTGCCTGGATATGGAATTGGAAAAACGTGTACAAATGTAGAACCAGACGAAGGCAGAATACATTCTCAGTCAGAAGAATCAACAACTGAACTCACCCACCTGAAAGAGCAGTCAACGCAAAAACGGTCAACCAGTTCAAGTTCAGCACTGGAAGTACACTGGAAAATCAGCCATTGAATTACCAACTCTCCCAGAGAGAATATATGTATCAGTGCAGCAACGAGGGCCAAATAACCATCACTTCCAGCCTCCACATCCTAGTAAATCCATGTAAGTAAGAAATGAAATAAAAAGTTTTAATGGGTTGTAGAAAAAAAACTTTCTACGAATGTTTACCACCATTGATGAACTATCTTTACATCACCTTATTAACACATTACATTGGTTCTTCGTGCCTATTGTTGGTCTCATGACATCCCTAAAAACAGTGACTTTCTTGTTGAAATGATTTTCAATTTGTTAGACTGACAGACAGAAGACAGACTAGGACACTCAGTGGAGTGCATACCTCCAGCAGGCTGAACAGTTTACATTTTGTATCCCACTGATGGGCCTATCGCCAATCTGATCTTCAACAAAATTGAATCAATTCGTCCTTGTCACACACCCAACATGTCCACCAACTTTTCATCCGAATCCGTTCACAACTTTTTGAGACATCATGCTATATATCATTTTGGCCCGATCTCTCAATGGTGAAGAATTACTTAAAAAATTCTACTAGTCGGATCCAGATCGGATCTTCACCAAAATCTAATCAGTTCGTCCTTGTCACACACCCAACCTGCCCACCAAGTTTCATCTGAATCTATCTGTAACCTTTTGAGATATCCTGCTATATGTAGTTTTCGCTCTGTCACTCAATAGTGAAGAATCACTTAAAAAATTATCAGATCCGAATCTTCACCCAAAATTGAATCAATTCGTCCTTTTTCACACACCCAATATGCCCACCAAGTTTCATCCGAATCCGCCCACAAATTTTGAGATATCCTGTACACAAACAAACAAATGAAATTGCTCGTTGAGCAAGGAATTGCCGGAATAACTGTCATATCTCCATGATCTCTGAAAAAACAAAAACCTGGAGTTTTGATCTTTCAAGGTCACCAGATTTCCTTGACCTTGTGACTTCAAATAGTGACAAGCTATGCATGCGCGACATCAAACCTCCTGGAATGAAAACCAATAACACCGAATTTACAACACCTTGAAATTTGTTGCCATGGTAACCGGAAGTGGCTGAACCAAATTTCATCATTTTTGGCAGATGATAGGACACCATACCAAGATACCACATGCCAAATTGGAACTCAATCGGGTCGAAAATGACGTTTTTATTCGCAATTTGAAAGTTTTGACCCAACCCCCCTGACATTCGACCCCCAACCGCTAAGAGGTGTGGTGGTGACACCCAATGAGACATATGGTTGGATGCAGTATGAGAGATGCACATTTTGAATTTGGCTTGAAGTCGATACGCGACCATTTATCGGACGTTATTGCAAAAATAAGAATTTCGGTTTTCGGTGACCTTGACCTTGACCTTTGACCTAGATTCACCAAAACGACAAGTGTCTAAGTTGGACCATGGTCGACGTCGTACCAGTTTGGTCATGATTGCTGAAACGGTTGTGGCTGCTACAGGGTAAAACAAACACACAAAACAAACAGACAAACAGACAGACACACGAATGACACACACAACCGCACCAACATAATTGCCGAAATCCGTAACAAACAGACAGACAGAGGCGCGAAAACATAACCTTCCTTCACCTTCGGTGGCCTTCACTTTCAAGCAATGAAATTAAGTTGTTTCTCGATCATGACTAAACGTCTCTAGAACAGCAGACAAGCTAGACAGACAGACATTGTTTAACCACACTTTTCGCTAATAAACAAATAAATAAATAAAAACGTTTCGCTTTGCTGCGTGCGGGCATAAACTCCACTGTGCACAACTCGTGCACACATTACGGCAATATTTTTAGGGTGTCCCAATAGTGTTCCCATCAACATGGGCTCGATTGCTTTTGAAAAGTGGGGGACATTGCATGTCCAGACCACGAAGCCCACGTCGTGCCGGCGTGGACACAGCAAGTGTTACCCTGCAAATTCTTGATTTTATACGCTCTTGACATGCTGCCTTCTGATCACACAAAATCCCTTAAATTAATCTGACCATCTTCGACCATCTTTTTATCAAATGTAAGCAGACGGAGCGAAATTAATTAACATTAATCATACAACATTTCAGTTTCAAGTGGCATTAAAAATGACAATATATATATATATATATTATATATATAATTATATATATATATATATATGTTGTTTATCACAGCCTCCTTCTCATGACCTATTGAACTGATTCACTAAACATAAACTGAAAACACTAGACTGACATACAAATTGAACAAGCCGGTTAGGTGAGACATGGTAGTCGCCTACCAATAGAACCTGACCGTGGGCCCGTTCGATGGGGC
>CM068956.1:102179086-102198971 GCA_035128595.1 Eptatretus atami | reverse complement strand
TGAGAGAGATAAAGAGGCACAGATCAGGAGATGGGCATAAAAATATTTCAAAGCCTTGATATCCCGTTGGAGCACAGTAAGGCAATCATTAAGAAGTTGAAGGCGATTATGTACCACCAAGACCCTCGCTAGATCAGGCGCGTCCGCTCCAACTGATGACCAAGCAAGAAGAGAGACTGATCAGAGAGGCCACCGTAGAGGACATGGCAACTTTGAAAAGGGCTACAGGCTTATATGGAATTAGCTTGGTCACAATATGAATGTGACACAATATTCACAGCACTCCACACGTCTGGCCAATATGGTAGCGTGGCAGAAGGAAGTCATTATGAAAAGCCCACCTTAAGTCCCATTTGAGGTATGCAAAAAAAAAAAAAAACACTCCAGAGACGTTCTGGAAGCCATGTGGAAATACATTTTGTGGTCTGAAAACCTAGATGGAAACTTTTGGTCCTAAAATGCAAAACGTTTATAATGTGGCGCAAACCGCAAGCAATCACCTAAAGAACACCATCCCTACTGTGAAGCATGGTGGTGGCAGCATCATGTTAATGGGGATGTTTATCATCAGCAGGGACTCGGGGCACTTGGATGAAACATGGATGGAGCAAAAACGAGAAGAATCCTAGAAGAAAGCCTGCTGCCGCTTTGCAAGAAAGCTGAAATTTGGACAGAGGTTCGCCTTTTGCAGACGATGACCGAGAAAACACAGCCAAAGCTATACTGGAGTGAGCTTAAGAACAATATATATATATATTATATATCCTCGGAGTGGTCCAGTCAAGAGCACCGACATAAATCATGGAAAATCTGTGGCATGACATGAAGATTTGCTGTCGCATCAATGGGCTCCCACAACAACTCTGACTGAGATTGAACCAGTTTTATACAGAATGAATGGGCAAATATTTCCCAATCAAGGTGTGCAAAGCAGGTTAGAGACCTATCCAACAGACTTCACAGCTGTTAATTGCTGGGTCCAAAGGTGCCTTCCACCAAGTATTAAATCAGGGGGGTGGACACTTTCTCCAAACAGATAATTCTAAGTTTTGTATTTTTAATTAATTTTCTGAATTTGTAAAATTTGTTTTTCACTTGGAAGTTTGTGGGTTTACAATGTGTAAATAAAGTGCAAAAAGGTTGATAATGCAATAAAGCAAACAAAAAGGCTATGAAGTCCAAAAAGTCGCAGGTTTATAAAACAAAGTCCAGGCTATAAGGCAGGAGTGTCTCCCAACCTTTTTGGGCGGAGGGCCACAAAAACCAAAGTTGGTAGGGCGGAGGGCCGCACCCAAAAAAGGATCGCTAAATTCCGAAAAAAATATATATATATAATTAAGTATGCGGAAATGTTAAACAAAAATTAAGTGCTGAATATATTTTTCTTGCCAACGATATTGAAACTGATAATCCGTGTTAAAACAACATTGTGTCTAATATAATCAAAATCATAATAAAATTACAGGAATGCTTTGATCATGACCCCTGACAATTGGCAGTTTGCGGGCGCATTGGTAAAATGTAAACTTAATATGGCACTGTGGCGCATAAATCCGGTCCTAAGACCGCATGTGGCCGCGGGCCGCAGGTTGGGACCCCTGCTATACGGCAACAAGGTGAAAAATTTTGAAAGGGGTGTAGACTTTCTCCGGCACTGTATGTGCTTTTTTTTTTTCCATGACATTTTCAGGACAGTCTGCTCAGTGGATCACTTTCTACCACACCGGGCAGAATGCACCAATGGATGGCAGTTTACCTGAATTCATCTCCACAGGGGAACATTGCCGTGGAGTAGATATATATGGAGTGAGTACCATGACCAAGTGCAGTCCATCCCTCCACGAGGAGTCTCCAAAATACAAGTACTAATAACCTGGCTCGATTTGCTTTGCAATCAAAATCTAACAGGGTCTGCCAGATTGATCTATTATAACATTAGGTTTCCCCACAACAAGCAACTGCATTATCCCACGCGCACCCGGGTATCAATTATGATACAGAAAGCAAGTCGTGCTGTTCCATGCTTTGACCTGAGCAATGGGAACCTTGCGAAACCCTGACTGAACTCGAACACAAGCTGGTCCTGTACAACGTAAGTTACATAACGGAATTACCAGACTCGCGAAAAATTAAGCAAAGAACCCGTGAGTTGCGTGGAAATTAGTTTGGTCAACAATGGATAAAATTTGAACTCGAACGACAGAAACTTTTTATTCTCTTCCTGCTAACAGTCTTCATTCATGGTCTGTATACGTGTGGTCATCACATTTTGTCATGATCATAGGTTTGATACATAGGGGAGGGAAAGGCCTAGGAGTGTGGGGTTGGGGGTTTCAAAAGACAGGTCGAATTTGGCTGTGTTGAGCACCTGAACTGATGTATTGCACTGTAACTGATGAAATATAAACCTGGCGAAAAACTGAAGTATTATTAAGCTGGCTTACAACTGAGTATATTAAACTGGCTTACACTGAGCATATTAAATGGCTTACACTGGCCATTTAACTGGCTTACCATGCATATTAAACTGGCTACCCACTGAGCATATTAAACTGGCTTACACTGAGTATATTAACTGGCTAAAACTGAGTATATTAAACTGGCTTACACTGAGCATATTAAACTGGCTAAAACTGAGTATATTAAACTGGCTTACACTAGAGTATATTAACTGGCTTACACTGAGTATATTAAACTGGCTAAAACTGAGTATAATTAAACGGCTTACACTGAGGCATATTAAACTGGACTAAAACTGAGTATTTAAACTGGCTTACACTGAGTATATTAAACTGGCTTACACTGAGTATATTAAAACTGGACTTACAGCTGAGGCATATTAAATTGGCTTACACTTGAGCCTATTACGTTACACTGAGCATTATTAAATGGCTTACACTGAGCATATTAAACTGCTTACACATGGATATTAACTGCTTACACTGAGTGTATTGAACTGTATTACACTGAGTGTATTAAACTGGCTTACACTGAGTGTATTAACTGGCTTACACCGAGTGTATTAAACTGGCTTTACACTGAGTGTATAAACTGGCTTACACGGAGCATATTAAATGGCTTTACCTGAGTGTATTAAACTGGCTTACACTGAGTATATTGAACTGGCTTACACTGAGTTATATTAAACTGGTTTACAACTGAGCATATTAAACTGGTTTACACTGAGTATATTAAACTGCTTACACTGCAGTATATTAAATGGCTTTACACTGTGTAATAAACCGGCTTACACGGAGCATATTAAACTGGCTTATACTGAGTGTGTATTAAACTGGCATTACAACCGAGTGTATTAAACTGGCTTACACCGAGTGTATTAAACTGGCTTACACGAGTGTATTAACTGGCTTTACCGGTGTATTAAACTGGCTTACACCGAGTGTATTAAACTGGGCTTACACCGAGTGTATTAAACTGGCTTACACCGAGTGTATTAAACTGGCTTACACCGAGTGTTATTTAAACTGGCTTACACCGAGTGTATTAAACTGGCTTACACTGAGGCGTATTAAACTGGCTTACACGAGCGTATTAAACTGGCTTACACTGAGCGTATTAAACTGGCTTACCCACCCCCCCCCCCAAGTCCATCTGATATTCATTGGGATGGGAAGAGAGGGTTGGGGGGGCACCTTCCAGCATGGTCACCACTGAGTCGTGACAAGCAAGGCAGCATGCCATTGCGCCATGCTGGTTGGTGGTTACAGCATTGATTGGTCAGATTTATGTGCAAGCATGAACGCCGTTGGCAGTGCCCGTTCAGTGCTGAAGACAATTCCTTGAGGCACAAAGTGACATCGAGAGACCTTAAGGTGGGTGTTGTATATCTCTCCATCTGACCTTCTCTGACACCCCTTGATTGAGCTACACTACGCTCCCATGGCACTAATTCTGGTGAATTCTATCATCTCTCCACACTGTGTCATTCTGGATAACTGCCAGCTTTATGTATCTCGCCAGATTCAGTGTGAATAATTATGTGGGTATCACCATTAATCTGAGGGCTGAGAGAGCGGGGGTGGGTTAGTTTATTTGTTTGTATTAAGTTTTGTTTTATATAGTTTACGAACTGTGTTTTCCTGTCTGGGATTTGTGCTGCATCTCATGTTCAATGAAATTATTTATTTATTTATTCTAAGTCACAACGTACTTGGCTGGTTTCCGCCATATTTTCCCAAGTTGACCAATCCTGTTAATTGAATTACCCTTGGAGGGAAATCAATCAATCATAGTAATTCCTTTGTTCGGCCAAATGTGCGTGTTTGTAGACACGCATGTGAGAATAGGTGTTACACACAACTTGCTTGGTGGTGTGTCATCCTTAAGCTGGCTATCTCTGGATATTTAATTTCTGGCATGTTCAGTTCCCATCTTTATTGCTTGCGGTTCAGGGTGGATGCCGTACATGCGACAGTATGTGGGATGTTTTGTTTGTGTGTATGAGCATATGTTTTTTGTGTGTACTTTATGGTGTGAGTGTGTCGTTGATTGTTATCTCCATAATTCGGGTTTCAGAAAAGCGGAACGGAGCCCTCCCAGGACTCGAAGTATCCACCTTCGTTTGGGTGAACGATCATGATTCATGGCCTAAGTTGTGAAGTTTTCTTGTTCTCAGAGTTTTGTTCCGATGTTTTCTTTTCAGCTTCAATCGTCACTGAGCCCCACACAGTCTTCAACTGTAGTTCGTTGTGGTAATGTTCCCAGGATTGTTTGTAGGATCTTGTGAGGTTTTTCTTTATCGTTCCCATTGCTACCAATTATCATTGTCAATTTTGCCACTCTACAACTTCCAGGATCTTTTCATTCATTATTAGGTCTTGATATTTGGTCATTTTCTTGATTTCTTGCATTATTTAGACCAAAAATCACTAGGTACTGAACCTCAATTAACAGTCTTCTTTTCGTGTGGTGTTGTGTGTTTGTGTGTGTTGTGTGTGTGTTGTGTGTGTGTGTGTGCGCGTGCTACAAGTGGTTCAGAACAGCTCATGACGGAGAAGTCACGACAAAGATACAGTCTAACGAGATCACCAAAGCAGCAATCAAAACCCAAACTAGCAGACTTACATGGTCACGTGATATTGCAAAAGCTTTCATAACAACCAGTCATGAAACTGCTTCACACCAGATAAGAAGGCTGATACGAGCTGTACTACTCTGGTAAAAAATTTGTTGAAACGATCCAAGCATGCAGATAACATCCAAGCAGAAAGAGAAATGGAAGGAGGTAGAATAGATCAGTATGAAGCAAACAGAAATGAAAGAAATAGCCAAAGTCTAATGAAAACAGTCAATGGAGAGAGAGAGAGAGAGAGCGTTTGGGGAGAGCTGGACCTGGCGTGGTCCTTATCTGGTGCAGATAAGCAATGGGAAGGTTGAAGTTGTACAGACGAGTGAGTGCGTGTTTGAGGAGCGAAATCATGCTGGTCCGAGACTGTGAGGAACGCACTCCGTGGCTATTTCTCCACTCTGGAGTTGCGAGCGACAACACCCGACTTTTCATTGAGGTTTTGGACATGGTAACCTAACTAAACCGGACTAACCTAAGCTCGTGATGTTGTATAATGCCTTGATGTGTTTTTTGTAATGTCATTCACGCAATTTGTGTCTATGGGGTGTTTATATGACATATCCGAGCAAATGCGCATTCAATCGGAATTGATCATCCAGTTTATTGATTGCATCACTAAACTGAGGTGCAGCTATGCTACCGATCCATGCAGTGCCCACTTAATTCATGGCAAGTATTTAGGATTGGCCATGGTAACTGCATGCAATAGCATTTTCTTTTCGAAACCATACCCTGGGATTTTTAACGTTCACTACGTGAAGCATTTGGAGAGGGGGACACCGGCTTAACGTCGAGTCCGAAGGAGGGGCTCTCCATGACGCAAACCTGCAAATCACCTAAATGAGCGTTTATAGTCGGTCCTATTCCGTGGAAAATACCAACCCAGAGTACACAGTTAAGGAGACGAACAACGCCATCCTGCTATCGCGTTTTCTTCAATAAAAGTATCGATCTCATGACACATCTCAATAGCGTCATTTACAGGGGGATGTCGGGGTTATTATCACCGTTGACTTGATGAATGTCACAAGCCAAATGGCGTCACTTACCAAATACTGTACACCGTTAGGAACTCACAGTGGGAACCATTGTGTGCTTTGCCTAAACTATGAAACTGCACAATGATGAAATGAAAGCGTTAATAATGAGGATTGCTGTTTCATTAACGGATTCGATTGTTAAACAACTTGCAAGTAAAAAATACCTCGAATGTATTGTGGATGGATTCAAACGAAATTTGGTGGACAGGTTGGGTGTGTGACAAGGAGGAATGATGAGGTTTTGGTGAAGATCCGGATCTGAATGCAATAATTTTTTTTTTTATGTAATTCTTCACCATTGAGAGATGGGGCCAAAACAGATTATAGCATGATATCCAAAAAAAATTATGGACGGATTCGAACAAAACTTGGTGGACAGGTTAGGTGTGTGAGAAGGACAAATGGATTCGATTTTGGTGAAGATCCTGATCCGAATACTCGATTTTTTTTAAAAAAAATTTGCTGGTGAGTTGTTCACATTGAGAGATGGGGCCAGTGGTGTAGGCTATGTGATACGCAGGTATACGCCGTATACCCACTAAGAAAGCTCCAGGATTTCCGTATACCCACTTAAAAACTGCGCAAGGATACGTAACGATATAGTTTTGTGACAGAACTTTCAGTTCATTGATTTTGTTTCCCACATCCGGACCGGGTAGAGTATAACTGCAATAAAATAAGCCTTGCAGGGGAAGCCATCTACTTCATTCATCTCCATTCATAAAATTCAGCCCCACTCCAGTGCGGTGCTGTTACAAAGCATGAAAGCGGTGGCTCACTGGCTGTGACACGTGACTAGACCTGACCTCCACGCTCCACGCAACCTACCAACGATGACACGTGTTTGACAGTAGCTAGCGTTGCAAGTTTTTAATTAGCTAACATTATGAAAAGAAAGCAAACTACACTCTTTGAGTGTTTTCGTAAGCCTGCCCTGAAGTTACGGCCGCTTCGGATGACACTACAGAAATTACAGAAAACGGAACAGCCTGATTGCTCAATTGACACCTGGTAAGTGAAAGTCGCATACAAATTAGTTAATCCCTCTATAATTCCAGCAATGTGTGTGTGGGGGGATTTACATTTCATGTAAATAGAGGGTGTGGGGGATTGGCCAATTAATTATTGGTTCTATCCTAAGGCGACTCAGGGAGGACGGAAAACTACGCTGAACTTTTTGAGTATGTTTTGATGTTTTCGGAATTTGAATCGTCATTTTAATGAGTGTTTAAAAGAAATCGCGGCTTCGCGGCCCGGAGCGTCACGCCTAGGATAGTTTGTAGGCCGCAACGGTTCGGGGCCCCTTTCGCGACCAAAATGGCTTTTTCACCTTTTATAACGATATCGCCGGATGCCTAACGTTATTACTGCACGATGATGTGTGTGTTGAATTTGTGTGACTTTGTGTTGTCGAGTATGAGCGAATAAAGGACTTCGCCGCTGGGCCTATTCGATTAACGTAGGCCTTGCGGCTGTGATGCAGTTTTCACTCTACCGGCTCTCACGAACGAACGGTAAGATATTTTGGAATTCTGTTTTTCAGATTTCGCAGTCGATAGCCATCGGCTAAATCCCAACGTAGAAAACCAGGTGAAAAATCGGAGGATTTTTGGTATTTTGGCGACTAAAGCAGCTTTGGGTAGTTTGAGAACAGGAAATAAAATGCGCTGATTAATTCCCTTTAGCGGCGGTTAATGTAAATAATTTTTTCATCGGTAACTTGGAGGTAGGTGAGGTATAGACCTACGAAACGAGGGTAATCATTCGGTTGTCGGACTTTGATGATTAAATTACAGAAAAAACGATTGTGGCGGGCCGCGTACATTTCGGCGCCTCGCCATCGAAGGGAACGAAAAAATTTCAATCTGTTTTCGGATTTATCAGTATCTATAGCAGGCCCCCCTAACAAACGGACGCCCAACGTTGTCAGACGGAATGAAACCCGTCATTCTTGTTAGAAAACAGCTAAAATTGATGAAAAACGGCCGAAATTGAACCCAACACAGTAATTCGGTCGCAATAGCAGATATAATGGAACCAACATGTTTATTCTACACACAAGAACGGTCGTGACGGACACAAGAACGGTCAATCCCGAAATATATTGGTGGGGAACGGAAGCAAGATTGGTTATTTCCGTCGCGAAACGTCCGAGAGCGAACAAAAAGCTGTTCATTCCGGTTACTGGATGTGCGAACAAGATGGCGGATGCAGTAGAAACGACTGTTACGGTATGTAAATTTTTAGTGCTTGTGCCTCGAACATAAATGTAATATAGATAATATATAGTGGTAGTACCTGATGTAGTTTTAACAATTTATTAAACGAATTTGTTGTGATGATAATGTTTGGTTTGCCATGTATTTTCGAGCCCCGAGTGAAGGATCGCTAGTTGTGTATGCCCAGTTCAACATAGGGGATCGTGTATGGGATCTTTTTACAGTTTTTACTTCATATTAACTTTGTTATTTTATTGGAATTTGCAATTTATTATTACTATCAAATTTTACCTCTTGCAAATATAAACGATCATCGTCACTGATCGCTGCAGCACGGGGGCACGAATTTCACAAAATGTCAGCCACACATTAAGTCAAGAGGCGCATTTATCGCTGCTTGTATAATATCCCGTACCACAAACGGGTTTTCAATTAACAGACATGATATATTCAAGGCAGACTACGTTAAAGTTAACTTACCATAACTTCAAGAACTTTTCAAGCCGCCATGTTTTCCACGTTATTGTAACCGGAATGAATGGCTTTCGCTTCGGTCTCCTGCCATTTCGCGACGGAAATAACCGACGTTGCTTTCCATTCCCCACCGTTCTATTTCGGGATTGGACCGTTTCTTGTGTCCCGTCATGATCGTTCTTTGCGTGTAGAATAAACGTGGTTGGTTTCGGTTATATTTGCTATTGCGACCGTAATTACTGTGTGTAGTTTCAATTTCGGCCGCTTTTTCATCAATTTTAGCTGTTTTTTGTAACAAGAATGACGGTTTTCATTGCGTCTGACAACGTTGGCGTCCGTTTGTTAGGGGGGCAGGGTGGTACTGAGATTACCTCGAAAATCCGATTAAAAACGGCTTATGTTTCGCAGTTTAGCGCGGCTTGCATTTCGTACTGGGAAAAATAACATTCCGAAGGGAATTTCTCTTCCACCATCATCCGAATAATTTTTCCGTCGGCACGAGGACATAGAGGAAGGATAGACTGACAAATAAGGAGTTCCACTAAGCTCTGTGACTTATAATGATTAATTAGAGATTTTAAACAAAGCGGTGGAAAATATGCAAATTCACTTCAAACGGCTCTGACGAACGAATGGAAAGTTATTTTTTGAATTCTGTTTTCGGATTATAGTATATATAATTATATATATTATATATATAATATATATTATATATATATATATATATATATGTTTCAGGTCCAGGCAAATAATATTGTCAGTTAGCTGTGAACCATTGATTAGCCCATGAGGATGAACTATTAGGCCTATTGTGATATTGCCTTCCCTTGAGTTGGCTTAGGCCTATGCTCATCCTCATAGTGCTATTGTTCACACCATAGCTCATTATTTAAAAAAAAAAAATTCATCCAATTTAGTGCTTAACTTCAATGCTGAAGACTCGTGCACTTGAACCTGGTGATTACATGCAAACTAGCCGCACAAAGCTCTCTTGGAAGTGTTCAACATGGGGGTTCTGACACCTGATGCATTCAGACTATTCCAGTCTCTAACAGTTCCATCGGCGTGCAAAAACGAGCGACTCCCCTCCTGTGGATTAATATTGATCTGAAGAGAAAAATTCGTCACAAGAAAACGTGTGTGCGTGTTTTGTGTGTGGGTCCAGTAATAAACAGAATACAATGCTGTGATCACACTGGACAGGATATACCTTGGCTAAAGGCGCTGTCACACCTTGACAATTTAGCCAGCGTATATGCCGACTTATGAAAAATTTGTCTAAAACGCTGGCACACGTCGAATACGTTATGGTGTAAGTTTTGTATATGTTAAGAGGCACGCTGAAAAACACTGCCATACGTCGTAGTATGCTGGCTTTCATCGTTGTACTTTGCGGTTGTCCTCAATTTTAGCATGCTTGAAATTTTACGACGTATGCCAGCGTATGACTCACACGTTCCGCTACGCTGGCCATAAGTTGTAGGCACATTATGCGATCATTGGCACACGTCGACACACGTTACTTGTAAGTTTATTCATAAGTCGAAACACGTCGAGGTAATGATTAGCGGACCCGAAACTTATTTATAACCTATGAGTAACGTGTTGTTAGGCACGTTACACGATCGTTGACACAACGTTGAGGCACGTTATGCGATCGTTGACACACGTCGAGGCACGTTACTTGTAAGTTTACTCATAAGTCAAAACACGTCGAGGTAATGCTTAGCGTACCCAAAACTATTTTCTAAACCTATGTGTAACGTACCTCCAACGCATATTGACGTGTGTAGACGTATTTGATTGACGTCTTCCGGATGACCACAGAACTTACTGAATGTGTTTCTAATTTACAGCTACCGTATAATGGCGTATTGGCAGCGTTTAAAAAAAAAAAAAAACGACAATAACTTCCGATATTTCATCACGTGCCGTTACGTCACGTCCGATTGCCTCTTCAGTTTGTCATGTCTTATTCTTAGTTCCTCCTCTGTGAATATTTTCTGTTTGAGGATATTGTCACGTCGACGTCGAAATTTAAAAGCAAATGTCCGAATATATTTTAAAATCGTGATAGACTAAAAAAATAATAATAATAAAAAAAAAACAACAACTTCACATATTTCGTCACGTGCCTTCACGGAGCAAGGAGAAAAAAAGAAAATGTTCCTTGACGGAGAAAATAAGTTTCGGGTATGCTAAACATTACCTCGACGTGTTTCGACTTATGAGTAACTTACAAGGAACTTGTGTCGACGTGTGTTCAACGATCGCATATCGTGCCTACAACTTATTCCAGCGTAGCGGAACGTGTGAGCCATATGGCGAGTACGTCGTAAATTTTCAGCATGCTTGAATTTCACGAGTACGAGATGTACCACGAAACATGACAGCATACTTAATCGTTTTTCAGCCGGCTCTTAACGTATACACAACTTACCCATAACGTATTCGACGTGTGCCAGCTTGGTTGGCAAATTTTTCATACGTCGGCATACGCTGGCTAAATCGTCAAGGTGTGAAGCTGCTTCACACTTCGATGTCTAGTGCGGCTATGATTTGAATCGTCGAGCCGCAGCCTATGAATGGCCTACGCCATGTGATCGTCGGCGATACGTTGCCACGCTATGCATAAGTTGGACTATCGTGGGCATAGGTTGTGAACGCCAACAACATGCTCAGCATTCGTTGTATAAGTTATCTATATGTGATTAAAACGTTCTGTGTACGTTACTAATACTATGCATACGTCCAACACGTTATTATGCGCCCAAAACTTTTTTAAAAAACACCATAGTTCAGCGTACGCCAGCGTTTTACAATACATTTTGAGACTTGCCATACACTGGCTAAAACGTCAAGGTGTGACAGCCCTTAGATGAAACCAACCTTTCACTGACCATGACAATCTCATTGAGCTTCAGGGGAAATAATGGTGTCAGGATGGCACTAGTCTGCACTCAAGGTAAGTTCCACAAAAATCGTAGAACACATAGCAAAAGAGATGCAGCAGAAAATTGTTAACAGCATTGTGTCTTCTTCAAGCAAGTTGTCTGTTCTCATTGACGAGGCTACATCTCTCGGCACAAATCTGCCATGATTGTCGATGTGAAAGCCTCTATAGATGGAGCTACTCCGGAATTTGTGTTTCTGGAGCTGGTTGAGCTAGAAAGCCAAAAGGCAGAGGGTATAGAGGAAGCCTTATTGAGCTGTTTGGACGCTGCAGGCTTCAGTGAAGAGTGGTTCAAAAGAAACTGATCTCATTTGTTTCTGATGGAGCCAGTGTCATGTTAGGCAAGATTCTGGTGTGCAACCAGGTTGACTGCAAGGTACCCTAACCTCTTCACATGGCACTGCATGAACCACCGTTTGGAACTGGCTGTATCTGATGCTGTGGATGAGGTTCAGTCAATCAACCACTTCAAGCATCATGGAGAAGATCCACAATCTCTACAGTCAGTCCAATAAAAATTCATGGGAACTTTTGGAAGCAGCATTAGAAGTGGGCTCACGAGTCAAGAAAATTGGCAGAGTTTTAAATACGCGATGGGTGGCCAGCAGCTTCCGTGCTGTAAAGGCTTGTGGAGATCATATGAAGCACTCAACAGACACTTTTGAAAATGCTGCGGGAGACCAAACAAGAAACGGAAGAGAGGCAAACTTACAGAGGTCTGGCACATCGTATGCAAAGCAAGGAATTTCTGTGTGACCTTGGACTCGTGTACGATGTACTGTCTGAACTTGCAATCCTGTCTCAGCAACTCCAGGCCCATCAATCACATATTGAGAGCAGAAACAGTTCTGAAGCAACCATCCGATTTTGGCGTCATTCAAAGACTGTCCAGGAGAGATGTCGGAGGTGGCATTAAAGCAAAGGCTTCGGGACATTTTGGATCGGTTTCCCTGGAGTCAAATGGAAAGCTCACATCAATCAATGCAAAGCAATTCCTACAAAGTCTGATCAACAATATGGAAAGCGCCTCATTTGAAAGTGAAATGCTTCTTGATCTCAGCATTCTGGACACAAGCAACTGCGCCATCAACACTGGCATACGGTATGGTGAGTCACGAGTGAAACGATTGTGCGAGCGGTTCAATCTTTGTGAAGACCAAGCAGTTAATGGTATGAGAGGCTTCCTTGAGTACCCACACAGTGAGCCTGAAAGCCTAAAACCCCTCATACGATGCATCAGACCATCCCTTGCAGCACGGCTGAGTGTGAAAGGGGTTTCAGTCGAATGAACAATGTATGCACGACAAGAGATCTACATTGTTGTTGTCCAATGTAAGTTATTTGATGATGATCAGTATCAATGGCCCCCTGTAAGTCTTTTTGAGCCAAGGAAGTACGTCACAACATGGTTGAGAAGCCATCGCTCTGCCACACAAGCAAGGAGGCAAAAACCACCTCAGATTGCCTGAGTACAAACATATTTGGAAAGTTTTGTAGACTACCAGGCTAGTTACCCCACCCACCCTTCTTACCTCCCCCACCCCACGAAGATTATGCGACTCGACTTAGCAATAGTCCCATGCTCTTCTTGATCCTTATTTTGAATATGAATAGACGTTGATTTTCAAGATCACTGACTGGCATTTTATCTTTGAACTAATCACAAATATTGTTAATATTTTTGTAACCTAATTTATATTACTTTCACAATCCATCCCTTCTTGGCTTCATAGATGTATGACTGTATACATTACCTTACTAGAATTTTTAATATTGATATTTTGAAACTCTGCATGTTTGCATACAATTGATGTTGTGCCCTTTTTATGGACTTTTTAATAGAAGATGATTTTAATATTTGTTCATATAGTGTCATATTTTTTTTCTTTGTAAAATTTGCCGCAATTCGGTCTTTAACTGCAATGGCAAGTGAATGAATAAATGAATGGTTTGGAAGACAATGTGAACATACTGTTTTTAATTGTATCCTCCAGCATGCAAAATCACTAGGATCACTAAACAGTAGAAAATCAGTCCAGAGCGTTTAAATCTTCCCAGCTGTAAATGTCATTAGCTGTTATAGTCTGTGTTTGCTATAATTTGTTTTATAACACATACCCAGTTGTGTAGAATGCTCTCAATTGTGTGTGGATGCATGTATTGTATGTGTTAGTGCGTGGTGCTTAGGCCTAAGTCACATTTGTTTCTCGGCGAGGATACGGCGGCCGTACGCCCTCTGAATTGACAGAAACGTGCGGTGGCGCAGAGTTTCTGCGGTGGCCTCAGGATAGCCCTACGCCGTTTTGCTATATTTTACAGGCCCGTAGGGTCGCCGTGGAATTATAGCGTGGAGTTATAACTTTTTTCATTTCTACGTTCGCCGTAGCAATTCGACAAGCTGAAACAAAAGAACTGGTAAAAAAGAAAAAGAAAAAGAAAAACTCGCTCGTTACCGTCCGTCTGGCCGCACGTTCGCCTTAGGGCCCCCCTGCGGTCCCCTTGCGGTCGCCTTGTGGGCACCTTGCGTCTGCCTTGAAAATTATATCGCCCTGCAGGAACGCCCTAAGGTCACCGTGCGACATCAAATCAAAGACCGTACGGCACCCCCACTTTTCGGTCTCCACAATTTCTAATACCCCTTGCGGCTACCAGAAAAAATAAAAACATATGTGACTGCTGCATTGTGTGACCGTGGAAATACTGCGGCCGCCCTATAATTGTTAGGGCCGTAGATTTGTAGACCCCACGCCGCCGTGGCAAATGTGACAGGCCTTATGGGTGTCGCTCCGGCACAGATGTGGCGTAAGGTGGAAGGGATTCGGGGATCATCACAGTATACTCACTACAAAAACCTAGACTACACCACTGGATGGGGCCAAAAACTATATATGGCATGGTGTATCAAAATGTTGTGGACGAGTTATGACAAAACTTGCTGAATGAGCTGTGTAGGTGACAATAACAAGCCAGTTACATTGTGGTTGAGGTCCGCATGATACAGATCCAGCCGATGAGTGGGATACAAAAAGTAAACTGTTCAGCCTGGAGGAGGTACAGTACATGCTCTACCGAGTGATGTTCTCATTTAATTAGTTGGTTGACTTTTATTATCAAGCCACAGATTGAATGATGAGCCTTGTTTTTTCTGTTTTGCATAATCGCGTTCACAACAAATTTATTAATGATAATAATAATGACAACTAGCTATCTATCTATCTATCTATGACATACAGTACTGTACTTTCACCCGCCAAAGAAATATCCTGATGCACCATTTGTGAAAATACTTCAGACGTGAAATTTGTTGTTCATAAGATTATTTTGTTTTTATGCCTCCGCTAACGAAGTAATTGCCGGTGGCATTATGTTTTCAGGTTGTCCGTACATACGTTCATGCTAATTTTCTCTTTTTTTTCTCTATAACCACTTATATGATTGACACAAAATTTTCACCAAAGGTGCGACTGCTCATGTAGAATGTTTTAATGATAATAATTATGACGTTATATGTCACGGGGTGTGGCAGCCATATTGGAAAAAAGGAAAAACTTTGGACCTCTATCTCCGAAACCCACTCCATAGAACAAATTGAGACCTGGCACGTGTCAAGCACTCCCCATGGGAAACGAGTGTGATTTTTACCCTTGCCGAAGGAGAGGGTATTGTGTTTGGGTCCGTTTGTTTATTTGTTTGTCTGTCTGTCTGTTTCTTTGTTTGTCAGCACAGAACTTTCTTGTTTTTCTCCTCAACCACTTGATGGATTGAGACAAAATTTTCACCATAGGTGCGACTAACTCATGCAGAATGTTATAATAATAATAATTATGATGTAGGTCACGTGGTATGGCAGCCATGTTGGAAAAAAATGGAAAAAACTTGGACTCTTAGATCACGAAACGCACCAAGGAAAAAATTGAAACTTGCCACATGGCAAGTACTCCTCATGGGGAATAAGTGTGATTTTTTTTTTTTACCCCGTGGGGTCTTCCACCCCACGGGGTCTAAGCGCCGCTCACATTCTCTCTTTTCTTGTTTTGATGTAATAGGTGCCTTTGTTATGATGTCATAATTGCATATGTAGAACGCCACATCCGATCAGTATGAAAATTTTTGCGGGTCGTCTCGGGATAAAATGGTCCACAGAAAAAAGAATTAACGATGTCATCAGTCACGTGACGTGGAAGCTATATTGTTGTTTTTTTTTTAACCTTCAAAAATCTTCTTCTCTGAAGTGGCTGAACAGATCGAGGTGAAACTTTACATGTATGACCGCATATCCATGCAGAACAAAAGGTTCACAAATATGATGTCATAGGTCACATGGTTTGGCAACCATATTGGATTTACCCTTAAACCTATAAAAAAAATCTTCTCAAGAACAGCTGGACAAATTGAGGGGAAACGTCACTCAAATGTTCTCCAAGCCATGGGTGTACAAGTTTGTTGAGGAATAATTGACGTCACATGGTTTGGCAACCGTATTGGTTTGAAGAAAAACATTAAATAGTGTTTTTTTCTGGAACCGCTTAATCAATCGACGTGACACTTCAGATTTATGATCTAGTTGTGATGGGGAATAGAAGGTTTATATTTCAACTTGATCGGAAGCATGGTCTGGCAGCCAGGATTAATTTTTGTTATGGGTTCTAATTTTTTTTATTTTTTTTTAAATAAAGCTCACTTGGCTGTGCCTGTGTGGGTTTAAGGGTATAGGAGTAGCAGATGAAATGTGAATCCTACCCAGGTTCCTCCTGATGACTTCATCTTTGCTTTTTGCTTGTTCGGGTTCCTTCTGATGACTCCAATGAAGTACTGAACCTGCAGTATATGGTCTTTCATTTGATTTGAATTGAATTTATTTTAATCCAATTCTAAGTTCAATTGAATAATGAATAATAATAATAATAATAAAAAAACGCCATGGGTCAGGGTCAGGTGTCCGATCAAAGCGGGACGTCTTGGTACACGGTCATCACTGCCAGCAGTTATAAAGTGACAGTTCTATTTTTGTCTCTTATTTATGTAACACACCAATGCATAAATGCCACACAAAATACACCACACAAAAGCAGTCCTGGTGAGGGTCTGCAATCTCTGATTGCTATTTTTCTTGTTTTTGATGACATCATAGGTGGCTTCGTTATGACGTCATAATTGCATATGTTGAACACTTTATCCGATCAGTATGAAAATTTTAGAGGATCATCTAGGGCTAAATTGTACGGGGGGAACAAAAAGATGATGTCATCAGTCATGTGGTTCAGCAGCCATATTGTTTTTAACATATAAACCTTCAAAAATCTTCTTCAAAATGGCTGAACAGATTGATGTGAAACTTTACAGGTATGATCGCCTATCCATGAGGAACAAAAAATGTTCTCCACCTTTGACGTCATTGGTCACATGGTATGACAGCTATGATGTTTGGAAGAATAAACCTTTAAAAATCTTCTTCTCCAGAATGGCTTGACAGATCGAGGGGAAACTTCAGCCACATGTTTCCCAAGCCTTGGGGATACCAGGGTGTTCCCAAATAATTAATCGGTCACATGAGTTAGCAGCCATATTGGATTGAACGAAACTCTTAAAAAAAAAAAATTAATTCTCTTGAACCGCTTCATCAATCGACATGAAACATCACAGTTATGATCTAGTAGTCATGGGGAATACATGTTTTAAATTTCAACCTGATCGGACGCATAGTCTGTCAGCCAGAATTAAGTGGGCGGAGGCATATCTAGCAATGTCACGACGTCAAAGAGTGCCCTTCTAGTTTTTATAAGTAACATGACCTTTGTTGTTTGAAAGCATTGTTTGACACTCATTTGTTGCATTCTAGAGGCAGATATAGGGATACAGAGAGGGTCGATGGGTGGTGTATTTACATTGCCATTTTATTAGGCCATAAATAAAATGTGGTCTTTCAATGAAGGTAGTCCATTTGGAAATTTTAACTCCTTCCCCATGCACTATGCCTTTATACCATCCCCTTACTTGTTCATCCTATACTCCCTGCATCCCTTTCTGCTCTATATCCCTCTTCCTTTTATAAATCTTATTTTTCACAATTTACACCCTACACCCACTCCCCATGCTTTTGTAATAAATAGACGGCTCCCTTTTCTAGCTCATGACAATGTTACAAATGTCGTGGTGAAATCACGGCTGAGAAAGGACTTGTCTTTCAGATGTGTCTCGTGTATTTACATGAATTCAAACGTAAACGACCTATTATAGGGTGTATACCAGGAGTGATGTACCGCATGTTGTACAAGCTCTGGTCGATTCATGTTTTATTTGCACGTCATCTTTGCCCTCTATTGCGAAAGCAATTTTTAAGATAAAGCATTAAAAGTTCCCTTTTCT
This sequence comes from Eptatretus atami, assembly GCA_035128595.1. Lineage (NCBI taxonomy): Eukaryota > Metazoa > Chordata > Myxini > Myxiniformes > Myxinidae > Eptatretus > Eptatretus atami. The sequence continues at coordinate 102,180,830 of CM068956.1, read as the reverse complement.
AAGTAAGTTCTTACTGCTGGTGGCCTGGACTTGCTCAAATGCTATTTCCAACTCTTTGAAGCCCAATATGAGGAGAGAAACTCGAGTACGCTCTGGACAGACAAGCCTTTTCTGGAAGCCAATATTACCGAATCAATCCTGTATTCATTTGCGCTGCTGAAGTTAAACCACCTCTGGGAATCCTTATGGAATAGTTGAATACAAGTGTGCATGTACGGGGGATGTGTGCACTCACGGAGAATGAGTATGCATGTATTGAGGATGAGTATACCTGAACGTAGCATGAGAGCACACATATCGTACGTAGAACGAGTTCATTTTCATTCTCACCTTTTAAATGGAAAACTTCTGCAGCAGATGCATAAAGGGGTTAAGGGCTTCCTTAAGGAACAGTGCCAATCCGCAAGGTACTTGGGCCATGAATGAACTCTTACCCACAACCTAATTCGTGAGCTAGTGATCTCGGGTGCCTGATAATCCAAAAGGGTGCTGTACAAGTTCCATCTTTCTTTAACATTGAGAATTCAAGTTGGGTTTTTTTTGTGTATAGCAGGTATTACAGGTATGAGTGTTTCAGTAACTTCGTTTTGAGCAGTTCATTGGAAGTTTCAATGCAAATGACCCGCACTCAGTTCTGAGGTTAAATGAATGTAGCGAGACGTACAGCATTGTGAATCCATTTCTAATCACGTAAGTGTTTTTCTTAAGTTAAAGCTACTTTCAGAATAGAAGTATTGTGACATTTTACATCACTGTGTGACTTTAGCATTTGAGTAACGGGTTGTAAGGTAAGCTTATATGTCTAGAAATTAAAAGCATTTTCTCATATTCATGGTACAAAAATAACCGACTTAGTTGGTTATTAAGGTGTGAAAACGCAGTTTGTTTTTCAAAAAGAAAACTATCCAGGATTAGGGGTAAGTATTTGATAAGCATTGTTACAGTGAATGATAATGAGGGGTACACTTTGTGTGATAACAATCGGATACACTGTGTGTGATAACAATCAGTGATCCACTTTGTGTGATAATCAGGGATGCACTGTGTGTGATAACAATTAGGGATGAACTGTGTGTGATAACAATTAGGGATGAACTGTGTGTGATAATCGGGGACACACTTTGTGTGATAACAATCAGGGGTACACTGTGTGTGATAACAATTAGGGATGCACTGTGTGTGATAAACTTTGTGTGATAACAATCAGGGGTACACTGTGTGTGATAACAATTAGGGATGCACTGTGTGTGATAATCAGGGATGCACTGTGTGTGATAACAATTAGGGATGAACTGTGTGTGATAATCGGGGACACACTTTGTGTGATAATCGGTAGGCTGTGGTTGTGATAACAATCAGGGATACTTGTGGTGTGATACAATCAGGATACATTGTGTGTTGATAACAATCAGGGATACATTGTGTGTGATAACAATCAGGGGTACACTCTGTGTGATAACAATCAGGGTACACTCTGTGTGATAACAATCAGGGGTACAATTGTGTGTGAAATCAGGGTACACTCTGTGTATTAACAATCAGGGATACATTGTGTGTGATACAATCAGGGATACATTGTGTGTGATACAATCAGGGATACATTGTGTGTGATAACAATTGGGGATACGTGTGGTGATAATCGGGGACACACTTTGTGTGATAACAATCAAGGATACACTGTGTGTGATAACAATCAAGGATGCACTGTGTGTGATAACAATCAAGGATACACTGTGTGTGATAA
>CM068956.1:102150889-102171121 GCA_035128595.1 Eptatretus atami | reverse complement strand
TCTCTCTCTCCTCTCTCGGGTCTGAAGGCATATGCTGGGTTACCTCACTGGAGTCTGAAGCCACCATGTTTTTTGGCCTGCTTAACCATCCCTTGACTTGGAACAGACTGCAACATTTTTTATTGATAAAGTTGTTTTTCACTTTCTTCACTCATATTATCAAATGCCTATTCATCATAGCTATGAATCGCTGTGTACATCACTTTTGTAAGTACTATAGTTTTCAAATTAGAATTTTCCATGATCTACTCTCCCGGACTAATTAAAGTCTATCAACAAAATATGATTCCGGCTTTCAGGATCGGGTATCGTGGACGAAATAAGTGTCAATCTGGAGTGAAATCTGATAATTTAAAGAAATAACGAGTCTTATAACTAAACCGATATATCTATTTACTTTAAGCAAGTAAGGCTATGTTCTCTTCTTCTTCGTATGTACACAAGAAAATGTGAAATTTCCAAAGCATTAAACTTAACTTTATTACTGTTTGGAGAATTATATTGAGTGAACAAAAGATTTAGGAATGTGCCAAAATCAACCAGCTTCATTGAGCTGGTTTCATTCAATGCAACGGAAATAATTAACCAACGGGATCAACGGAAAGGTGTTCGTGCCTGGGTTCTCCGTGGGGAATCTCCAGAGTTACGAAGGCAAAATAAATTAAATTAAAGATTGATTTAAAAGAGAGAAAGAAAGAATGAACGATTAACATAATGGGAGGATTAAGGGTGAGTGAAGCAACGGATGAGGTAGGGTGAGTAAAGCAACTTTGAAAAATTTCCACTCAATTTTTTTTCTGTCAGGAATGCATTTCCTTTAATACATCTTTAAAATCAATGGGATTTTGAAGTTACATTAAACAATTTTGAAGTTCCCTTCCCCTCCCACCCTCCCTTCCCCTCCCCACCCTCCCTTCCCTCCCATCCCTCCCTCTCCCTCTCCCTCACCTCCACTTCTCTCCCTCCCCTCCACTTCTCTCTCTCCCCTCTCCTCTCCCTCCCCTCCTCTCTCTCCCTCCTCCCTCCTCTCTCTCTCCATCCCCTCCCCTTCTCTCCATCCCTTCCCCTCCTCCTCTTCTCTCCTTTGCTTCCCTCTTCCCTTCCTCCTACTCTCCCTCCCTCCTCTTCTCTACATCTCCTCCTCTTCTCTCACTCCCATCCTCTCTCTCCCCTCCTCTTCTCTTCCTCCCCTCCACTTCTCTCCCTCCCATCCTCTCCCTCCCCTCCCCTTCTCTTCATCCTCTCCCTCCTTTCCTCTTCTCTCCATCCTCTCCCTTCCCTCCTCTTCTCTCCTCCGTCCCCTCTTTCTCCCCCACCCCCTTTATATGTATGTCAGAGAAGCGACTGGTTCTCCATCCTCCTTTGTTGTATATTATAATACGCTTGTTCGTGGGTCTGTAACAATCTTTCCTTCCGATTGATTGGACAGCTGCCCTGATTATTATTATTATTATTATTATTATTATTTTGTGTTTACTGGCGTTATCAGAGCTGCGAGGCTCTATAATCATAAATGCCATGCACCCAAACTCATCGGCTTGAGCCAAATACAAAAGATAAAATAAGAAACGCGAGGGACTTTCTACTGTTCGCCCCGCTTCCTTTATGAATTTCAAGACTGATTTGCAGAGTCGAGGGTGCTTCTGGCTCAATTGACACAGTGTATCCTGTCCAGCACACCCGACCACGACCAGGAGATCCCCAACTCTCGGACATGGTGTAAAAGATCCCCTAATTCCACCCACAATTGTAACTTCTATGCATATTTAAGATGCTTCAGGAAGAATAAAATGAACTTACAATCATTTATTAACACAAAAAGGCTACTCAAGCACTTATTTAAAAAATTACATGGAAAGACAAAACGACCGAACTGCTGTCGGACATCCACTCCACTTCCTGTGCGGATCTCACTTCCTGTGAATCGAGTTAATGGCCTGAAGAGCTAAATATTCCACGATTTCAACGAGTTAATGAATAAATATGTAATGACGATGCAACAATTTTGTCCTTTTGCTTTGAAGAACGGGAATAAAGGGAGAGGAGGCTGTTATGTATGGTTGAGGCCTTTGAGTGGTGAGGCGGCTTCTATCTTCCGGCCGCCATATTGATGATCACTGCCATGTAAAGGCAAAGACGCCTCAGAGCTATTCACAATGGCTATGCACTCCCTACACGGGTTTCCTTCATTGTAAAACTACCAATGCTACAGTTAAAAGGATTTTGAGCTGATCGGTGTCCCGGCCTTGCGAAGATCGGCCTCGGCGATTGAGACAGCGGTCTTAACTTATGTACCACCACCAAAATATCTAATATAAGTGGCATTCTCTCAAGCAGAGATTAAACCCGTGTCGTTTGAAATTTGTCCCAGGTCATTATTTACTTTTGTCCCTTAGATGCAGGGCAGGAGTCTCGGGGACCCGGCAAAGTTGTTGTGCTACTACCATATAACTATATTGTAAGAGAATTATTTTATTTGCATTAACCCACTTGTGTATGCTCCTACAACTTCGTTACAAATAATTCAGTGACATAAATATGAAGAAAGATTAATTAATAACACAACCCTTCCTTTGCAGTCCTCGCAAGGTGTGGGAGACCCGGCAAGGTTGTTGTGCTTCATCATTTTTATATAATAATTTATTTACATGAGCCTCGTTGTATGATGCTCCGATGACTCACAAATAATTCCGTGGCATAAATATATAAATATTTCATTCAGGTTCGAGGGAAAAGCTTCTTACCCATTACACTTCCTTTCCAGTCCTCGGTTTTGCCTAATTTAACCTCATTAGCATGACAATAGGTCCTGGTAACGAATTCTAAACTTGGAGGGTGGGAGTAGGAATGGAATCAAGCTGAATCATTCTTGACGTCATTCCATTCCACTGCCATGTATAAATGTGTTTCTGTGTTTAATTTCCTCCTGTGAGATTTTCCTGTTCCAATTGACTTCTCGAATCCACTTCGCTGATGGTTTTATGATCTTTGAGATCGGATGACTCCGTCGATGCTCCTATAACTTTGGCAAAGGTAAGCTTACTCTTTTTATTCTCATGATATTACGAGTTTCACGAGCTTTGCAAGTTTATTGGTCTTAGAGTTCATCTGACAGGTTTTCCAGACCCGACACCTGGAAAGGTGTAAAGTTTGTGATAAATTTGTGGAGATATGTTCCAAGTAAAAGGATCAATGAAAGACGTTTTTTTCAGCAAATACTCATCATTTGAGCATCGACTTTGATTATAAAAGAAATAACTAGAAGGGTACTCGGTAGAGCACATACCTCCGCCACGCAATGCCTGATCCACAAGAACATGAAGAGCTAAATATTCCACTATTTCAATGAGGTAATGAATAAATACCTAATGAAGATGTAACAATTTGCCCTTTTGCTTTGAAGAACGGGAATAAAGGGAGAGGAGGGTGTTATGTGTTGTTGAGGACTTTGGGTGGTGAGGTGGTTTGAAGACAGATTTCAATCTTACGGTCGCCATGTTGGTGCCCACTGCGATGTGAAGGCACGGACACCTCAGGCATTCACATCCTTAGTTTGTAATGTATGTTCAAGTTCTATAAGACAAGATGGATGTATTATTAGTTGGCGATTTTTCTACAAGACAGGTGACCGTGATGGGTGGGGAGGTTATTTGAAGGCTTGGAGTGGGGAAAGTACTGATGCCTTAGATTGAGAGGGTGAGGATTTGGTTTTGTGAGGTGGACGTTGAGGACTTGGGGTTTGTGAGAGGGGTGCGTGGGAGTTGAAAGCTTGAAGTCACATTTTGCATTCCGTAGAATTTCCACGGGTCCCTGCTGGTTACTATTTTTATTTTGTATGCAGCCTGTGGCTGCTGGTTGCATCATTTCTGGGAGCACGACTGTACCACTGATGCAGTGCCCCTGTTACCAGTAAGCTGGTGCTTATTTTGCTGACCTCGGAAGGATGACAGGCTGAGTCAACCCATTTGGTGTTATTTCATGGCACGACAGGGGCTCAAACTCAAGACCCTAAGATATGAAGCCAGCCACCTTAACCCTGAAGCCAACACCAGGCTTACTTTACTGTCTGATACTAATCAGGGACACACCATGTGTGTGATAACAATCAGAAATGTTCAAGTGAATGGATAAATGATGAGCTGCCCCATACTCTTTACAAAGTATTCATGCTGCCAAAGCAGTTCCTTGGCACAAGTTTTGCTGGGTGGTTTGGTTACACTGGGTGGTCATTCAGGGCATAAATTTGGAATTTGTTCAGGGTGGCGGTGATAGCTCGCCTACTCTTCACAAAGGATGCTATGGGAATCTTTAACATCCACAAAATAATGCTGCAGACAGAAAGTCCAGTGTAACCTCCTTCCATTGGACGGCACATTGATGCCTCACCCTGCTTGTGAAACACCAGGATGACAGTATACAGCGGGTTCGAGATTCAAACCCAGGCTACACATCTCGAAGGCCAGTACTATCGCATGCATACCTCTAAGCTATCCTGTCTGCTTGAATGATGACATAAGTTGTATTAAATATTATTACCATCCTAAACTCATGATACCTGGTGCTGGGGAGCCGTTTTTGTGCTTTGTGTTTTGCCGGGATTCTTTCATCCATGGGAAGATCTGCTTGCTCATATTTGCTGAGCTAGCACCCGGAGCAGAACCCACGAGGGGCTTGCCGCCACCTTTGGCGGATGAGGCGCCAGTCGGTGCGTTCGATGCCGGGGAGAGGTTGGCTGGTTGTGCCACTTGCTTTTCCTGGGAAGGCTGAGCAGCCGGAAGTGATGGTTGTCCACCTCCACCAGCACTGACGGGCCGCAAGCAGCTCGGTCCGCCGAGCTCACCTCCCTTGGGTAACGAGGTAGGGTGAAGGGAGCATTGCGAGCGGCCATAGTCGTGAGCACTCCCATAAGCCTGGGCTTCATAGCTGTATCCATTGGCAGGAGCCTGATATGGATAAACCCCAAAGACGGCTGAGTTGTCATAGAACGTGGCCTTCTGCATATCTTGAGGAGCACTCACACAGCCTCGCGGCTCTCCCACGGAAGCACATTGGCACACCGGGCAGCGCGTGCCTGCTGGCGCTTCGTGCCAGCAGCTCCAGCAGGGCTCCTACCACAGGGGGAGGGAGAACAAGAGAAAGAGAAAGAGAGTGTAAGGCAAGTGAATGCGGGGAGGTGGAGGGAGGGAGAAGATGAGGAGTAATGGTGCTGCTCTGGCCATTTGTCTTTTCATCTTCTCAGCAACAATGTGGCAAACTAGGACAGCAAGGCCAGCTCCGCTCAATACTAATAGTCTTTAAATGAAGGATGCAATGGTGAGGGCTCTTCCTGTGATCATTATAAATTTGAACGACAGGATGTGAGGCTGTTATGATTTCTTTATTTGTAAAATGAGTGTCATTGTTATAAGAAAAACAATTGGAGGTGAAAGTCAGTGGATTCCCACAGATTCTGGTCACTTTCCTTAGGCCCCAGAGGTGGCGCTGTTCTATGGAGGAGGGGAAGGAAGAGGAGTACGAGGAGATGGTGATGGAGGAGATGGTTGTGGAGAAGGGAGTGAGGGAAAGGAGGAGGATGATGATAATGATGAGCATGAGGAGGTGTAGGTGGAAGAGGGGGTTGAGGTTGAGGTTTGGGAGGTGGCAGGTATGAATCGGCTGAGCTTGTACATCCTGGTTCATGTCTCAAGAATCTGAGTTAATGGATGGCAAACCGAGCAAGCTCATAACAGCGTGTGAAATTACAGCCCAGGTGACCTGTAATCATCCATATGTTCCCATAAAATTGAGGTGATGGAAATGAAATAAAATCTCCTCAATGGTTAGAGGGACCCATTTTTTTTTTTTACGAACTCATGTGTCCCTTTCCTGAGGTTCACACTTAAAGGAATTCTGCACTTCTACAATAGATTTCTTTCTTTTGTGGCACCATTGTGCTGTTCATTCAATGAAAGTTATCAATGTCATCGTGTGTGGGTTTCGGGTTTGTTTCGTTTCAACAAAATTCTTACTTTTTTACCCAACATGTAGATTTGTCTATTTGTCCATCTTCGGTTCTTTTGTTTCCCACCTTTCCTGTTATGTCCTTCTGGTGTTCTCACATTTCCTATGTTGGTTTGGTGCTCTTCCATTAGCCTTGAAAGCGGTGCAGCATACGCTTGACAAATTTTGGTTCAAACAGGAGGCACAGATTTTGCTGGCATTATATGAGGTTTTCTCGAGATTGGTAAAATGCAGTGTCTGCCTGCGGGCAGGGGTGAATGAGTTTGTAGAGATTGGGGAATGGGGGTGGGGAAGGAGTGTGTCCAAAAGGTTAGCACATAAAACGGTTCAGTGGATTGGTTATATGTTCGTAGAGGTAAAAAAAACTGAGGATAAATCAAGGAAGGAGAGTGAGGGAATGAATGGACAGAGGAGGGAGAAAAGGTGGTAGAAAGAAAGAAAATGTGGATGTGTGTGATAGGGAGCAAGGAACTGGAAGAAGATGATGAAGGGGAGGTAGAGTGAAGAATGATGGAGGGTGTACGAGAGAATAGCTGTGTGCAGTGGGGGTGGGGTAGTCGAGAGCAGTGTGATGGGATGGAGATAGAATAGAGTGGAAAATGGTTTTTGAAAGATTGGTGAGAAAATAGCAAAATAGTATTTAGGAAAGAGGACGAATATGGTGGGAGAGGGGGTGGAGGGTGGATAATGTGGAGAACAGGTAGAATAGATGGGTATGGGAGGGATAATGGAGTATGACATGAGGAAAGTAGCAGGGAGGATGCCAACAACGAAGATGGTTTGGAAGATGGCATCGAGGGGACAGAGATAGCATAATGCCTAGAGTTAGCGCCGATGAGTGCATCCTTGTGAGTGCACGACCAGTGCACCATCAAACCCGCTTTTCTGGCCACACGGCCGTGACGATCCGTCTCCGTCGGGCTCTCGGTCTGGGGTTTATTGTTACGTGTTCGTGACCTCACAGCCCGTCTCACAATCTACCTGCTAAAACGTGATGGATCGCGCAGCTACATTTGCCAGCACCACGCCGGCTCACTGGCCACTCAGGGCTAGCCGCCCATTGAGGCCATATTTAATGATTGGCCCACGTTGGTTAATGAGCAACCAGCGGCCCGACCGCAAAGGTGCGAATACGGAGAAAGTGCTGAACAAAGACAAAAGGCCCGACTCGGGCCGCGCCTCTTGGCCGCAGCTCAACAAAGCGGACCGGCCCCTCGACGTACAAACGCAGCTATTGTTTCATTGGAGCATTTACAAGGGCGAGCTATAAACAAATACCCTTAATAGCACTATTTGGGGGCGATATATTCCTAATTATTCTGGGAACGCTCGCCAGTAACAAATGGGTAATGGTTGAGCGTACGCTCAATTTTATGCGCGTTTAATTGATCCGCAGAGCCTGATTAAAGAGCAATGCTGTAAAAATCTGTTTTCTCGCGCCTTTACGAAATTAAGGGGCCGATTGATTGAATTTTTATCGCGTAATGTTTCCCCAGGACAAATCTGTTAGAAACTCCGACTTAGAGAAGATTGCTCCACCAGGGCTGTGCCGCGGTGCGCGAAAATTAAGAGCCGCTCGTCCGAATTTGGAAAGAGCTGTGTTAATAAAACAGGGAAGTGTGTTTTTACAATCGCTATATTAATTACACCATCAAAATTGGTTGCGGCAATTGTGATTTAGGATCATTTAGAGCGATACTGCGATCATATAGACCGATTAGATGCTTACCAACATATCATTGAGCCTTCGTGCTGCCCCCCACCGAAGCGCATTCTTTCTTACTGGAAAATTCTCGACAATCCTTTGAGCAAGCAAAAGGACAAAATGACCCGGAAATGTTCGCTGAACTCCAAATGCTTAAACATCCACCTTGAGGCCACATTTGCAAACGATGAAGTCTTTGAAAGAGTCGAGACACCTGAAGTCCTGTCTAAACGGGAAGCTAACAAAGGGAGTTTGATGCATTCGACAAGAGCGGCGAACCAAAGAAGAAAGTGGTGAGCACGAAATTATCCCAAACCCAGCATCACAATCTATTGAGTAAAGGATTTCGATCAATACAGTGACGGTAAGCAATCGACGATGCCCAAGCAAATGGGAACTCGATCCTTGTACGCATTATCATGCCAATGGCAGGGAAAATGTCTGCGAAAACGAGCACGGCCATTATTATTGGAGCGTCCGGTTGCTCGTCCTTTCGGAACGTGCTGATATCGGCCGGTACGATCCAAGCGGCCATTGTCTTCGCTGTGGTTGTGTCTCGCAGGCACGGATGCATCCATCTCTCTGTAGGAGCGGTGCTGGCCGATGATAATGGCTAATCAGCCACGCGGTGGAGTAATGCACCCTGTCCACATGTCCGAGCGTTAAGTGCGATGTCCGCGCCTTCGTGCAATCGCTGTTTCACTTCGCACACGGCTCGCCGTACCCCTCCCTGCAAACGTGCGCACCCGTCCCTTCCTATAGCTCATGGCTGTGACGCGTGGCGCGATTTTATTTCTGTCCGTCTTTAGCCGCTGCAATGAAACACAAATGTGAAGGAATATAAATGGGCCTATCCGCGGCGTATTTGGAGCAGATCTGGGACTGTGCCGTGAACTCTGTCTGAACCGCGCTGCAGTCACAGCGCCATAAATCACGGGAGTGGCGCGCGCGCGCTCGCGCAAACCTTGCCCCCATTGAGCGGCCCATGCGCCCTGCGCTTCCTCGGCCTTACCTCGGCACGGTTCCTGTTCCCGCTCGACGGTTCCAGAGGAACGCTCTTATTAAAAGGCCCTTAGGATTGCCGGGGGTTCCAGATTAACAGACGGTTACGCCTTGGAGGTTAAAGTCCGCACGGATACACACGTATCGTTTACAATGTGCCCTCGGCAAACGACGTGCCGGTGCGTTTGGGAAGACTGTCCGTAATGTAATTGGGAATAAACCATCCGTCTTTGTTCATGCCCACCTGTACACAATTACCAACCGTTTCTACATGTGTTTACGTGGCAGTTGCGGTGACGCCGTATGTTGAGTGTATTCTTTTTCATCCCAGAGTAAGAATTCTCATGGCGGTTTGACATGAGACGAGAGGATGAAAATGCACTTCTAATTGGTCCACACAATTGCCCAATTAAAACTTTCTTTCGACTTTCTGATTGCATAACAACTTCAAAAGTTTCTACTTGTGTGATGTGCAGTCCCCCGGTGGAGCGCATTGCTCGGCAAACCGCTTCGGGTTTGTGTTCGTCGCTTCTTTCGGCGCACCCTCCCCCCCAAACGTCCCCCTCAACGCTCTCTCCCGCCTCTCCCATTTATCTTACTTCGTTTTGCTGTCAAAGCGAATGCGATGCCTGGAACTGTGAAAATAAATAGCGTTTGCGCGTGTAAAGTTATTTGCGTTTTTACAATCATAAGTTGCCATGGACACCATTAAAAGTTACGTTTCGTACAGTCACCGGACTGTCTTCAGGCCTCGCGTGCGTCAAAAGGAAACGTTGCTCAGGCAAACAATGGTTTGAGTGCTTTATTCAACACATCTAGACAAGAAGCCTGAGGACTTTTAAAGACTATATTTATCAAATATAGACCTGAGATAAAGGCGCCAAATGTATGGGATTTATCTCGCAGTCGGTGGGCTATTAGGTTGAGCAGAGTGGTGGTGGGGGATAGAGGGGTGACGGTAAAAGAAAGTGCCGCAATAAACATGAGTCGAAAAGGTCGGTTGCGAGCGTGGGAGGAAGGTTAGCAGAAGGTATTCCAGTAGTAGGCACTTTTGGAGGCCACCCTAGCAGGCTGGGGGTCTTTATATGAATTGGCGCAGAGCGCAACGCAGCACTCACTTGTTGCACGGCACGGAGCTAGTAACTGCAGGACGCTGGCGGGTCTTGGTGAACCCAGGAGGAGCGTTTGCCTGGCTCAGTCACTGAGCTTCTCGGCGGTGCAGGGAGAATCAAAGCTGACGACGTGAACCTCCGAGTGGAGCCGGCGTTCCCGGTGACGTCAATGTGGAGGGACGGGATGCAAACACGCCGGGAATTCCACAGATATCAGCGGCTGAGAGAAACCACGTGTACACGGTACATGTCCCACGGAATGGCCAATCTGCGGAAAGGAACAATCTCCAAGGGCTGTTTAGGGTGTTTTGGAATGGTCTACAGTGCAGGTCTGAACACGTGTTGGAGTAAACGAGCTGTCGGGACTCTGCTCCCCACCGAACCGAGTAGGGACACCGAACCCCAGTGCACACCCAGTTTCCCACCCTTATAATACACTATACTATATATATATTATATATATATATATTATATATATTTTCCCACCCTTCATATATATATATATATATATATATATATATATACATATTTCCCACCCTTCATATATATAATATATATATATATATATATATATATATATATATATATATATATATATTATAATATTTCCCACCCTTCATATATATATATATATATAATATATTATATATTTCCCACCCTTCATATATATATATTTCCCACCCCTCATTATCTATATTATATAAATATATATATATATATATATATATATTATATATTATATATATATATATATATATATATATATATATTTCCCACCTTTATATATATATATATATATATATATATATATTTCCCACCCTTCATATATATATATATGAGCACTCGTGCAAATGGGCAATCCTCACCTGGACTCGGGTTCAGAATGAATCTTGTCACGTGGAGCTATGACGTAACGTTCAGCAACTGCAAATGGCAAACGATTACAAATTAAAAAAAACACCTTTTTACAATGCATACTCTATACGTAAGTATATGAATCATATGTCCACGGTATATGAATGTTACTGTGTGCGTTATATGTACGTCACATCACTGTATACAGGGTCTAGATTACGTCACTATGTGGTTGTATGTATGTTACTGTGTGTAGTATACACGTCATGATATGTGATATATTTATCTGATTGCAGTGTGTGGTACATGTATATGCCACACACATCACTGTATGCTATATTTTCGTCAATTTAGGATGTATATTAAAATGTACATGGTACGTACATTCTGCTCCCCTTCGTTTGTGTGTGTATGTATATATATATATATATATATATATATATATATATATATATATATATATATATATATATATATATATACATATATATGCACACACACACACACACACACGCACACACAAATGTAAATCATGGTAAATATCAAAATATATCTACGTCAAATTTATAGGGAACATATGCGGTATTATTTGCACTTAGCATACTTGGTACATGTTAATCTTATGATACATGTACGTTACTGTATCCGGTGTATACATGTTAGTGTATATATTGCGTCATATTACCTTACTGCACATGGAACAAGCAGGTGTGATACGCTTAAATACTTATAGAAAAAAATTCACCATGTAAATTATTTTTAACTTTACTGTTCAAGTGCTCTTTAATTATTTTTTTACTCCACCCATTGTAAGTTGTTTGACATGTAACTTTGTGGTCTATGTTTATTGTAAAAAGGTGCGTTTTCTTTATCATACTTCATTTTTACTATATTGTGTTAGGCTGATAGGATGGCCTCGAGTTATGAACACTCACATCCAAGCTGTCCAGCCTGTGTTCGAATTCCAACCCATCAATAAACTAGTTGTCATCCTAGTGTTTCACAGGCAGGGTGATTCATCAATGTGTGTGCCGACTCTCGAATGGACGTTAAACTGGGTGTCCCATCTGCTAGCATTAGTTTGTGGACGTTAAAGACCCCACGGTGTCCTTTGCAAAGAGTAGCTGAGCTATCGCCGGCACCCTGAACAAATTCCAAATTCCTGCTCAAACCTACAGAGGGCATTGCATCAGCGGTCCAGCCGTGTTCTCAGCCAATGATGCTACCCCGCAGCCTTGTGCTGCATACGAAAAAGAAGAAGACTTTATTGTATCAACTGAAGTTAATTTTGCTCTCTACAATATAAGCAAGAGCTTGGTGTTCATTATAACATCATAGCATTATTTAAATGGCACTGCATGTTGAATAGTAAGGTGTCTGTGCTGTGTCATGTAATGAATAGTTCTATCTAATCTCGTGTACAGTTGTGGAATTATTTTCCAAACTCGAGATAATAATTCCTTTCACACATTCTTTATAAAAGTGTGTCGAAAGGATGTATTTGATAAAAAAAAAAAAATTACAAGCTATCAATGTGGAAATATTTTAGTTGCTTATCGGGTTGGGTTATTATAGATAAACCGCCTGATTACGTAATATATCAACGCGTCAGGAAATGATGTGCAGCCATTGTATGGTTGATGGTATATTTAAAGGTTCATAAAGTAGCCTTCTTGCTGACTACCAAGGAAGTGCCTCAGAGTGGAGCCGGTGCGAAGAAGAGAGTGCAACAGACCATCGCTCTGCCACACTGGATATGTGGACACAGCGGATGTTGCCTAACGTGATGCATACCCACCGAGGTTGATTCAAGACCGAGTGAAATGGCGATATCTCTGCTCTTCCTTACAATGGCACTGTGAGCGAACGGATGAACTAACAGATGAACTAACGATCTAGAATGGATTAGCTAATTAACGAATGTACTAACTAGCTAACAAAGTGACGAACGCATGAACTAACCGAAGTAACCTTCAACAAACTCTCCATATTAAATGGGACAGGTAAGCACACCAATTGTTATAACTTTAAGGTTTGTGATGTTAACACTCAACTTATGCGTTGTGAAAACAATGTTACAGCGTTACAATTGATTCTTACGTGTAAACTTTTGAAAGCCACCATTGGCAGGTTTTACCCACAGGGTGCATGCTGTGGTTAAAGGCTGTGAATAGTGGTTTTTGAAAGTGTCGGTTATGGTGACAGGCTATTCATCAATAAAGTAAAGCAGAGCGGGATTTAATGGTGAAATAATTTCAAATTGTTCATCATTTATTCTGTCAAAACGAGCAACGCCTCCAAGATATGTATTCAGCTCCGCTACATATCATTTCAGCACTGAATTCAGACATCACTCCTGCACATCATTTTAGTCACATGAGGGCATTCAAAAAGTTATGTCAAACATATGGAATAGTCCAAGACATGCCAAAAAGTGTAACGAGGTGTACATATGAATTTTAAAATCCATTTCGATATTTTTTCTTACTATGGTAATTAGAAATACTTTTATATTGCAAAATTTCTTTTAAAAACACGTTGCCATGTCTTGGACACGCTTCCAATGCTCCGCACATAATGACGATGGAATACGCATTCCTCCACAGTTAAATACCAAGCCAAAATATTTCCACTGAAATGTACATTCCGACACACTCAAACACACTGAAGTATACACAAAAACATGAAAGAAATACTGAAATGCACACTGAAACATACTCAAACACTTGAACACACAATGGTATACACACAAAGCAACACTGAAATAATACTAAAACACACACTCAAACACACCTTGAAATACACACTCAAACACATTCAAACTCACTCTAACATGTGTTGAAATTCATGCAGAAAAACGCTCAAACCAATGCTGAAATACAAACCGAAGCACACACAAATGCATGTTCTAACAATCTAACCAATGCTTCAACACACACAAACACAATCACATGCTCAAAAAACAAACAAACAAAAAAACAAAGATGGATCATGTAAAATAATATTAAACTGGAAATAACTCTGAGGATGTTTACTCTGACCGTAAAGAATGTCTAGAGTAAGCGTGAGGTAATTAATCGTGATATTTGGACATCCGTTGCTCTCCATATGTCAAGATAGAGGACGTCCACCTATCCCAGAGTCTGTCTAAAAAGCACCATCCCTTTAAACCTTTTATTTAATGTTCTACCTTCTAAATCTGTCTTAAATGTCCTTTTTAGTGTTTGGGTAGGCTATCAGCCGCAGTTTATGCGCGAAAACGGCTTCACTCCTGTCTGAGATGGGTGGGGGTGCCCAGGTGACAAGTGGGAGATGGATGGTCCTCCACCCATCAAACGGGCCTTTGGTCCAATAGTGAGCACGTCATCAATGACGTATGTGCCTGAGGTGGTAAAAGTGCATGCAGCATGGGATGACATAGCAGATGGCTGGGTCCAACAGCGAAGAGACTGTGAGCGATCTACAGAGCTGTGGTGCGACACCGCACCTTCCACCCAGCCAATGACGCCTCTCTTCTCACAGCTCATTGTGGGCTCCTGCACGGAGCGGTCGCTCTGCTGTGACTGTTTTATTGCCACCCTGAATCTGTGCCAGCTGTGTCTCTTCGGACACAGCTTGTGGTATTTTCCATCTTGTCGCCTCTTTGGTCTATCTCCTGTGGTGTGCCTGAGGGCCCAAAGGACATAGTAATTAAGGCATTCCGATCGTTTGTTGGTTTCACTGGGCACGTATGTTCGGTCGTAGCTAAGGGGTTTATTATTGCCATTTAACTTATTGTTTGCTTTCTCCTTGTTTTCCCTTCCCTATGACCATTATCATGATTGCTCTTGTAATAAATATACCTGGTCTTGGAGTGAATCCTGGTTGCCATGGTCCTCATTGGTGATTAAGAAAGGCCTGTTGAGGGAGTAATTGATTGTGATATTAAACCCCCACACCTAAACAGTGCCATCTCAGGCTCACTCTGCCTAATTGTTTACGAGACAGTTGTGCTAATTGGCATAATGGTGGACTGAATCAGTCCCTCCAATATGCAGGGTATCGCAGCATTGGACGCATGATCCGTTAGCAGAGAGGTCTCCAAAATGGTTGACTGTTACGGTTGTGTTGAGTGGACTTATTGGATTTGAACTAGGCAACCAGAACAACCAGCGACCCCAACATATATTATATATATATATATATATAAGTCAAAATTTGTTAATGCGTTACATTGCCTTCATGGAATTCGGTACGTTATAATTTTGCCTCTTTTTTGGATACCTTTGCCCAGTGTCGAATATTCCATTCCCACTACGTAGTTACATATCTAGGACACGTCCGTAATAAAGTGCGCGGCATCGAAATTCATCGTTTGTCCGATTTACATATCTTGTTCCGAAAAACGTTGATTCCGATGCACTAGTTTTGTGACGTCGCCGTAGAACGCATTTGCATACCCCTAGTAGCCGTACTCACATACGTCTATTGGAATATTAATCGCCTTTCCCCCAGAGAATATGTTCAGGAATCCTTTGTTCTGCAACACTTTTCGCCGGAAAGATCGACGAATTGCTCGTATGGAGCGATGTTTCCTCGGTTCACGTGCGTAATATGTGTCCGTAAAAGTTTCACGGGGGAGCATAAATGATGATAAGCTTTACTATTTAGCTGCATTGCACTAAAGATATTAATTATATGTATTTTGTGCGATCGTAATTGTAGTATACCGATCTGCATGAATCGCCTCTATTTATGGCCGATCATGCAAAACAAGCCCGACGAAACTGATGATGCAGGTCTGTCAATTTCTTACGCACGTGAAGAGTGGTCTGCGGATCACGTGAATGAGGTACAACAGAAGTGATGACGCTATAGACGGTGTGCCTAGTGGCACTACACAAACAACACGTCATTGTTTTCCGATGAAGACGCCCGTAATGGCCGTGATATCTCTGCTATTATGTGAAAAACGGCATTTTATCCCCTCATATTTCGGTCAAAACCAGACGCACGTTCACCCCACTTTTTTGGCAACATTCTATATTTCTCTTCGTTTTCCAGTGACTGGAAGCGTTTATAATGAGTGAAACCCAAAAATGTGGTATCAATGATTCCAGAAAGTGACGAATTGAGCGGAATTATTTGAATATGGACTTTTCTGACGCGGCTGTCACGCTTTTGTAACGCATTAGCGAATTTCGACTCATATATATGTATATGTATATACTGTATATATATATTATATAGAATTTATTATATTATTATATATATGTACTATATATAATATTTAAATATCAGTATAATATAATATATTAAATATATATATATTAAATAATATAATATTAAATAACATAATATATTAAATATTATTAATATTAAATATATATTATATAATATATTAAATATTATAATATATTAAATATATAATATATTTTATATATATAATATATATATATATATATATATATATATATATATAATATATTATACTGTATATTTAATAATATACCAGACGACCCGTGAACCTGTTGGGTTCCTGTTGTGACAGTGGTTGATAAAAATAATCATTTCAAAAAAAAAAAAAAAGAAGAAAGATAGCTCTAGTGAACTATACCGCTGAGGTTGTTTGTATTGATCAAATAATCCGAAGAGTACTTGACTGAATCGGGAATTGATTTTTTAATAATTTTTTTCATTGCCTGATTTGAACGAAACTTGATATTGCGCGTCTATGTGAAAAAAAAAACCGGAGAAAAAGAAAGTCGAAGAAATTATTGTGCGTAATCTTCTAAACACAATTTTATTTATTAATGAACACGGAAGTATTAGATCAAAATGGTGGTTTATTTTATGCTTTAAAATAAATATTGTTCTTTGTCTACACTAAATGTTTGAGATTTTTAAATAAATCATTTCAAGAAAAAAAACAAAGATAGCTCCAGCGAACTATATCGCTAAGGTTGTTTGCATTGATCATATTCTTCCAAAGAGTACTTGACTCAATCGGGAATTGATTTTTTAATAATTTTTTCGTTCCCCGATTTTAACGAAACTTAATACTGCACACCGCAGGAGAATGGTGAGTAAGGTGGCACTAAATTTTTTGCGCTATCGTGGACCGTTTGGGCTGTATTTCGGGAACATACATACATACATATATACAAGCCTGGTGTTGGCGTAGTGGTTAGGGTAGCGGCTTGGGATCCAAAAGGTCCTGAGTTCAAGCCCCGTTGGCCGCTTGAATTAATACACACCAGGAGGTTGACTCAGCCTGTCATCCTTCCGAGGTCGGCAAAGTGAGTACCAGTGTACTGGGCCCGGTGTATGCCCCGGTTAGAATAGGTGTACCATATCCCTGTGTCGTAAGAGGCGACCAGGGTTGCGTCAGGAAGGGCATCCGGCGTAAAACCTGTGCCAAATCATTATGCGGATCATAACGGATGATCCGCTGTGGCGACCCCTAACTGGAGCAGCCGAAAGAAGAAGAAGACATACATACATATATACAAGATGAGAGTTTCAGTAATATATAGAAGATAGATAATAATATTATATATATATATATATATATATATATATATATATATATATATATATATATATATATATATACTGACGGGATGGCCTGAAGGGAAGCACATTCACCTTTAAGCTGCCTAACCTGGGTTTGAATCCCGACACAGCTAAAAACTGTCACCACTAACGCACGCTAAAATACACTCAAACCTACGCTGAAATACATCGTGAAATGCACACAAACCAACGCTGAAATGCATAATGAAAGAAACCCTCAAACCCATTACCACATGCTGAAATAACTCAAACATACCAACACTGAAATACATGCTCAAAACAATGCTAAAATACATACTGAGGCACTCAAACATACTCTAACACATGCTGAAATCCATCCACCCATTGGGACCATATCTGTACAGAGTATTGGTGCTGCCTAAGCAGTCTCCTTGTCTATTGAGTACAATACTGGACAGGTCACCACTCCAACACAGGCTACTAGCATGCTGGCACTCATTTTGCCAACCTCAGAAGGATGACAGGCAGTCAACCCCACCTGGTATAAATTTAACAGCTGAATGGGATTTGAACTCAGGATCCTAGGATCCCAAGCCCACCACCCTAACCATTAAGCCAACACCAGGCATATGCTGAAATACACATTGAAATACACACTCAAACCAATGCCGATATATCCCCTTAACCACACACTCAAACCAATGCTGAAATACACACTTTTGCTTGCTTTTAATAGATGATGAAGAAGGAATGCCTTACTGGGTTGACAAAATGCTGCTGTGAAGCATAAATTGACTATACTGTGCAGCAGCCTGTTAAAATACTGTAAATTGTAGAGCCAGTGATTTTCCATTTCCAAAAAACGTAAATTCCAATTAATAAAAAAAATCCGTTTTGTGTTCTCGCTGAAGTCACAGACAAACTTGTTCTGTTCTCGCTGAGAGGTTCAAAGCCTGCCTCGCCCAGCTGAGAGTCTCCATGCCTCTTCCACGGCAGCACCCTTGGGTGGTGTATTTTGCCACCAGGGGATGCAGATATGCAGTGAATAATAAAATGATTGTTTTATTTTTAAGTCCTTTACAATTACTTTTGGAAATCTCATCTGCATTTTGATGATTTTCTAGTTGCTCACGCTTGCAAACTGCAAATGGATACTGTGGATGCATCTTATGTGCAGACATAAATATTAGCTTTATATATTTGAATGTCAAAAATTATGAAATAAAACCATTGTTTATATTCTACAGGGTTGTAAGGCAATGTGAAGAGGAGAAGTTTATGATTCTAAGTCGACAAAGTCAGTAGCAGTAGAGTCAGTAATAGTTACAGTCAAGTCAGTGCACAGTTTTCAGTAATGGGAAAGGTTTGGGTGGGGGGTGTACTAAGATGTTGACATGATTGTGCAGGCTTGATTGGTCTAATGGCCTCCTGCTTTTCCACTCCTTGTAAATCCTGGAGTTTCTCAGGCAGGGTGATTCATCAATGTGTGTTTTTGGCAATGTCTCTGTATTTTGACGATATCTAACATCGAGCCTTATGTTTGCGTTAAAATTGCTAGGACAAAGCAATCTTTATATCAAGGTTTTCCAGCAATAATGATCATTATCACAGGGTTAGTTGTTGCCATCGTGCCTTGTGCAGAGGTCTGATTGTATATGTAGACATGTAATACCATATGTAAATGTACTGCAACACTTAGGGCCCTGTCACACCTTGACGTTTTAGCCAGCGTATGGCAGACGTATATCAACACATGTAGTAAATACGCTGGCGTAACGCTGAACTATTGATGTTTTTTTCAGTTTTGGCGTATTCATAAGAGTTGGACGTATGCATAACGTATTAGTAACGTACACAGAACGTTTGATACTTATAGATACTTATACCAACGAATGCTTAGCGTGTTTGTCAGCTTCACAACCTATGCCACGATAGTCTAACTTATGCATAGCGCGGCAGTGTATCGCCGAGATCACGTGGGTAGCCTATTAATAGGCTGCCGCTCAACGATTTAAATCATAACCGCACTAGAAATCGAAGTGTCAACATCACCGTCATTCCGAAGAAAAAAAAAAACCATGAGTCTGGAACACTGCGGGTTCCTCTTGTGAAGCATTTTTATACTACCAATTCCCCCTAAATGCTGCCAATACGCCATTATACGGTAGATGTAAGTTAGAAACACGTTCAGTAAGTTCTGTCGTTGTCCGGAAGACGTCAAATACGTCTACATACGTCAATATGTGTTGGAGATACGTTACACATAGGTTCAAAGCACGTTACTCATAGGTTAGAAATAAGTTTCGGGTACGCTAAACATTACCTCGACGTGTTTCGCTGATGAGTAACTTACAAGTAACGTGTGTCGACGTGTGTCAACGATCGCATAACGTGCCTACAACTTATGGCCAGCGTATGTGGAACGTGTGAGTCATACGCTGGCATACTCGAAAAATTTTGAGCATGCTTTAAATTGTCGACGAGCTCGGCGTACTACGACGTATGCCAGCGTACTTAAGCGTGCTCTTAACGTATACAAAACTTACCCATAACGTATTCGACGTGGTGCCAAGCGTATTGGCCAAATTTTTCATACGTCGGCATACGCTGGCTAAAACGTCAAGGTGTGACAGGGCCTTTACTTCTGTATAAAACATCCATAAACGATAAATGTTTACTACTTCCCACCACTGTACAGACACTTCTCTAATCATACTGCCACAAACCTAGAAATACCTGCTGCATTGGGGAACGATCGTGCCTGTGCAAGATCAAGTGACGTGTCATTGTTTTTGTTCACATCACCCTCCCATGAGCAAGAACGATGCCCCATGGGCTGACATTTGTTTTTGAATATTGTTATGTGGAAGGGATTGTGGAAGGGTAGAGGGAATCCATAGATATTTGTCCTAAGAATAGTATGGACCATGTGATTGAGTCTGCGAGAATGTCTTATCTTCAGTATTTGTCAAAGGTAAGTCGATTGGTAAAATGTGCACTGAGGGAACAGTGACCAACCTTTATAGAGCAGAATAGGGTAAG
>CM068956.1:102131095-102148309 GCA_035128595.1 Eptatretus atami | reverse complement strand
TGGTACATTCATTCACCAAGCCGCGTCTCGGCAATGTCGCGTGCTGGAGGATTTGTAATTTTATTTATTTAGCATGGGGGCGGTGTGTTTGAATGTACCTCTACTTGTTTTTGATTTATTGATTAATCAATTAATTATTAATTTTTCAATGAATTACTTATTTTTCTAAAAGGTTACAGATTCGGATGAAACAGTGGTGCTTTTGAATGCTATTAGCCAATTGATTAAGAATTAATTATTTTACAATACTATTTATTTATTTTACTTATGCAATGAATCAATCAATTATTGTATCTCTCTCTCTCTCTCTCTCTCTCTCTTCTCTCTCTCTCTCTCTCTCTCTCTCTCTCTCTCTCTCTCTCTCCTCTCTCTCTCTCATCTTCCATCTCCAGTTGCTGCACAGTGATTAAGTATAATTTGAACGCATTACCTCAGATGTGTATTTGTACACATAAACTAAGTATCATTTGTACACATTCACCTCATAAGTGCACCACTCCCTCCAATTCTGTTCTCATGTGCTGCGCAGCAGCAGCGCGGGCGCCAAATGGCGCCCAGCAATGTCGCGCCGTCAAGGATTTATTTATTTAGTTGGCATGGGGGCGGTGTATTTGTACCTCTACTTGTTTACCCTTGCCAAGGAGAGGGCATTGCGGTAGTGTCCGTTTGTTTTGTTTGTTTGTTTGTTTGTCTGTCTATCTGTTTGTTTGTCCACACAGAACTTTTGTGTTTTTTCTCCGCAACCATTGGCGGATTGAGAATAAATTTTCACATTGGTGCGACTTCTCACATGTAGAATATTTTCATGATAAATATTACATCATAGGTCACGTAGTGTCGTAACCATGTTGGAAAAATTGAAAAACTTTACACCTCTGTATCTCTGAAACCACACTAAGGAAAAATTGAAACTTGGACATGGCAAGTACTACCTCATGAGGAATAGTGTAAGTTTTTTTTAAATGTCATAGGTGCTTTGTTATGACATCATAATTGCATATGTGGAAATGCTACATATGATAAGTATGAACATTTTTGAGGGTCATCTAGGGATAAAATGGTCCACAGAAAAAAAATTTGGTGATATCATGGTCATGTAATTCAGCAGCCATATTGTTTAAAAAAGAAATCTTCAAAAATCTTCTTCTCTGAAGTGGCTAAACAGATCATGGCAAAACTTTACATTGTATGACCGCCTATCCATGAGGAACAAAAAAGTTCACAGACGTATGATGTCATCGGTCACATAGTTTGGCAGCCATATTGGATTTACCATACTTCACACTAAGGAAAAATTGAAACTTGGCACATGGCAAGTACTCCTCATGAGGAATAAGTGTAAGTTTTTTTTAAATGTCATAGGTGCCTTTGTTATGACATCATAATTGCATATGTGGAATGCTACATATGATAAGTATGAACATTTTTGAGGGTCATCTAGGGATAAAATGGTCCACAGAAAAAAAATTTGGTGATATCATCGGTCATGTAATTCAGCAGCCATATTGTTTAAAAAAAGAAATCTTCAAAAATCTTCTTCTCTGAAGTGGCTAAACAGATCATGGCAAAACTTTACATGTATGACCGCCTATCCATGAGGAACAAAAAGTTCACACGTATGATGTCATCGGTCACATAGTTTGGCAGCCATATTGGATTTACCATAAAACCTATAAAAAATCTTCTTCTCCAGAATGGCTGGACAGATCGAGGGGAAACTTCACATAACTGTTCTCCAATCCATGTGTGTACAAGTGTGCTAAGGAATAATTGAAAGGTCACATGGTTTGGCAGCCATATCAGATTGAAGAAAAATATTAAATCATGTTTTCTCTGGAACTGTTAAATCAATCAAGGTGAAACTTCAAATTTATAATCTAGTGGTGATGCGAAATAAATGTTTTAAATTTCAACTTGATCGGACGCATCGTCTGGCAGCCAAAATTATTTAATACTTGATATGGGTTCTTGATTTTTGTTTTTTTTCCATTATTATTATTATTTTTAATAAGGCTCACTTGGCTGTACCTGGATGGGTTTGAGGGTAGAGCCTCGATTTATTTTGAATAAAATTTTATTTTGAATAAAATTGCTTGCTATTACCTTTTTATAAATCGTTGGTAGTTCTTTTATTCTGTTCTGTTACTTGTAAGTACATCATGTACACCTACATGTACATGTACACTACCCATACAATAAATCATATGTATTTAGCACATTGATTACAAAAATACTTAATGAGCAGTTTGAAATGGGGGCCTACATTTCCCATCTGGCCTGGGCCTCTTACCAGCATTGCATGGCCTGGGTAGAGGAGTCGCAGCTGAAATGCGAATCCTATCCAGGTTTCTCCTGATGACTTCATCTTTGCTTTTTGCTTGTTTGGGTTCCCTCTGATTGCTCCAATGCAGGACTGCACATATTTGGTCTTCCATTTGATTTGAATTTAATTTATTTTAATCCCATTCTGAATTCAATTGAATAATGAATAATAATTTTTTTTAAGTCATGGGTCAGGGTCAGGTGTCCGATCAAAGCAGGGCTGCATCAAAGCGGGACGTCTTGGTACCCGGTCATCAATGCCAGGAGTTATAAAGTGGCAGCTCTAATTATGTCTGTTATTAATGATGTAACATACCAGTGCACAAATGCCACACAAAATACACCACACAAAAGAAGTCCTGGCAAGGGTCTGCAATCTCCGATTGCTCTTTGTATTGTTTAATGATTGTATTGCTTCCAATTGTATTCCACCCTGTGTTTTCTCTCAAATACAATTTAAGACCATTTGGTCGAGGAATTAATTTGGAGGGTTCTTATCACTATTACAATGATATATGTCCGATGAAAGGACAGATTACATTCGGTGATTAGTGCCGAGAATGAGTCTGTGCCTACGCTAGTGGCTCTGTTCGGTCGCTATTCGAGAACGGGTGTATGGCACTGATCAGCGTGGCGTGTCAATTGGTTCTGTGGTCTTACTAGGCAAGATATCATGACCAACAGGACCGTAACCGGGCCGGGATGACAAAATCAGTCGGCTGCCAAATTTGAGCTGGACAACCCAATAAATCCATTGGGGGTTACACCCAAACACACACACAATATATATATATATATACATATACATATATATATATACATATACACAGTATATATGTGTGTGTGCATATATATATATGTATATATATATATATATATATATATATATATATATATATATATATATACACTAGCGATACCCGTGCACATGCACGGGATAGCAGTACAACATAGCTTGTAGCAGACGACAGACCGTACACGGGGAATGACAAAAATACGCATTATGCAAAATGCATGTGGTACTATGGAATGCCAAGACTTCCCAAACATTGTCAGCATGTCCACTAAGTGCCACAGCAATTTCATAGGGATCGTGTGACGGCGAGCCGAGTTTTTAGTGTGCAAGCTTGGTATTATAATAGAGATATATGTATACTTTGGATTTCAGAATCGGATCCGACTAATGCATACAACATTCAGGTCCTCAGACAGTTATTTCCATAAATGCATGTCCAGGATAGACCCATCCCCTTTGTCTGGTGGGATTCTATCTCTTTGATGCATTGGAGAAAGGTATAGAACAGATTCCCTTTCTTATGGGATGGCATTTTCCTCTTTGCGACACGTTCATGCATGCGACTGAAAGCCGTTAGCCCAGCGGCGACTTATTCTGCTCCTTAACATCATGACGCTTTGGACTTACAGGATATTTGATTTAACACACCACGGGTTTTTCACATTTCATTCATTGTGACGGTCAAATACAGCTGTGGATCATTTACCTCACCCACCTCTCTTCTATTGAAGTTCAACACCCACCTCTCACCGACGTTGACATCCACCTTTTTCCACTGACGCTCGACACCCCGTTCGGCAGCTCCACGGACGCTGGTTGGCTCATGCTCTTGTCGGGCCAAACGGGGAGGCGATGGGTGCCGTTGATGTGTTGTGAGTGCCCCACGTTATTGCTCAGCAATTCCAGCTGAATTTCGCTCAGCACCAGGCCTGTGTTGTTTGGGGATTGCGTCTCTCTCTCTGCTAAGGAAGGGATGATCGTGAGATTGATGGGTGGAGGTCACGTGCAATGATGCGCCAATAGGCAAGCTGGATTTGGCTGAAGTCTGCTTGAGGCTCCGCCCACACTGGTCACCTTATAAAAGGATGGGAGGACTGTCGTCCTGACAGTTGGTGATCGGTTGGTGACAGTTCCTGACCATTGCTGACAGCTCCTTATGGTTCCTGATTGTTGCTGACAGCTCCTTACAGTTCCTGACCGTTGCTGACAGCTCCTTACAGTTCCAGACTGTTGCTTACAGCTTCTTATGGTTCCTGACCTTTGCTGACAGTTCCTTATGGTTCCTGACCATTGCTGACAGCTCCTTACAGCTGCCCATTGGTTACGGCTCCTAATAGCTCCTGACGGTTGGTGACGATTGGATCATTCCTGCTGGTTCTGCTCGGTACCTGCTCTTGGCGTACCTGGTTCCTGGGGGTGATGACATGACCTCGATTGGTGTTCGAACCTGTTTGCGGGTGGGTGTACAGCGAGGCAGGGTGCTGGCAGTGGACCAAGGCACGCTCACACATTTTGGGACATTTTATTGGACACACGACGACTTCTACCTTGGAAAGCCGAGACCGGATTTCTTTCCCACCTGAATGATCTGTGGGGTACCCTTGTCTCGTGTTTAATTGTTAAGTGAGGCACAGTGATAAGTATCTCCTCTTTGTATATTTTTCTATCAATGCCTGTTTTATTCTTTATTTGTTTGAGATTATTTTGATTGATTTGAATTCATCTATTTACACCACAAGGAAATAATATGTTCTTCAGTTTATTTATTTTCCTTATTAATAAATTCCTTGTTGGCATTTCAACCTGTCCGTGCTTGTCTTTTCCTTCCATTGATCCAGCATTGTTGGAACCTAAAGAGACTGGGAGGTAATTCCCAAACTAATTAACCTGTCAAAGTCGGCATGCACCAGCTGGAAATGCTTGGCCGCCATAATTAAGATCGAATCAAGATAAGATTGGTGCATCACCGAGGGCACGTTCCCTGGTCAGGAAGCCACGTGACGTTCCCTGGTCAGGAAGGCATTCGTGGTTGTTAGGCAACCCACCGAACCACAAAGTTAATTGTGAGTGGTGGCCCCAGGTTCGGTTCTTCCAAGGAGAAACGAGGATTAACCCCTCATAATACACTCAGTACCTGTGACCATAACAATATATATATATATATATATATATATATTTATATATATATATATACATACAGTATATACACATATACATAAATATATAATATATATTATATATATATATATTATATATATATACAGTAATAACATATACATAAATATATTCATATAATATTTTAATGAAGGAAGAGTTGGAATGAAGGAAGAGTTGGAAGGTCACTTGCGTGTTTCATACACAGATACAAGGAGGGATGAAGTGGTTGAGGATCTGGAAGGCTTAGTGAGACTGACAGAGTCAGGGGTTTCATTTGATTTGTTGGAGCTGAAAATGTCTGATTTGAGGCAATTTTGAGGAAGGCAGAGGCGGCATTGGTTCATGGACAAAGGTGAGTTCCATATACGGTGTTGAGTTGTGGAGGCATCAAGCAGTATCTGTGGAAGGCTCTGAAGGTGGTGTGGAGGCAAGGCGCAGTGCCCAGTCAATGATGTAGGGCAGAAGGACTTTATATTCCGAAGCAGGAGGATGCGGTGACATTTGAGCAGTTGAGACCACGATCATTGCTCGATGTAGATGCGAAGATATTGATGAGTGTCTTTGTTGCGTGGCTCTCAGGCTTAATCAGAGAGAATGGTTTTGTCGATGGCTCTGTACAAAAGGCAGGAATACCAGGTTCACTAGGATGTATTGAACACTCAGCATTGGTCTGGCAGGTATTACAAGAAACAGACAAAGGAAGGATGTTGCAGTTGTATGGCTGGACTTGGAGGATGCATATGGGTCAGTGCCACATGCCTTGATCAGATATGCCATGTATTTAGTTTGGGTACCACGAAGATTTCGGGATTTTCTGATGGCATATTTTGATCAATTTTGGATGCGGTTTGTAACAGTCCTACATAACAGAGTGGCAGAAGTTGGAAGTGGGGATCCCAATGGGGTGTGTCATCTCGCTAATTTTGTTTGTGCTGGTTTAGGAGTTGCTGATACATGCTGTGAGTGGACATGGTAAATAAATGGAACTAGCCTCTGGTTAGAGCTTGCCAGCAATGTTTGCATTCCTGGATGACCTGACAGTTGTCGAACAGTCAGCTGATGGAGCAGTAGAGGTACTGGAGTGGTTGGAAAGGTTGATGCTGTTGGCAAGGATGGGCGTTAAGACAAGAAAGTCGAGTGTTGTGGTGAGACGAGGGGTGGTGGATCGCATTCACAGGTTTGAGCTGGGAGGGTAGTGGTCCCATCATTGGAGGAAGCCTCCGTTAAGAGCTTGGGATGATGGTGGGTACATGGTAGAGTTGAATGATGTGGGAATGGTGGAGGAGGTAAGGAACAAGCTTCTGAGAGGTTTGAGGAGAATTGTTGGATGTGGTTTGCCAGGAAAGTTGATGATAGGGTGCTTGAAGTTTGGATTAATACCACGAGTATTGTGGCCATTGATGATTTATGATATATTGCAACTGGGCATGTAGAGATGATGGAGGTTTAGGTGAGTGGGTTTGTGAGGAGGTGGTTGGGAGTGCCACACTGTTTGCCGAATATTGCTTTTTATGGTCAGTGTGGAAAACTCTGGGTTCCCTTAACATCTACAATCAAGGATTATAAGGTGGTGAAGGTGTGCGAGTTATGATGGTGTGGGATTCGAGTGATCCAGTGGTGAAGAATGCTCTCGCAGAGAAGAAGGCAAGTCAGAAGTAGAATGCAAGAGCAGAGGTGCATGAAATGGAGGAGCGGTTGCAACAGGAGGAGGTCATGGGAATGGTTCAGCACGGGAAGTATGGTTTGGGTTGGATGAAGCATGATCTATTAGGAAAGGCATGTGTGAAAAAAGGAGGAAGATGGTGGAGAGGGAGGTGAGAAGGAAGGAAGAAGAGAGGGGATATGTTAAGGCAGGCAGACAGGCACAGCAAGGTGTTTGAACTCGGTGGGAGGGTGTGCAGGTGACGATATTGAAGTGGGAAGAGATTTCGAGAATCAAACCAATACTGTTGAATTTCCTGTTATGGGCAACATATGATATGCTTCCATTGCCAGCAAACTTGAGGGTGTGGGGGTTGTTGCAGGAGCAGAGTTGCTCTTGGTGTGGAAGTTGGAAAACCTGCACTGAGTTCAGGCTCAGTATCATTGACAGCAAGAAGATATAGATGGTGGCATGATCAAGTGCTGGTGGTGGTAGTG
Organism: Eptatretus atami; assembly: GCA_035128595.1. Lineage (NCBI taxonomy): Eukaryota > Metazoa > Chordata > Myxini > Myxiniformes > Myxinidae > Eptatretus > Eptatretus atami. The sequence goes on along the minus strand of CM068956.1, from coordinate 102,140,895 downwards.
GAGATAGTGCAACAATAGGTGATGATATTGAGAAAGAGGGGAGTGGAGAAGGATGAGGAGGCCCATGGGAGAGAGGTGTTGTTTATGAAAGAGGGCCAGGTGGTGAGAGGTGGAAGGAAGAGGAGGAGGAGGAAGGCACGAGGTCTGCCAAATGCATGTGATTGGCAGGTGGTGGCAGACCTAAAGCCACACATGGTATTCCTGGAGGAGATCTGCATGACAAGGTTGCGGCCTGACATTTATCATCTGGTCAGGTACAACAAGGCATTTCAGCTTTATGGAATGGTCAGTTCCTTGGGAAGAGAATACGGAGGGGGGTGCACAAGAGGAAGAGAGGAAAGTATGTTAAGCTGTAAACGGAATGTCGTTAGAAGGTTTGGCGAGTTTCTTCTCAGCCATTTTAAGTGTGGTTTAGAGGGTATATTGGCAATTCCTTTCATGCATTTCTTGCTCAACTTGGAGTTTGTGCAATGGAAAGAAGGAGAATGTGTGAGAAATTGGCCAAGGTTGCCTTTAAAGCTCACTTTGCATCTGGAGGACGTTTATGGAGGCAGGTCAAATGGTGGAGATTGAGGTTGATTGGGTGGTGGTTCTTTCAGCCCCAAAAGGGGTAGTGACTGAGTGTGGAAGAGAGAAGGAGAGATGTGTGTGTGTGGTTGTTGATTTGAGCAGTGTATGTTATGAGGCGAGATGGTTGGGTGTGTGTGAGTGTGTTGTGTGTGTGTGTGTTGGTTTGAATGGGTTTTGCTGTTGGTGCATGTTGTAAGGTTGGATGGAATACATATATATATATATATATATATGTATATATGTATATATGTACATATACATATACATGATATATATTTATTTATTTAATTAAATATATATGTACGTGTATGTATGTATGTATATATATATATACATATATATACATACATACATACACACACTAGCAGGGGTACCCGGCATTGCTCGGGAGAAAAATTGGGGGGGGTGGGAGTAGGAGAGTTGGAGGGCCGGTGGGGTGAGGTTTGGAGAGTTGTGGGCCGGGTGGTAGCAGAACTGGAGGGCCTGGGGGAGGCAGGTGGGCCGGGGGATGGAGGGGCTGGAGAACCGCCGAGGTGGAGGAGGGGGAGGAGAAGCACTGGTGTGGGGGTGGGTAGTAGCTGGGCCAGAGGGTCGCAAACAGGGCTGAAACTCCAGACATAGACCTTTCCTCCGAACACAAACATCCGGCAGTTTACAGTCAAAATTCATTGCCGATATGATTGCTCAATGCATAAAGGAAACACTTGAAAGAACACAACATCAATGAACATAACTAACCTGAACTTTTGGTAAGCCCATCCATTCTTACTGTAATCCCCTTTATATAATTTCTGCATCATAACCTTGAGCCATTTCACTATGAACGCATTCAAACGTTAACAAGAAAAAGAGCAATCAGAGATTGCAGACCCTTGCCAGGACTTGTTTGTTGTGGTGTTTATGTACTGGTGTGTAACGTAATTAAGTAGACCTGCAACCTTATAACTGCTGGCAGTGATGACCGTGGACCAAGATATCCCACTTTGATCGGACACCTGACCCTGACCCTGACCCATGACGTTTTATTATTATTATTATTATTATTATTATTGTTACTATTTTGCAATTGAATTCAGAATTGGATTATAATAAATTCAATTCAAATCAAATGGAAGACCAAGTAGGTTCAGTCCTGCATTGGAGTAATCAGAAGGAATCACAACAAGCAAAGAGCAAAGATTAAGTCAACAGGAGGAACCTGGTAAGGATTCACATTTCAACTGTTACTCCTCCATCCTCAAACCCATCTGTGCACAGCCAAGTGAGCCTTATCAAAAATAAAAATGAAAAATAAAAATAGAACCCATTACAAAAAATAATTCTGGCTGCCAGACCATGCTTCCAATCAAGTTGAAATTTAAAACTTGTATTTCCCCTCACTACTGGATCACAATTGTGAAGTTTCATTTCAATTGATTGAGGAGTTCCAGAGAGAACATTATTTAATATTTTTTCTTAAATGAAATATGGCTGCCAAACCTTGTGATTTATCAATTATTCCTCAAAAACCTTGTACATGCATGCCTTGGGGAACATTTATGTGAAGTTTGCCTTCGATCTGTCTTGCTGTTTGGGAGAAGAATTTTATATGTTTTAGGGTAAATCCAATATGGCTGCCAAACTATGTGACCTATGACGTCATATTTGTGAATCTTTTGTTCCTCTTGGATAGGCGGTCATATGTATTAAGTGTCGCCTCGATCTGTTCAGACATTTCAGAGATTTTTGAAAGTTAAAAAAAAAAAACAACAATATGGCTGCCGAATCACGTGACCGATGATGTAATCAAATAATTTTTTGTGTGCCATTTTATCCCTAGATGACCCTCAAAAAATTTTCTGACTGATCGGATGTAGAATTCTACATATGCAATGATGACGTCATAACGAAGGAACCTGTGACATCATAAAAACACACACTCATTCCACATGAGGAGTACTTGCCATGGGCCTAGTTTCAATTTTTTCCTTGGTGCGATTTCAGAGATGGAGGTCCAAAGTTTTTTCCATTTTTCCAATATGGCTGCCACACCACGTGAACTATGACATCATAATTATAATTAAAACATTCTACATGGGTAGTCGCATCAATGGTGAAAATTCCTTCTCAACCCGACAAGCGGTTGCAGAGAAAAATACGAAAGTTCTGTGCAGACAAACAAATAAACGGACCCAAATGCAACACCCTCTCCTTTGCCCAGGGTAATAACCATGTTGTACAGTTTCACTTGCTGCACAGTACTTTCCTCGTATTTGCTCTACCCACTCATTGAAACGTTCCCACATATTTACTTTCGGTAAGTTAAGTTTGGGATCGTTATGTATCAAACGAGTGAATTATATAGCATAGATTATATTAAGGGATTCACAACAATACACTTTCAGGAAGCTAGGATAAGGGTTAGACAGGACGTAATGATGTAAGGTGTGACATAATATGCAACTCTAGACCAATGACAGCCAGAGACATCAAGGCCACAATATAATTGATTAATTTAATTCAGCGATATCATTATTATTAATGGGTCATAAAAAAAACAAACCAAGTCGTCTTTGTTCACCGGGAGGTCGAACTTGATTCATGTGCCAAGTTTGGTGGCAATTGACCCAGTAGTTTTGATCTGATTGATGTTACACACAGACAGACAAACAGAAAATTACATTTATTTATTAGATAACATCATATACATATGTATATTTATATATATATATATACACACACACACACACACACACACACACACACACACACAAACAGTGCCTATAGAAAGTCGATATCCCCTTTCAAAATTTTCATCTTTTATTGCCGAATAGCCTGGAATTAAATCAGACTTTTTCCACCTTTATTTATACATTATAACTGATAACTTCCAAGTGAGAAACAAATTCTACAAATTTCAAAAAAATTAATTAAAAGTACAGAACTAAAATGTCTTCGTTGGATAAGTCTCCACCCCCCTTGTAATTGCAATTGTAAATTAACTCGTGTCACAAACTGCCACCAAAATCACACAACAAGATAATTGGCCTCCACCCGTGTTGAACTGTAGTGATTCTGAGTATTTCAGAATATAATCAGCTGTTCCTGTAGGTTTCCTCTGCTGTTGTAGTGATTTCACAGCAGTGGGATGTGAGTATCAGAGTTGGAGGGCCGGTGGGGTGAGGTGTGGAGGGCCCGGGGGATGGGGACTGGTGAACCGCCGAGATGAGGGGGGGGGGAGGGAGGAGAAGCGGTGGTGTTCAACATATATATATATATATATATATATATATATATATATATATATATATTACACACACATATACATATACAGTATATATATATAATATAATATAATATTATATATATAATATATATATATATATATTATATGTACGAGGTCTGTCTAAAAAGTAACGGGACTGAGCCTGCTGTGTGCTCCAATTACACAACTTGAATGAACGGGTTGCGTCACAGTCCTTCGCAACATTCCAGCAATATATATGATTGGATGGTTGACTGCGTACATTGCGTGATTTTTTACAGGTCGTGCTTACACATTGTCTAGTCTGAGTCGTTCACTGGGAACTGGAGTTGAGGTCGCCTTTCACTCAGGTGTCACAAACTCAGAGTGATGTAGTAGAGTTCTCACAATAGGGTCCCGTGACCGTTTTTCCGGGACCAAGGTTTGAAGTTGATTTTAGTCAATTTGAGGGTGCTGATTAAAATGAGCTGGGGAACCTCGTGAAAATGGGGGCTAACTCGGCCAGATGCGAAAATTCAAAATGGCCGCCATGCTACTTTCAGTATATCAAAAATTGCATATCTTTGGTTCTACATGTCCGATTTTTATGATTTTTGGGTCAAAATATATGTTTTGAAGGTCAAGGATGTCATATTATACCATTCCAGATTTATATTTAAGGGTTAAGTCACAAAATATGAAATATAACTTTTCGGGGGCCAAATCCAAGATTGTCGTCGAGTAACATCTGGAAAATAGTAAAAAATCAATTTTCTTCTCATAATATTATTGGCAGTGAATCTTTTCATGCAAGTAAATGTTTGTTTATATGTGGGAGTGCACAACAAATTGAGACAAGAAGAGAAGGACGCAATCATTGTCTTTATTTCAGAACATGAGTGGTACATAATATCAATTTCTCAACTTTTACACTGTTCAGGTAGTGTATACCATTCTTTTGTATGTTCCTCCTGTACTTTATCTAGAACAGTATATTGATGAAAGAATATCAACATTCCTTCATTTTGTCTGTAGAGCAACAGTGTTTCAATGGAAAAAATGAAATAAAACATGAATTATCTGAATTCCCGGCAATTGACGCTTTCCCGGTAAGTATTCTTGTAATTTGCATTGACCAAAGTTTGATGTACTGTCCAAACTGTCTTTTATCTAAGACAGTCATAATAAAATAATATTAACATCTCTTATATTCTGACTGTGCAATGTTTTTACAGTTGTAAATTAAATGAAATGAAATCTCCATTGAAACACAACATGTAATCTTCAGTCACTATCTGAGTCGCTGGCTCCAGAGTCACAAACTTCATCATTACTTTCAGCCTCATCATCGTGCAACAATGTCTGTTCTTGTTCAACCAGTCATGTAAACTTCTTGGGAGTGCATCATGGGTATACCTCACTGACACACATCTACCGTCTTTCATTGTCCATCCATGGTTGGTGGGATTTGGGGGTGCATCCGCTGTCATAGTTTAGTTGAATGTAAATTGGTAGTTAACTCGCGTCACATGCAGATTGTGAGAATCTGGATCTGGTGGATGCGGGACGTGGACTTGTTTTTCATCTGACCCCACTCCGTGCTCTGGCTTCACCTCACGTTTTACTGATTGTGTCATTATAATGTGTTTAATAGTGAATGTGGCCATTTGCTGAAGCACCTCTTGTGTCACTTGAAGTGTTTTGCCACAATCTTTCAAAAGATTGCGTGCCTCCTGAGTTCCTGTTCCTTTCATAAACTGTGTTTTTCCCATGTCCATAGAAGCCAGATGTTGTATCAGTCCACTATGGATGTGTAATGGGATTAATATTTCAGCTACATCATCAGAGCAAAGGTCTCTGCAGCTGATGATTTTGTCTTTCCGTTTGATAGCAAGGGTGCCCTCCAGTTATGTGCAACATATGCAGAAAGAATCACACATCTGTGTCCTCGGCATCAATCACGACGTCTCCATTTTTCCTGCTTTTCGGATTTGCGAATAGATGAAGAACAGCATTGTGTCCGCCTCAATTGACTACATTCAAATTCTTCCATCCTTTCTCCAGAAGAGATGTTCCAACAATTTTGCCTGATGGAGTACACAAAGTCAATTTCTCTATGATTCTTTACAAGCTTGGTGAACTCATCCTTTAGAAACTTTTGCAGCCTTTGTTTGTTTCCCTGATTGCTGAACAGCACCTGGAAGTTCTTTGTGGCAGGAAACCTATCTGATGTTTTCATGTACACATTTCTGGACCCATCTCTATATGCTGTCGTGGATTTACGACGCTCATGCTCACTGTCTTTGATGAATTTTCCACACCATAGGCATCATTTACAAAAACAATCTGGCTTGCATTTGGATGCTTCTGCGAATAACGGAAAAAAGCTTTTCAGCTAAATCTCCCCACGTGAGGGCAGACCCATCAGCTTTCTCACGATCTTCTGCAGTGGGGTCGCTAACCTCCACAGGAAACCCATATCGACTCGGGCAATGTACTGATCTGGAAAAGGTTCGACAGGCTGCATGTTTAATTTCTCAACTAACTTTGATTTTTGCACTTTCTTCATGGTACGTTGATGTTAAATATGGGTAAACACTCATCTGTCACGCGAAATTCCATCACCTGTGCGAGAGTAAACTTCACGTCACCAAGTCTGCCAGCCAAATTAACGATGCCATTGCTCTGTTTTCCATAGCATCTGTCTTTGTCACTTTGCCTGAGACTGAATCCCTAGTTACAGGAGGTTTGCTGAAAGTGTATCTTGAACATCTGTGTATAGTAGCATCAAATGGTGTGTTCTGTGAAAACATTCGTTCTCTGAAGAATTGAGTCACTCTTGTTTCACCATCTTCGTGAGCACTTTCAAAATCACGTACCAGGTCACCTGAGGCGACAACACCGGATACCAGAGCTCCTCAGTTGTGGTTTATCCAAGTCAAATGGGTCACAGTCAAACTCAGTGATGCAACTGTCTAGGTCTTGGACAACCTGTTCGTCAATCTGCAGACGACTGGGGTATTCTCAATATGCTTCAGAGCAGAGGTCTTCATCTGTGGCCAGTGTGTGAAGAGCTGCCCTTACTCTGTTGACTGAGTTCACGTTCCTCGTAGTAGTTAACAGCATCTTCTCATTCCGCAGAATTTTCAGTCATCCAGCCTTCATCTTGAACCTTTGTTCATTGTCATTTCAATCCAGAGGTCTAGAGGCAAACACGAATATGGCCTGCCAGTCATTGATTGTGCAAACAATCCATCTCGTAGGTATCTGGCCTTTTCCTCGGAAGACTACTTACTTCAAGCCAGAATTCCACAAGCCAGGAGCATACCGGTCATTGTCGTAGACATGGAGCCATGGCATCATCATTCGCAATGAAGCCTTGAATCATCCCAGTTCCTTGTTTTCACTGCATGGATATTCAGCATCAGAACTTCTACCATGGACATGAAACTCAACCAATACTTAACAATGGAACTGTTAGATGACTCGGCGCTCTGGACACTTGTTCCACGAAGGACACAATATCTGGGTGAGATTCCAACTCTGAGTAGACTTCCTGCTTTTGCTCTGGAGTTGTGGAGGATTCCTGAAGTATGGCAATCTTTTTCCTTGTATTTACAGCAGGGACACCCCATCCTTCATGCCTTCTCTGATCATCTGTCGACTCAGAGCTTCATACATCAAACGAAGACATCTGATGTTACGTTTGTAGTGTTTCCCACGTAGTGCCTTCTCTACCGAACCTTCAGCAATGGCCTGTGCAGCAACCAGTATGCTAGACAAGCCAGAACCATCAAACCGTTTATAAATGGCAGACATGAATGAGCACTGTGTGTGGAAAGGCCCAAGAAATGGCACAATGTCTTTGAAGGCTTCAGGATTTTCATTACTCAGTTGCACCATAAGTGCAAAAACTGGTTGATCACCAACTAGCAAAAGAAAGGGCATTCTTTTTTCTCAGCTGCAGCAACCATGCTGCACATCACTTCGTGGACTACAGATTTGTGTGGAGGCTTAGGAAATGTTAAGAAATAGTATGGTTTGCTCTTTTTCACATGTTGCTGCACAGTAACCTGAAACCCACCAAATGCACCAGTTATTTGTTCATCAGCAGGCATGTTTGCTTGGTCATCGCACGACGCACAAAAGCATGGATGACACCCCTCTGTCTCTGTACATCTGTGTTCTGACAACTAACATCAATCTCTGGACGAGGAGCTGGTTGTCCACGTTTCACTGTTTTATAGGACTGAACAACATGTTGCTCCAGGCACAAACGTTTCAGGTCTTTTGAACTTGTGGGCAGTGGTCGCATGTCTCTTTCTGCATCTGGTAGAGTTACTTCCAGGTTCTGAGGTTGCACAAACATAACATTGGTGCGGTGTGACGTATCAGCGCCTGTCAGTGTGTCTTCACAGAAGTCGTCATTGTCAAGAATGCCAATTCCAGGAATATTCTCTGCAAGCTCTACTGGACATACATCATTTTTTTCAAGGTCATGCTTTGCCCATGAATCATAGAGTTGAAGAACAGATTTATAGCTGATTCCGAGGGAGAACTTTTTGAGGATGTCCAGAATCTCTCGACTTCGGGTCAGTCCATGCAGTGTCACTGACAGCTGTGTTTGAAATGCAGAGCTTTTTCCTGTGATGTATGACAAAAGCAGCGAGGCAAATGCATGAACCACAGGATCTCTGCTGCTTTCTTCAAAGTTCTGCTTCTGTGGGGTTTTCAACCATGTCAGAAACTTCAAAAGCATGTCATTTGGGCCTTGTGGTCTCCAATTCCTCGACACTTGGTGGCCATGCCATTTCAGGAATACTAGCAAGAGCATCTTCATGCATCTAGCAACATTGTTGAGCAGCTGATCATCACTGACACCCAATGAATAAATGGCTGCTTCAGTGTAGCTGCCACCAGCTGATGTATCATATACTAGTGTACTTTCATTTTTCTGATGGCGGTCATGAAAGCCAATTTTCACCAAATTCTTTCTGAAGCATTTCCTTGATGTTGCTTGACTTCTTGCCACTGGGGTCAAAACCAAAGTTTCTCAGTAAGGCCTTATAATCAGACAGCAGGCTCTGTAGAGTTCGCAACTCATGCTCTTCGAACACAACCAAGCGTACATGTTTGAAGAACATCTCTCGTACTTCAGAAAGACGAATATCTTGTACATGGAGCTGACCATCTTCACTGCTTTTTGATTGGCGACACATACTTCTTCCAGCAGGACCGGTGATAGCGGATTTCTGCTGCAAAGGGATCTGGTATATATAACGATCTATAATCGTTAAGATGCGATCATGCATCCTGATGTCTTGGAGGTACACTGTATGTGCCTTGAATGCATACCAGGCTCCATCGTTTGCATAATATGCCATCTGTCCCGGTGGGGTGTTTTTCATCTTCGGCTTCATGCACCATACGCAACAGTTTTTTGTCATGTATCACCCCACTTGCTGCTCCGAGATAGTCTCCTGGGTCGTTCCAACAGAACAGCTAGCAGAACAGCTACTTTCTTCTTGGAGTATCTCCTCAGCTGCCAAACTTTTGGCTCGTCTCTTTATTGCCAGCTGTATATGACGTTTACTAGAAAATGTATTCTTGCAAATTTTATGAAAGAACATGTTTTGTGGTCCAGCATCCCAATTCACGGTGTCGTATACTGTTACCTATCTAGATGATGCCATTGCTGTGCTAAAGTCTTCAGATTGTCCCATGATTCAGGGGTAGTATTGGATTTGTTTCATCGCAATGCTCACCACAGAGGATGCACTTGTGGCTTTCTTCACTCTCCTCACTTCCTTTTTTTACCTTTTCCCTTGGAACGACATGGCTATGACTCATTCAAGGAAAATGAAAAGTGTGTTAAAACATAGTAACATTTCAGTTTACTTAAAACCTATGCATCTTAACTATTCAGGATGTCTTCCTGGTCTTCTTCCTTGCAGTCAGCTTGCGGCCGTCTAGGATTTTTCTGCAAAAATGATTAAAAAAGCATTTT
>CM068956.1:102114691-102126663 GCA_035128595.1 Eptatretus atami | reverse complement strand
GAATGACCAATTTTTCAATTATCGCAAACATTTTATGCCGATCGTAATGTCATTGCAAGGAAAAACGCAAAAAGTTTCAAACTGCCTGCAAAAACAAACAATCACACAGGATGCGCATAAACACACTTTCACTTTACTGCGCATGTACTGTATGCTGTACTGTACGTATTCTCTTCACGCTCGCCTGCATACCTTGCAGTATGAATCCCAAGTGACCCGCAAGTCTTTTGCCGAGCACACCTCGTTTCAAGAGACAACGAAAGGCTGTCACATTGAAGGTGAAATTGGATATAATTAAAAGACATGAACGAGGTGAAGGGACAACGGAAATCGCCGCGTGCATGCAATCGCTGCATCGACTGTACATTCGATCATTCAAAGTTCGGCAAAGATAAAGAAAATACACAGATTGCGACCAGTTCGAGTGCAACGACACTAACGAGAATGAAGATGGTGCCATGCACAACATGGAGCGTTTATTATGTGTGTGGATAGAAGATCAAACTAAACGGCGCATGCCTTTATCTCTTGCTGTGATACAAGAAAAAGCGCGTAGTTTGTGGAACGATTATAAGAAGAAACAGGAAGCTGACGGAAAGGGTGAAGGCGCAGAGACCTTCACAGCTAGCTGGTTCATGAGGTTTGTCATCGCGCCAACCTCACAACCTGAAGTGTAGCGGTGAGGCTGCAAGTGCGGACCATGCTGCCGCATCAGAGTTTCCAGCAAAGTTGAAGAAGATGATTGAGGGGGGTTACTCACCGAAGCAAGTCTACAATATTGACGAACCGGATTGTTTTTGGAAAAGAATGCCCTCCCGTACATACATCGCACGAGAAGAAAAGACTGCTCCGGGTTTAAAGCAGCAAAGGACAGGCTGACCTTATTACTCGGTGGAAATGCAGAAGGGGATGTAAAACTCAAGCCGCTTCTTGTTTACGTTTCTGAAAACCACGAGCGCTAAAGGGTTGCCTCAAGCCACAACTTCCGAATAATGGCGGTCAAATACAAAGCTTGGATGACTGGGGCATAGATCACGATACGTGATCAATTACTTCTCCAATCATGTTGAGAAGTACTCAAGGAGAACAACATTGACAACAAATCTTTGCTGCTTGTAGACAATGCTCCTGCCCATCCTCAGCAAATGGAGACTGGTGTGAAAACGTGCAGGTAGTATTTTTACCACCAAATACTACCTCACTTTTACAGCCTATGGATCAGAGGAGTTATTGCTGCTTTTAAAGCCTATTATGTTAAGCATACCATGCTGCAGCTTATCAAAAAAACTGATAAGGACAAGCTATCAATAAGGAGTTTTGGCGAACATACAATATAAAAATGGCTTTGGAAAACATTAAGGATTCATGGCGGAGGTGAGTGCCTCCAACAATGAACGCTGTGTGGAAGAAAGTGTGGCCTGAGTGGGTCCACAATTTCACGGGTTTGCTGATGTTCCATTGATTACAAGTCAAATTGTAGACCTGGCGCAGGAGGCTGGTTTGAAGAGGTTGACGAAGAGGATGTAGATGACTTACTGGAGTCTCATGCAGAACCTTAAGCAATGAAGATCTTATGGAGTTGGAACAGCAGTGGGCTCTTGAGGAAGAAGAAGATGCTGTGACACCTTCATCCAAGCATCTCACCATGAAAACCTCAGCCAAATCCTCAGTTGTTTGAAAATGCCATAGAATTTGTTATCGAGCAAGATCCAAATCTTGAAAGGAGCAATGATTTTAGCCGTGTTGTTAATGATGCCCTTTGTGCTACAAGGAACTTTTATGCAGCAAAAAAAGAAAGCCATCCAGCCCACTCTCCATGCATTTTTCAAGCCAAAAGATGCAGCACCAACTCCATCCACCATCCAGGATGCTCCTTCAACCAGCTGCCAAGAGACCGTTCCCGCTGGTGAAGAAAGTGACAGCACAGTGTCAAGTGAAGAGGGGGACGATTCTGCCACTCCGCAAGTGTGACTTGTCCACCGCAATCAACTCCGTTCCTCCAGCCTCGGGGTAAGTCGCCACTACTCGAGGAGTGTTTTGTTTATTGTGTTATGTCCAAAAAATTCCGAGCCAAAAACACATCCCCTTTAACACATTGGTTTCTATGGAAAATATGTTTGTTTAACACAGTTTCGCTTATCATAAGGTTTTCCAGGAACGCAACCTTGCGAAAAGCGAGGACTTACTGTATATTGCTGGAATGTTGCGAAAGACTGTGACGCAACCCGTTCATTCAAGTTGTGTAAGTGGAGCACACAGCAGGCTCAGTCCGTTACTTTTTTGATGGACCTCGTACAGTATATACAGTATATATAACATATATATATATATGCAAATATATATATTTGTAAATAATATACAGTCAACCCCCGCTTCATCGCGGTGTCACCTATCGCGCCCCGGTTCATCGCGGGTTCCCTTGGAACGTAACTAATTTTTTTCTGCGGATTCCCCGGTACATCGCGGTATAATTGATAAAATATAAATTATTTAAGCAATAATATAAACGCGTGGTGCTCGACCAGTCACACAACGCACGAGACAAAGTTTCGCTTGTGAACTTCGCATATTTTCTACGTTTTTTCTCCAAGCCCCACGATGCCGCCCAAATGCCCTGCACCTTCTAAGGCTTCTGGCAAGGAACCGAAGCGCCAGAGGAAGGTCCTGGACGCTCCAGGAGAAGGTTAAGGTAAAGGTGCTCGATATATGCTTCGGGAAGAAAAGGTTTGCCGCCGTTGAAGAGCATTGCTCATACCCAGCACCTCAAACCGACCAGACAGACTAGTCGATCTCGGCACCTCAAACCCAATCACTGCCAAACCGACCAGACCAGACCAGTCGATCTCCGGCACCTCAACCCAATCACTGCCAAACGACCAGACCAGTCGAGCTCCGGCACCTCAAACCCAATCACTGCCAAACCGACCAGACCAGACGAATCGATTTTTTGGGAGGCGTCCATTCATCGCGGATTTTCACTTAGCGCGGGGAGGTTTGGAACGTAACCCCGCGAGAAACGGGGATTACTGTATATCCATATACATATAATATATATATATATACAGCTATATGCATATGATACATACATATATATATATATATATTATATATATTTATTTATGTATTATATAAACACAGAGACATGACAGAAGTAGACACCTTAAATTTATTCATTTCATCGTATAAAGCAAGTTTTACTCAGTGATTTGTCCTAATATTCAACTATTTATTTGCAGAAACTAGTTCCTGGGTCGTGTATGACGATTAACTATGCCTCGAACCCAGGGAGCACATGACCTTCAGTTATAATATAAATGTAATATAATATTAGCGGGGTATGCTTACACATAGTGAGCAATAATGAACTGTGCTTTCCCATTGTCTCCGGTCGCTCACTTGCATTTGTTTTTTTTTCATTCATTTATATTTGATTTACAGATGTTTTCCGACAGTTCTGTGATTTTTTCCTGTTGTATCGGCTTCAATGTCCATTAGCATGCAAAATTACCGTGCTTCCCCAATGTCATGGGTCACTCACCTGCATTTTTTTCACTTATTTTTTGATGCATTTATTTTCATTACGAATGTTTTCCGATGGGTCTGTGATTTTACTGGTGTATCAGCTTCGATGTCCATTGGCACGCAAAACTTCAACTTCTTTTATCACCCGGAAGGTGCCAATTTTTATATCAATGTTAGTCAGTCAGTTTGTCAATGAATCAGTGGTTGAATTGAGCTTCAAATAATATATAACTAGCTGAAGTACCCGGTAATACCCGGGAAATTTGCCCTTTTCCTCACGCTAGTTAGACTGAGGCATTAGTTGTATGGAGAAAATTAGGAAGGTTCTTTATTCCTCAGATTTATGGAAGGAAGGCTTATTGCTGCGTAATCCTCAGAGAGGTCATAGTTGAAGGCGCCTTGAGCCACTCAATGTTTCTAGCAGCAGTGGCAACTGTCCTTGATTCCTGCCAAACCCGGACTAGAAAGCTGGAACGTTGTTTTGCTGTCTCTCGCCCGTCGTGTGACGCTCTATTTGCAGTTAGGCGACGCTCTCTCTCTGCAGCGACTCTGCTTGCCTGGCTCGTTCATGAGCAGATATTATAACGCAGTAAGACGACTCTCTCTCCACAGCTGACTCCGCTTGCTGGCTCTTTCATGAGCAGATCTATCAGCAGTTAGCTGTTGCCGTGTGCGTGCAGTTCGAGAATTCAATAAAACAGGAGGAGAATGGTATGTTAAAAAGTCAACGAATACGAACATTTTGTATTTCAAAAAACCCTAGCGTTTTTAACCATGAAGCCTTTTGTTACGATTAATATGCTGGCACACTATTCGAAAGCCTTTTTTTTTTATGGAATTTTTTTTTTTATATATAATTTTATATATATATTTTTTCATTTTTATGGAACACTTAGCGCATCCTGGAGCTGATGTTAGGTCTATATGTGTGTAAAGTTTCATCAAGATCGGTTCACTGGTCTAGGAGCTTATTGGTTACAAACAAAGAGACAGACAGACAGACAAACAGACAGAAGGACTGCCATTTATATAGTAGATTATATGTATATATATAATATATGATTAAATACTGTATTTATAATGATATTATAAAATACTGTATGTATTATATATTATAAAATATATATATATATATCTATATCTTTAATATTATTAAAATATATATATTATATTTTATAACAAATATATTATATACTAGATGACCTGAGAACCCGTTGGGTTCGCGTTGTTGACAGCGGTTGATAAAAAAATCATTCAAAAAAAATCAAAAATTAATAAATAAAAGTATATATACGCTGAGGTTGTTGCATTGATCAATAATCCGAAGAGTACTTGAATGAATCGGGAATTGATTTTTTAATAATTTTTGTTGCCCATTTGAACGAAACGTTATTGGCGGTCAATGTGAAAAAAACAAAAGAAAAAGAAGTCAAAGAAATTATTGTGTGTAATCTTCTAAACACAATTTTACTTATAATGAACACGGAAGTATGAGATCAAAATGGTGGTTATTTTATGCTTAAAAATAAAATCGTTCTTTGTCTATACTAAAATGTTGAGATTTTTTAATAAATAATTTCAAGAAAAAAAACAAAGGTAGCTCCAGCGAACTTATACCGCTGAGGTTGGATTGATCATATTCTCCGAAGAGCATTGACTGAAGCGGGACTTGATTTATTAAATAATTTTTCGTTGCCCGATTTGAACGAAACGATAAACACACCGCGGGCGAATGGTGAGTAAGGTGCCATAAAATTTTTGCGCTATCGTGTACCGTTTGGCTGTATTTCGGGAACATACATACTAATATACATACACATACATACAAGATGAGAGTTTTAGTAATATATAGAAGATAGTATATAATATATATTATATATATTATATAGTTGTGTAAAAAAAAAAATATATATACGATATATATAAATAATATATTTATATATATTATAAATATATATATATATATAATAATATTATTTATATTAAAAATATATATATATTTATTTTATATATGTATATATTACATAATATATATATTATATATATATATATATATATATATGTAGTATATGTATATAAACATATTATATTTAAATCATATATACGAGGTCTGTCGAAAAAGTACGGACTGACTTCACAGAAATTTTATCAAAAATATATTGAAATCACAGCTTGTCCCCTTCAAATAGTTTCCCTCAGTCTCACACACTTGTCCATTCTCTTCTTCACGTTTCGATGCACCCGGAAAGCTCTTCTGGAATCTCCGGAGCTCCATCGTCACGGCCCTTTTGATGGCTCCACGTAAGGAAATCGGGTCCCCTTGATCACCCCTTGAGCTTGGGGAATAGGAGAAAATCACAAGGAGCCAAGTCTGGCGAATAACAGTGGGTTGCTCAGAGTTGGCATGTTCTCTTCAACAGGAACTATCGATGCTCAGACACTGTGAGCAGGGGTGTTGTCATGTGGAGCACCAGGCGTTGTTCTCCCACAAGTTCCTCCTCTTGTCCCAGACTGATCTCATGAGGCGCCGTACGATCTCCTTGTACAGTATTGATTCACTGTTTGACCCTGTGGTAAGAAACTCAAGGTGGACGATGCCCTTGATGTCAAAACACGAGGAGCATCACCTTGACCTTCGACTTCGATACTTTGCTTCTTTGGTCTTGGTGAGCCAGACTTTTCCACTGACGACTCTGCGTTTGGTCTCGGATCCTATTCGAATATCACAGATTCATCGCCAGTAATGATCTCCCGAGCATGTCTGGATCGTCTCTGAGGTGCTGATATGTCTTGACAGACGAGGCTCTTTGTATTTTCTGGTCCTGGACAATAGCTTGGGACCATCTTTCGCCACACCTTGCGCCATTTCGAGATTCAGTGATGATGCTCCAGACAGTGTCTTGTTGATGGAAAGTTCCTCAGCAATCATCCGCACTGTGAGTCGACGATTTGGCACCATCTGCTTCACACGCTCGATGTTGTCGCGTTCTCGTTGAAGGTCTTCCAGACCGTGGATGTCTTCAACATCCTCCCATCCTTTTTGAACTCTTGCCATTCAAATGCACGTGTACGTGACACGTTTCTTCCCGTAGACTTGCTGCAGCATTACGAAGGCTTCGGAAGGTGTTTGCCAAGCTTGGCAAGAAACTTCGGGTTAGATTCTTGCTCACTGACACATCGCGCAATGACTCAGACGGACAACGTGTAAAGCACGATCTGTAAAAAAGTCAACAATGAGTGCAGTCAACCATCACCAATTATATATATTGCTGGAATGTTGCGAAAGACTATGAGCAACCTGTTCTTTAAGTTGTGTAAGTGGAGCACACAGCAGGCTCAGTCCCGTACTTTTTAGACGGACCTCGTATGTAAATTATATTTATAGAGTATATATGTTATACCGTATATATATATAATATATATATATATATATATAATATATATATTGTTACGGCTGGGAAATTCGCAACCACCATTCAGGTCGTAGGTGAGGTATTTCTGAAGTACATGTATAGTTAGCCAAAACCGTTGTTTAGAGAAGTAATGTGATTCATTCGGGCTGCGACACTTTGAGTCAGTCGTTTTCTTTCTTCTTTATTTCGAACAACCACATGTCAACCACAACCAGCCATCCCCACCACAGCGCCGACCGCGCTGCGCCGCGCCGCCTCCCATCTGCGCGACTGCATCTTCACCATCCGCCATTCTTTCCCGCGCGAGGAGTGTGACAGAAGCGGGTGGGGAGCTGGGCTCGCATTGGTGGACGCGCGGTGTGACGCGGCCAGGGAGGAGGAACGCCCTCTTTCGAGACCTTTGTTGAAGGGGGGTGGAGCAAAGAACGCGGAGAACAGGCGGAGCTCCGTGGTATAAGGACGCGACGGAGAGGCTCAAAAAAGAGGCTGTTCACAGAGCGCTGACTTCCCTGTGCCGGTGGGCCGACGAACTGCGTCTCACGGCGGGTGCAAAAAGCTGATGTGGGAGCGATTTACTGGCGATATAAAGAAGCTGACCTATGAGTGAACTTCAACGTTGAGAATGAGCTTCCTGGTGTACTGATCTGCAAAAAGCTCTCGGTCTTTTTCCCCTTGTTTCGTGAGCTGGTGGGGCGGAGCTGTGAGATGGTCGTCGAGTCGCAGTAGGGGACGGCAAAGGGAAGACGGAGCTCGGAGTTGAGGTCGTGGAGAAGGGCTCGACGGCCGACCGAAGGAAGTCCTTTGTTCTTTTCGGGATTTATTTTGTGTGGAACTTGCTGTTGCGCCTGCTTGTAAAGTAGAACTGTTATAGTGTTGCCGAGTGTCGCGTTATTCGTAGTATTCTCTGCGTCCTGTTTCTTTGTTTCATTGCTATGTGCATTTGTGATTACTTATGGCTTGTATTGTGTGCTATCCGTGTGTGTGAAATAATGTGCTTGTATTGAATTGTTCCCCGTTTCGCTGCGTCCTTTCCTTTGTTGGGTCTCCATCTTGCACGTAAGGGTTGAGTGGGCGTGATACGCCCGTAATTAATTGAACCGTCGAGCCGACGATTAACACCAGCTCGGTCTATCCGATAGCACGGAAGGGACCGCTTAGCGGTTCGTGTCCGAAGTCGACCTGCGGCGAGGTGCGATCGTCCGTTTACTCCGTGTACTAGGTAGGTCGAGTTTGGCGACACACCCTATCCCACGTGGGTGGCCGATTGGCACGATCTGGTGAGGCCGAAAAGCCCACCCGTGACTGCTCCCGGCGTTAGTCCGAGAGGGTCACGACGAATTGGTCCGGTCCGGTGGGCGAGAAACGTGCGGTCGGTCACGTGGCCGTCGCACGCCGGAGGGCGCGGAATTCGAACACTGGTTCAGAGAGTGGGAAACGAACTCTCGGTCTCCAGGCTAAATTCTACGGGTATCGGTCCACGGGTGAGAGGAGCGTACCCCGATTCTCCAAATTACGAGGCGATTAAAATTAACCCTTACGAGAAGTAAGATGGAGTCTCAGCGACGGGAGCCGGGGTAATTGTGTAGTATGTAGGACCATGGCCAGGATGGAAACTCCGAGCAGGACATTGGGTGCCAGAACAGTTCCCCCCAACGAACCCAGAAGCCGAAATGGGTGCGGCCGGCGGGCCGCGGTGTATGACACCTCCCTTCCCCCTCCAGCAAAACCCCCCGATCCTGGCCGAATCGCTTCAGCCGAGTGCACCGACATGGCCCCAGCTATCGCATGCTGGCAAAATTGAATCGGATATAAAACACAATGGATGGAAACGCACTCGAATGAAAAACGAAATAAAAGGGATGAACGGGAAAGGATGGAATACGCAAACAAGCATCTCAAAATGAAAAACGAATATAAAGGGATAACGGGAAAATGGGATGGAAATACGCAACAACATGAACGAACATGAAAGCGAGAAATGAAACAACACAAAACGAAATGAAACGATATGGAAACAAAGCCTACAAGGAATGAAGGAAGAAATTGAAAGAAATGCGGGGTGGAAGATGCAGCAAATGGGGCCGAAGCCTGCAGGCGGGCAGTTGAAGGCAACAACAGCCGGAGTGCGGTAATGGCGACGCCACGTGTGGGATGCGAACGAGCTGGAGGGGTGCAACTGGTTTGTCAGGCCGCAGCTGAGCGGTGAGGGCAAATTAATTCCGGGGGACGTGCTGGAGCGGAAAGTGTGAAGGCTCGGAGAGAGCACAGTGACGGTGACCGAGAGGGAAAAACTAATTGGGGTGAGGAGACATGCCACGAGGGAGAATAACAGGGAAGAGACGGAATAACTAGTGGAGAAAGGAGTAATGGGTGAAGAGTTGCGAGAACACGGGAGATAGAGGGGAATTACGGGGTTTTTTTTTTTTTTTTTTTTTTTTTTTTTTTTTTTTTTTTTTTTTTTTTTTTTTTTTTTTTATTTTTTTTTTTTTTTTTTTTTTTTATTTTTTTTTTTTTTTTTTTTTTTTTTTTTTTTTTTTTTTTTTTTTTTTTTTAGACGCACACACAACACATGGAGTTAGTGGAGGAACATGGGGGAGCTGGTGACTGTGTTGTGACCCGGTGCGAGCAGCGGGATGCGCGCTCCAGGAACGAGAGGGAGGGAGTTGCCCTTGAAGCTGATCACGACCAGGTTGAGTCGGGTGCGGTCGAGCGAGTTCGAGGAGGCACTGTGCAAAGGTGCGACGCGCGGCTTGGGGGTAAGAGCCCGGAACCCCTGTGTGGTGACGAATCCCCACGTGTTGGTCCGGCGTGTGTGGTGTCAAGTGTGTGTTCACAGTGTGGCGAAATGCGTGCTGCAACGCACGCATAGGCCGGTGCAAAGGGCGTGTGTTGGAGAGACGGGTGGGGTGAACAAAAACCCGTGTGTGGAGGAGACCCCCCAGGGGAGTGCGGCCCCCTTTGAGTGTGTGGAGTGGTGTATTGGCGGTGATATGTGCAAAGGCCACACCATGCTGTGCCCTATCCACACGAGGCGAGACCAGAATGTGTCGGTATGGAAAGCCAACCCGCGTTAAGTGAGTGGATATACACCGGTAAGTGCGAGAGTGAAGGTTCAAGGATGTTGGTGTCGGCTTAGCCTATATGGTGTGACGGCCCCGAGAGTTTGAAGTGTACCACCCTGTGTATTGTATTTTCAGGGAAATATCAAGCACAAGTATTGCATAAATAAAATAATGGATTATCTTGAAATTAACCTGAACTTAGGATAAAATATCCAGTTTCTAAAAACAATAATAATATTAAAGTATACCTGTTTTCCAAATATATAAAATTCATTTCATCTGTATAAAGCAAGTTTTACTCAGTGATTTGTCCTAATATTCAACTATTTATTTGCAGAAACTAGTTCCTGGGTCGTGTATGACGATTAACTATGCCTCGAACCCAGGGAGCACATGACCCTTCTAGTTATAATATAATGTAATATAATATTAGCGGGGTATGCTTACACATAGTGAGCAATAATGAACTGTGCTTTCCCATTGTCTCCGGTCGCTCACTTGCATTTTGTTTTTTTTCATTCATTTATATTTTGATTTACAGATGTTTTCCGACAGTTCTGTGATTTTTTTCCTGTTGTATCGGCTTCAATGTCCATTAGCATGCAAAATTACCGTGCTTCCCCAATGTCATGGGTCACTCACCTGCATTTTTTTCACTTATTTTTTGATGCATTTATTTTCATTTACGAATGTTTTCCGATGGGTCTGTGATTTTTACTGGTGTATCAGCTTCGATGTCCATTGGCACGCAAAACTTCAACTTTCTTTTATCACCCGGAAGGTGCCAATGTTTAATATCAATGTTAGTCAGTCAGTTTGTCAATGAATCAGTGGTTGAATTGAGCTTCAAATATATATATAACTAGCTGAAGTACCCGGTAATACCCGGGAAATTTGCCCTATTTTCCTCACGCTAGTTAATTTTGCAAACACCTCGCGGTATATTCTGTTATCTTTTTATTTTGATTTTTTTTTTTGAAATGATTTTTTTACAACCGCTGTCACAACGGAACCCAACGGGTTCTCAGGTCTTGTATATAATATATTTGTTATAAAATATTATAATATATATTTCATAAAATATTAAAGATATAGATATATATATATAAATATCAATTTATGAATATATAAATAACATACAGTATTTATAATATACATTATATAAAGTATATTTATCGTAATTATATATATATTTACTATAATCTACTATTAAAGTGGCACAGTCCTTTCTGTTGTTTTGTTCTGTCTGTCTGTTCTTTGTTTGTACCAATAAGCTCTAGACCAGTAACCGATCTTTGATGAAACTTTACACCTATAGACTAAATTCGCTCCAGGATGCGCTAAGTGGCTTTTCCATAAAATTTGAAAAATATATATAATATAAAATTTATATATAAAAAAAAATTCCATAAAAAAAAAAGGCTTCTCGAATAGCTTGTGCAGCATATTAATTCGTTAACAAAGGCTTCTTGCGTTAAAAAACGCTAGGTTTTTTGAATACAGAAGATGTTTCCGTATTCGTTGACTTTTTAAACGTTAACATTCTCATCCTGTTATTTGAATTCTCGAACTGCACGCACACGGCAAACAGCTAAACTGCTGATAGATCTTGCTCATGAAGAGCCAGCAGCGGAGTCAGCTGTGGAGAGAGAAGTCGTCTTTATACTGTTGATATTAATATGCTGCTATCGAACGAGCCAGGCAACAGATCGGCAACTGCAGAGAGAGAGGTCGCCTAACTGCAATAGAGCGTCACACCGACGGGCGGAGAGAAGACAAAATCACGTTCCAGGCTTTACTAGGTCCGGTTTTTGGCAGGGACATCAAGGACAGTTGCACTGCTGTAGAAACATTGAGTGGCTCAAGGCGCCTTCAACTATGACCTCTGAGGATCTCAGGCATAAAGCCTGTCCTTTCCACGAATCTGAGGGATAAAGAGCTTCCTATTTCTCCATACAACTAATGCCTTCAGGTC
>CM068956.1:102093017-102107463 GCA_035128595.1 Eptatretus atami | reverse complement strand
GAGAGAGAGCACGAGAGAAAAAGAACTCTCCAGGGTTTAAAGCAGCAAAAGGACAGGCTGACCTTATTACTGCGGTGGGAAATGCAAAGGGATGTAAAAACTCAAGCCGCTTCTTGTTTACGTTTCTGAAAACCCACGAGCGCTAAAGGGTTGCCTCAGCCACAACTTCCCGTAATATGGCGGTCAAATACAAGGCTTGGATGACTGGGCATAGATCCAAGATACGTGATCAATTACTTCTCCAATCATTGAGAAAGTACTCCAAGGAGAACAACATTGACAACAAATCTTTGCTGCTTGTAGACAATGCTCCTGGCCCTCCTCAGCAATGGAAGACTGGTGTAAAACGTGCAGGTTAGTATTTTTTTACCACCAAAATAACACTCACTTTTACAGGCCTATGGATCAGGGAGTTATTGCTTGCTTTTAAGCCTATTATGTTAAGCATACCATGCTGCAGCTTATCAAAAAACTGATAAGGACAAGCTATCAATCAAGGAGTTTTGGCGAACATACAATATAAAATGGCTTTGAAAACATTAAGGATTTGGGCGGAGTGAGTGCCTCCACAATGAACGCTGTGTGGAAGAAAGTGTGGCCTGAGTGGGTCCACAATTTCACGGGGTTTGCTGATGTCCATTGATTACAAGTCAATTGTAGACCTGGCGCAGGAGGCTGGTTTTGAAGAGGTTGACGAGAGGATGTAGATGACTTACTGGAGTCTCATGCAGACCTTAAGCAATGAAGTCTTATGGAGTTGGAACGCAGTGGGCTCTTGAGGAAGAAGAAGATGCTGTGACACCTTCCATCCAAGCATCTCACCATGAAAAACCTCAGCCAAATCCTCAGCTTGTTGAAATGCCATAGAATTTGTTATCGAGCAAGATCCAAATCTGAAAGGAGCAATGATTTTAGCCGTGTTGTTAATGATGCCCTTTGTTGCTACAAGGAAACTTATGCAGCAAAGAAAAAGAGAAGCCATCCAGCCCACTCTCCATGCATTTTTCAAGCCAAAAGATGCAGCACAACTTCACATCCAAGCCAGTGCTCCTTCAACCAGCTGCCAAGAGACCTTTCCCGCTGGTGAAGAAAGTGACAGCACAGTGTCAAGTGAAGAGGGACGATTCTGCCACTCCGCAAGTGTGACTTGTCCACCGCAATCAACTCCGTTCCTCCAGCCTCGGGGTAAGTCGCCACTACTCGAGGAGTGTGTTTTTTTATTTGTGTTTATGTCCAAAAATTCCGACGCCAAAAACACATCCCCCTTTAACACATTGGTTTCTATGGGAAAATATGTTTGTTTAACACAGTTTCGCTTATCATAAGGTTTTCCAGGGAACGCAACCCTTGCGAAAAGCGAGGACTTACTGTATATTGCTGGAATGTTGCGAAAGACGTGACGCAACCGTTCATTCAAGTTGTGTAAGTGAGCACACAGCAGGCTCAGTCCCGTTACTTTTTTGATGGACCTCGTACAGTATATACAGTATATATATACATATAATATATGTGCAAATATATATATTGTAAATAATATACAGTCAACCCCCGCTTTCATGCGGTTCACCTATCGCGCCCCGATCGTTCATCGCGGGTTTTCCCTTGGAACGTAACTAATTTTTTTCTGCGGATTCCCCCGGTACATCGCGGTAATAATGTTAAAATATAAATTATTTAGCAATAAATTATAACGCGTGGTGCTCGACAGTCACACAACGCACGAGACAAAGTTCGCTTGTGAACTTCGCATATTTTCTACGTTTTTTCTCAAGCCCCACGATGCCGCCCAATGCCCTGCACCTTCTAAGGCTTCTGGCAAGGAACCGAAGCGCCAGAGGAAGGTCCTGGGACGCTCCAGAGAAGGTAAGGTAAAGGTTGCCGATAATAATGCTCGGGAAGGAAAAAGGTTTGCCGCCGTTGGAAGAGCATTGCTCATACCCAGCACTCAAAACGACCAGACCAGACTAGTCGATCTCCGCACCTCAAACCATCACTGCCAAACCGACCAGACCAGACCAGTCGATCTCCGAGCACCTAAACCAATCACTGCCAAACCGACCAGACCAGTCGATCTCGGCACCTCAAACCCAATCACTGCCAAACCGACCAGACCAGACGAACGATTTTTTGGGGAGGCGTCTCCATTCATCGCGGATTTTCACTTAGCGGGGAGAGTTTGGAACGTAACCCCCGAGAAACGGGGGATTACTGTATATCCATATACATATAATATATATATATATAACAGCTATATGCATATGATACATACATATATATATATATATATTATATATATTTATTTATGTTATATAAACACAGAGACATGACAGAAGAGACACTTAAATTTATTCATTTCATCTGTATAAAGCAAGTTTTACTCAGTGATTTGTCCTAATATTCAACTATTTATTTGCAGAAACTAGTTCCTGGGTCGTGTATGACGATTAACTATGCCTCGAACCCAGGGAGCACATGACCCTTCTAGTTAATATATAATGTAATATATATTAGCGGGGTATGCTTACACATAGTGAGCAATAATGAACTGTGCTTTCCCATTGTCTCCGGTCGCTCACTTGCATTTTGTATTTTTTTCATTCATTTATATTTTGATTTACAGATGTTTTCCGACAGTTCTGTGATTTTTTTTCCTTTGTATCGCTTCAATG
This sequence comes from Eptatretus atami, assembly GCA_035128595.1. NCBI lineage: Eukaryota > Metazoa > Chordata > Myxini > Myxiniformes > Myxinidae > Eptatretus > Eptatretus atami. The sequence goes on along the minus strand of CM068956.1, from coordinate 102,104,794 downwards.
TCCATTAGCATGCAAAATTACCGTGCTTCCCCAATGTCATGGGTCACTCACCTGCTTTTTTTCACTTATTTTTGATGCATTTATTTTCATTTACGAATGTTTTTCCGATGGTCTGTGATTTTTACTGTGTATCAGCTTCGATGTCCATTGGCACGCAAAACTTCACTTTCTTTTATCACCCGGAAGGTGCCAATGTTTATATCAATGTTAGTCAGTCAGTTTGTCAATGAATCAGTGGTTGAATGAGCTTCAATATATATATAACTAGCTGAAGTACCCGGTAATACCCGGAAATTTGCCCATTTTCCTCACGCTAGTTAGACTGAGGCATTAGTTGTATGGAGAAATTAGGAAGGCTTTTTATCCTCAGAATTTATGGAAAGGAGGCTTATGGCTGCGTAATCCTCAGAAGAGGTCATGTTGAAGGCGGCCTTGAGCACTCAATGTCTTCTAGCAGCAGTGGCAACTGTCCTTGATGTCCTGCCAAAACCGGACCTAGAAAGCTGGAACGTGAGTTTTGTGCTTCTTCGCCCGTCGGTGTGACGCTCTATTTTGCAGTTAGGCGACGCTCTCTCTCTCTGCAGCCGACTCTGCTTGCCTGGCTCGTTCATGAGCAGATATTATATCAGCAGTAAGACGAACTTCTCTCCACAGCTGACTCCGCTTGCCTGGCTTTTCATGAGCAGATCTATCAGCAGTTAGCTGTTGCCGTGTGCGTGCAGTTCGAGAATTCAAATAACAGGAGGAGAAATGTGTATGTTTAAAAGTCAACGAATACGAACATTTTGTATTTCAAAAACCCTAGCGTTTTTAACCATGAAGCCTTTTTGTTACGATTAATATGCTGGCACACTATTCGAAAGCCTTTTTTTTATGGAATTTTTTTTTTTATATATATAATAATTTATATATAATATTTTTTCATTTTATGGAAAGCACTTAGCGCATCCTGGAGCTGAATGTTAGGTCTATATGTGTGTAAAGTTTCATCAAGATCGGTTCACTGTGCTAGGAGCTTATTGGTTACAAAACAAGAGACGACAGACAGACAAACAGACAGAAGGACTGCCATTTATATAGTAGAATTATATGTATTATTATATATATAATCATGATAATATACTGTATATTAATGTATATTATAAAATACTGTAATGTATATATATTATAATATATTTATATATATATATATCTATATCTTTATATATTATAAAATTATATATATATATTTTATAAACAAATATATTATATACTAGATGACCTGAGAACCCGTTGGGGTTCGCGTTGTGACAGCGGTTGATAAAAAAATCATTTCAAAAAAATTCAAAAATTAATAAATAAAATGTTATCTACCGCTGAGGTTGTTTGCATTGATCAAATAATCCCGAAGAGTTACTTGAATGAATCGGAATTGATTTTTAATAATTTTTTTTGTCCCCATTTGAACGAAACGTTATTGCGCGTCAATGTGAAAAAAAACAAAGAGAAAAGAAAGTCAAAGAAATTATTTGTGTAATCTTCTAAACACAATTTTATTTATTAATGAACACGGAAGTATGAGATCAAAATGGTGGTTTATTTTATGCTTTAAAATAAATCGTTCTTTGTCTATACTAAATGTTTGAGATTTTTTAAATAATAATTTCAAGAAAAAAACAAAGGTAGCTCCAGCGAACATATACCGCTGAGGTTGTTTTTGCATTGATCATATTCTCCCGAAGAGCACTTTGACTGAAGGCGGAACTTGATTTATTAAATAATTTTTTCGTTGCCCGATTTGAACGAAAACGATAACACACCGCGGGCGAATGGTGAGTAAGGTGGCCATAAAATTTTTGCGCTATCGTGTACCGTTTGGCTGTATTCGGACACATACATACTAATACATACATACATACATACAAGATGAGGTTTAGTAATATATAGAAGATATGTATATAATATATATTATATATATTTATATATGTGTGGTTGTAAAAAAAAATATATATATACAGTATATATATATATATATCTAATATATTATATATATATTATATATATATATATATATATAATAATACTTATATTATATTAAAAATATATATATTTTATTTATATATGTGATATATTACAATATATATATATATATATTATATATATATATATTATATATGTATATATGTATTATAAACATATTATATTTAAATCATTATATACGAGTCTGTCGAAAAAGTAACGGGACTGACTTCACAGAATTTTTTCAAAAAATATATGAAATCACAGCTTGTCCCTTCAAAATAGTTTTCCCTCCAGTCTCACACACTTGTCCATTCTCTTCTTCCACGTTTCGATGCACCCCGGAAAGCTTCTTCTGGAATCCTCCGGAGCTCCATCTCACGGCCCTTTTGATGGCCTCCACGTAAGGAATCGGGTCCCCTTGATACCCCCTTGAGCTTGGGGAAATAGGAGAAATCACAGGAGCCAAGTCTGGCGAATACAGTGGTTGCTCCAGGTTGGCATGTTCCTCTCAACCAGAAACTATCGGATGCTCAGGACACTGTGAGCAGGGGTGTTGTCATGGTGGAGCACCCAGGCGTTGTTCTCCCACAGTTCCCTCCTCTTGTCCAGACTGAATTCTCATGAGGCGCCGTACGATCTCCTTGTACACGTATTGATTCACTGTTTGACCCTGTGGTAGAAACTCAAAGTGGACGATGCCCTTGATGTCAAAAAACACGATGAGCATCACCTTGACCTTCGACTTCGATATCTTTGCTTTCTTTGGTCTTGGTGATGCCAGACTTTTCCACTGACGACTCTGCCGTTTGGTCTCGGATCCTATTCGAATATCCACGATTCATCGCCAGTAATGACTCTCCGAGCATGTCTGGATCGTCCTCGAGGTGCTTGATAATGTCTTGACAGACAGTGGCTCTTTGTATTTCTGGTCCTCGGACAATAGCTTGGGGACATCTTTGCCCACACCTTGCGCATTTCGAGATTTTCAGTGTGATGCTCCAGACAGTGTCCTTGTTGATGGAAGTTCCCTCGCAATCATCCGCACTGTGAGTCGACGATTTGTGCACACCATCTGCTTCACACGCTCGATGTTGTCCGCGGTTCTGCTCGTTGAAGGTCTTCAGACCGTGGATCGTCTTCAACATCCTCCCATCCCTTTTTGAACCTCTGTGCCATTCAAATGCACGTGTACGTGACATCGTTTCTTCCCGTAGCTTGCTGCAGCATTACGAAGGCTTCGGAAGGTGTTTTGCCAAGCTTGGCAAGAAACTTCGGGTTAGATCTCTGCTCACGACACATCGCGCAATGACTCAGACAGGACAACGTGTAAAGCACGTCTGTAAAAAAGTCACACAATGAGTGCAGTCAACCATCACCAATTATATATATTGCTGGAATGTTGCGAAAGACTATGAGCACCTGTTCATTTAAGTTGTGTAAGTGGAGCACACAGCAGGCTCAGTCCGTTACTTTTTTAGACGGACCTCGTATGTAAATATATATTATAGATATATATGTTATATACGTATATATTATATTATATATATATATTATATATATATATATTGTTACGGCTGGAAATTCGCAACCACATTCAGGTCCCGTAGGTGAGGTATTTCTGAGTACATGTATAGTTAGCCCAAAACCCGTTGTTTTGAGGGTAATGTGATTCATTCGGGCTGCGACACTTTGAGTCAGTCGTTTTTCTGTTCTTTCTTTATTTTCGAACCAACCACATGTCAACCACAACCACGCCATCCCCACCAAGCGCCGACCGCGCTGCGGCCGCGCCGCCTCCGCCATCTGCGCGACTGCATCTTCACCATCCGCCATTCTTTCCCGCGCGAGGAGTGTGACAGAGCGGGGTGGGGCAGCTGGCGCTCGATTGGTGGACGCGCGGTGTGACGCGGCCAGGGAGGAGGAACGCCCCTCTTCGAGACCTTTGTTGAAGGGGGGTGGAGCAAAGAACGTGGCGGAGCAACAGGGCGGAGCTCCGTGGTATAAAGGACGCCGACGGAGAGGCTCAAAAAAGAGGCTGTTCCGAGCGCTGACTTCCCTGTGCCGTGGGGCCGACGAACTGCGTCTACACGCCGGTGCAAAAAGCTGATGTGGGAGCGATTTTACTGGCGATAATAAAGAAGCTGACCTATGATGAAACTTCAACGTTGAGAATGAGCTTCCTGGTGTTCCTGATCTGCAAAAAGTCTCTCGGTTTTTTCCCCTTGTTCGTGGAGCTGGTGGGGCGGACTGTGAGATGTCGTCGAGTCGGCAGTAGGGACGGCGAAGGAGACGGAGCTCGGAGTTGAGGTCGTGGGAGAAGGGCTCGACGGCCGCACCAAGGGAAGTCCTTTGTTCTTTTCGGGATTTATTTTGTGTGGAACTTGCTGTTGGCGCCTGTCTTGTAAAGTAGAACTGTTATAAGTGTTGCCGAGTGTTCGCGTTATTCGGTAGTATCTCTGCGTCACTGTTTCTTTTGTTTCATGCTTATGTGCATTTGTGATTACTGTATGGCTGTATATGTTGCTATCCGTGTGTGTGAAATAAATGTGCTTTGTATTGAATTGTTCCCGTTTCGCTGCGTCCTTTCCTTTGTTGGGTCTCCATCTTGCTTCACGTAAAGGGTTCGAGTGGGCGTGATACGCCCGATAATTAATTGGAACCGTCGAGGCCGACGATAACACCGCTCGGTTATCCCGATAGCACGGAACGGACCGTTAAGCGGTTCGTGTCCGAAGTCGACCTGCGGCGAGGTGCGATCGTCCGGTTTACCATCCGCGTGGGTACTTAGGTAGGTCGAGTTTGGCGAACAACCCTATCCCACGTGGGTGGCCGATTGCACGATCGTGGTGAGGCCGAAAGGCCCCCGTGACTGGCTCCCGGCGTTAGTCCGAGAGGGTCACGACAGAATTGTCCGTCGGTGGGCGAGACGTGCGCGATTCGAGTCACGTGGCCGTTCGCACGCCGGGGGCGCGAATTCGCAACACTGGTGTCAGAGAGTGGGAAACGAACTCTCGGTCTCCAGGCTAAATTCACGGGTATCGGTCAGGGGTGAGAGGAGCGACCCCCGATTCCCTCCAAATTACGAGCGATTAAAATTAACCCTTACGAGAAGTAAGATGGAGTCTCAAGGCGAGCGGGAGCCGGGGGTAGATATGTGTAGTAATGTAGGATCCATGGCCCAGGATGGAAACCCCGAGCAGGACATTGGTGTGCAGGAACAGTTTCCCCCCCAAACGAAACCCAGAGCCCGAAATGGGCGTGCGGCGGCCGGGCGGTGTATGACACCTCCCCTTCCCCCCTCCACCAAACCCCCCGATCCTGGCCGAATCGGCTCAGCCGAGTGCACCCGCATGGCCCAGCTATTCGCCATGCTGGCAAAATGAATGCGGATATAAACAACAAAATGGATGGAAACGCACTCGAAATGAAAAACGAAATAAAAGGGATGAACGGGAAAATGGATGGAAATACGCAACAAGCACTCAAAATGAAAACGAAATAAGGGATGAACGGAAATGGATGGAATACGCAACAAATGAACGAAATGAAAGCGAAAATGGAAACCAAACACAAACGAAATGAAAACGAATAGGAAACAAATGCACAAGGAATGAAGGAAGAAATGAAAGAAATGCGGGGTGAGATGCAGCAAATGGGCCGAAGCCTGCAGGCGGCATGAGGCAACACAGCGAGTGCGTATGGCGACGCCACGTGTGGGAGCGAACGAGCTGGGAGGGGGTGCAACGGTTGTCAGGCCCGCAGTGGAGGCGGGTGAGGGCAAATTAATTCGGGGACGTGTTGGCGAGAAGTGTGAAGGTGACGGAGAGAGCAACAGTGACGGTGACGAGAGGGAAAAACTAATTGGGTGACGGAGACATGCACGAGGGAGATAACAAGGGAAGAGACGGAAATAATAGTGGAGACAAGGGAGGTAATGGTGAAGAGTTGCAGAGACACGGGAGATAGAGGGTGAATTGGACGGGGTTAGAGACGCACACACACACATGGAGTTAGTGGAGGACCATGAGGGGAGCTGGTGGACTGTGTTGTGACCCGGTGCGAGCAGCGGATGGCTGCCTCCAGGAACGAGGGGAGGGGTTTGCCCCTTGAAGCTGATCACGACCAGGTGAGTTCGGTCGGGTCGAGCGAGTTCGAGGAGGCGAATGCTGCAAACGGGTGCACGCCGAGCTTGGGGGGTATAGAGGCCCGGAACCCCTTGTGGTGGCACGAATCCCCAGCGTGTTGGTCCCGGCGTGTGTGGTGTCAAGGTGTGTGTTCACAGAGTGTGGCGAAATGCGTGCTGCAACGCACGCATAGCGCGGGTGCAAGGGCGTGTGTGAGAGCGACCGGGTGGGTGACAAAAATCCCGTGTGTGGATGAGACCCCAGGTGGGAGTGCGGCCCCGTGTGTGAGTGGTGTGGTGGCGAGTGTGCCAGGATGCGTGCTTCCCAGCACGCCGTGTGTGGATGAGGCACCGCGAGTGAGTGGAACCACGTGTGCGAGGGAGGTGGCATGCGTGGGTGAACGGCCGAGAGTGAGGGAGACCGTGTGTGTGAGAGAGCGGTACGAAAGGGAGATGACGGTCGCATGCGTGAGCATGCAGCCGTGTCTCCCGGTGTGAATGTGAGTGTAATGGAGTGGAGTCTGTGCGTCGTAACACGCAGGTGTGCGTGGGTGGAATGGCGACGACGACGGCGACAGATGAGGGACAAAGCCCGGGTAGCGGCCGTAGCTATTTCGGGGACCGTGCCGGGTTCACCCAGCGGCGAGCGCGAGGTCCGTGCTGTGCAACGCACGAGGCCCCCACGTGCTCGCTTGCGGAGTGAAACCCGGTCCGGAAACGCCAGCCGTGGATGTTGCCAATCCCGCGGATTGACAAAGTTTAGGCAGGATCGGATTTGGACCGGATGGGTTCTCACGCGAGCTTGTGTCAAGCTCCAACGGGCAGAGCACATGTGTTCACGTGGGGAACCCCTCGGAGTGCGAGGTTTGCTTTTGTGGTGCGCAGAGTGACGTCATGGCTGCACGTGGGGTTGAATCCGGCAGGAGGGGTATCCCTGCCGGATGGTACCGTCCAAGAGGGACGAGGTACATGTGCAGCTGCATGACGTCACGGGCAGGTGCAAAGTGCGCGAGCTGTGAGTTTGCCGCGCTGGTGCTGCGCGTAATTTGAAAAAAAAAAATTAACAAAAGCAAGCCTCGCTTTCGGGTGAACAGGATTCCCTGGGCAAGGGGTGGATGATCCCTTGGCAGGGCACAGGATGGCACTAGCTAGGGGGAAGGGTTAAGTGTTAGCTAGACCGGCTTCATGGGGCAGGGTAAGTCCTCATGGAGTCCGTGGAATGGATTAGGTAAGAGGGATGTAGTTGAGATTTAGGATGGGAAAATGATTTTTAGAGATTCGAAGACAGTGACGACTTTGAAGTGTAGAGGGGACCGTAGCTTAGCTACGTAGTGTTAAAAGGAACGTGCTGTAGTTAAAGGACGACGTGGAGACACGAGTTAGTTAGGGGATGTAGTGAGCAGGATGGCAAGAGATTCAGCGGTATGAGTTGAGAGGTTTGGAAGGAACATGTGCATGTGAGTGAGTGAGGCCAGCGAGCCTGTGTGCATGGAGTGATTGGGGAATGCATGGTGCGATGAGTGATTGGGGGAGGAGTAATTCCCGCCCAAGGGACCCCGGGTCAGTGTAGAGTGAGTTAGTGGGTTAGTTAAATTGACAAAATGGAGGTCGTTTTGTTGTTGGTGGGAATGTAGGCTCGATACCCATTTGGAGGGGTGCAGGAGCCCTGTTGACGGGCTGGGCGTGGCTGCGAAAGGTGAGTATCGCTGAGTGGTACCCCGGGCACCGGGCTAGTCGGCCGTGGTAGGCCAAGGTCCCATGGTGGGCCGGGATAGCGTAGTGGGCACGGGTGCGCCCACATGGTGCGGGGGCCCGGGGCGCCATTAGCCGCGTGGGCAGTGTTGTGGGCACGGGTGACCCTCGGAAAGGGGCCCGGAAGCCAGCCTGCCACGTGAGCGTTTCAGGGGAGTCGCCAGGGAGGGCACTCCCGGTGTTTAGGGAGCTGGTAGGCTCGGAGGCAGTGTAGTGCCCGGGGTGCCATCGTAGGAGAATCGGCAGAGGGTCGTGCCTGCCAAAGGGAGCCACGCGTCCCAGCCATGGAGACCGTGTGAGGGCACGGAAGGAAAATTGGGGGCGAGGCCCGAAATTGTGAGGACACCAACACAGGCGACGGAATCTGGGTTGTTAGAACAATAGTTAAGCGAGAGGCACTTTTTGAAAGCCCCGGGGTAGTTTACAAGGTTAATGGATAGGGAAGATTAGGAGTGTACCCCTCCGCACCATCCATCCCTTCGCTTTCGTTGTGGGCCGCTGGACCACTTTGGGTTAGAGATCACTGAGATCTGAAGAGGCCATCCTGAGGCTTCGTTGGGCCTCGACACAGGACGCTAGCTCTCCCTTATTCCCCTCCGGGAAGGGAACGTAGGGGTTGGGAGTAGGCTAGGGGACGATAGTTAGCCGAACAAGGACGATAAAGGGGGTTAGGGAGACGAAATTATAGTGGGAAGTGAAAATAAAACAACAAAAAAAATAAGTTTGGGCTAAATTGGGTTTTACAAATTAAGGAGTGGGTATGTACAGTGACAGGCAAAGGCGATAGGTGGGAGGGAGACAGGTAGGTAGGTCCGAGCCCGCCTTCTGAGTGGCCAGCACCACCGCACTCCCTCCACCAACCTCCACTGATAGGCAAAGGCCGGCCAACTTCGTCAGCAGCTGTTGTTTGCTGCGAGGCCTGTGCGGCCGGATCGTCTGCAGCTGTGCTTCAAGGCCTGTGCCGGCCAGTTCGTCTGCCGGCTGTGTTTGCCTGCAACGGCCTTGTTCTGCAGGCTGTGTTTGGCTGCTGCTTTGCCATGCCATGCCCACTGCCCCTGTTCACCAGCCCCGTTCAATTTTGCTTTGCCCCCTCTTGTTCATTGCCATGTGCGCCAGGATCAAGGCAACAGTTGCAAGCTGCGAGAACTGCCCTGTTGGCAGCTACAACACGGGCCTGCAGTGGCGGCCCATGCACCGTGTTTGCGTCCATCCATTCATCCATTCATCCATCCATCCATCCATCCGTTGTGCTCATTGCGTGTGGCACTTGAGCTGCACGGAGACTGCGTTGTGCAGCCCATGCACCGTTGTGGTTCACTGTGGTCATTTTCAAAGGGAGAGGCCTAGGACTGCGTGTGAGCAGCGGCCACGTTCCCTGTCACCTGCATTGCTTGAGCCAGAGACTGCATGCGAGCAGCCTGGCTCCCTGCTAACTGCTTTCTTTTTGCAGAGTCCATTGATCCTGGCCATGGTTTAGTGTAGAATTTGTAAGTGATGTACTGTAAATTGAGTGCGCCCCGGCATGTCTGTCTAGCGCCGGCAATTTTATTTCAGTCGTCTGTGTGAGTGGGTTTGTTTAGTTAGTTACTCAGCCCTCAGGTTATTTATTTTGGGGACACGAATACCATGAATGTCGCACTCAGGGATCCGAAGGTAAAACGTACTAGGGGAGAACTACACATGATGCACACGAGAATTTGACGACTCGGGACGAGTCTGTAAAAGGGGAGGGGTAGTGTTACGGCTGTGGAAATTCGCAACCACCATTCAGGTCCCGTAGGTGAGGTATTTCTGAAGTACATGTATAGTTAGCCCCAAACCCGTTGTTTAGAGGGAATTAATGTGATTCATTCGGGCTGGACACTTTGAGTCAGTCGTTTTTCTGTTCTTTCTTTATTTTCGAACCAACCAAATGTCAACCACAACCACGCCATCCCCACCACAGCGCCGACCGCGCTGCGGCCGCGCCGCCTCCGCCATCTGCGCGACTGCATCTTCACCATCCGCCATTCTTTCCGCGCGAGGAGTGTGACAGAAGCGGGGTGGGGCAGCTGGCGCCCGATTGGTGGACGCACGGTTGTGACGCGGCCAGGGAGGAGGAATGCCCCTCTTCGAGACCTTTCTCAAAGGGGGGTGGAGCAAAGAACAGGGCGGAGCAACAGGGCGGAGCTCCGTGGTATAAAGGACGCCGACGGAGAGGCTCAAAAAAGAGGCTGTTCACGAGCGCGACTTCCCTGTGCCGGTGGGCCGACGAACTGCGTCTACACGGCCGGGTGCAAAGAGCTGATGTGGGAGCGATTTTACTGGCGATAATAAAGAAGCTGACCTATGATGAAGACTTCAACGTTGAGAATGAGCTTCCTGATGTTCCTGATCTGCAAAAAAGCTCTCGGTCTTTTTCCCCTTGTTCGTGGAGCTGGTGGAGCGGAGCTGTGAGAGTCGTCGAGTCGGCAGTAGGGGACGGCGAAGGAGACGGAGCTCGGAGTGAGGTCGTGGGAGAAGGGCTCGACGGCCGCACCAAGGGAAGTCCTTTGTTCTTTTCGGGATTTATTTTTGTGTGGAACTTGCTGTTGGCGCCTGTCTTGTAAAGTAGAACTGTTATAAGTGTTGCCGAGTTGTTCGCGTTATTCGGTAGTATCTCTGCGTCACTGTTTCTTTTGTTTCATTGCTTTATGCCTTTGTGATTACTGTATGGCTGTATATGTGTGCTATCAGTGTGTGTGAAATAAATGTGCTTTGTGTTGAATTGTTCCCCGTTCGCTGCGTCCTTTCCTTTGTGGGTCTCCATCTTGCTTCACGTAAAGGGTTCGAGTGGGCGTAATACGCCCGATAATTAATTGGAACAGCGAGGCCGACATAACACCGCTCGGTATATCCCGATAGCACGGAAACGACCGCTTAAGCGGTTCGTGTCCGAAAGTCGACCTGCGGCGAGGTGCGATCGACCCGGTTTACATCCGCGTGGGTACTTAGGTAGAGTCGAGTTTGGCGAACAACCCTATCCCACGCGGAGTGGCCGATTGGCACGATCGTTGGTGAGGCCGAAAGGCCCACCGCGTGACTGGCTCCTGGCGTTAGTCCGAGAGGGTCACGACAGAATTGTCCGATCCGGTTGGGCGAGACGTTGCCGCGATTCGAGTCACGTGGCCGTTCGCACGCGGCGGGCGCGAATTTGCCAAAATATAATATATATATATATATATATATATATATATATATTATAATATATATATATATATATATATATATACATGCATATGATAAATATGTGTTAAACATATTTATATATAAATATATATATATGTTATATATATATATATATATATATATATATATATATTTTATTAACATATATATATAATATGTTATATGTATATCTAGTATGTTGAATATATATATATTATATGTATACTGCATATATATAGATATATTTATATATTTATTTAGATATTATCTTTAAATACATATATTTATTTATTTAATATGTATTATCCATTTATAAATATATAAATTTATATACATATATTATATACACTGATGAGCAAAACATTATAACCACCTGCCTAATATGCTGTTGGTCCTCCGTTGTGCGCCAAACAGCGCCGACCCGCAGAGGCATGGACTTCCACAAGACCCCTGAAGGTGTCCTGTGGTATCTGGCACCAAACATTAGCAGCAGATCCTTCAAGTCCTGTAAGTTGCAAGGTGGAGCCACCGTGGATCAGACTTGGCGGTCCAGTACATCCCACAGATGCTCAATCAGATTGAGATCTGGAGAATATGGAGGCCAGGGAAACACCCTGAACACTTCATCATGTTCCTCAAACTATTCCCGAACAATGTGTGCAGTGTGGCAGAGCGCATTTTCCTGCTGAAAGAGGCCACTGTCATCAGGGAATAC
>CM068956.1:102065292-102085996 GCA_035128595.1 Eptatretus atami | reverse complement strand
GGATGTCAAAAAAAACACGATGAGCATCACCTTGACCTTCGACTCGTACTTTGCCTTCTGTTGGTCTTGGTGTGCCCAGACTTTTCCACTTTGACGAACTCGTGCCGTTTGGTCTCGGATCCTATGATATCCACGATTTCATCGCATAGATGACGCTCCCGAGCCATTGTCTGGATCTGTCCTCCGAGGTGCTTGGATAATGGTCTTGACGACAGTGGCTCTTGTATTTCTGTCCTCGGACAATAGGCTTGGGGACATCTTTGCCCACCACCTTGCGGCTATTCGAGATTTTCAGTGATGATGATCTAGACAGTGTCTGCTGATGATGGGAAGTGTTCCCAGCATCATCCGCGACTGTGAGTCGACGATTTGTGCACACCATTGCTTCACACGCCGATGTTGTCGCGGTTCTGCTCGTTGAAGCGTCTCCAGACCGAGATCGTCTTCAACATCCTCCCATCCCTTTTTTTGAACTCTGGTGTCCTTCAAATGCACGTTGTACGGACATGTTTCTTCCCCGTAGACTTGCTGCAGCATTACTGAAGGCTTCGAAGGTTTTTGCCAAGCTTGGCAAGAAAACTTCGGGTTAGATTCTCTGCCTTCACGACACATCGCGCAATGACTCAGACAGGACAACGTGTTAAAGCACGATCTGAAAAAAAGTCACACCAATGAGTCAGTCAACCATCACCCAATAGATATATTGCTGGAATGTTGCGAAAGACTATGACGCAACCTGTCATTTAAGTTGTGTAAGTGGAGGCACCACAGGCAGGCTCAGTCCCGTTACTTTTTTAGATGGACCTCGTATGTAAAGTATATATTATAGGTATATTATATATATATATATAATATATATATATATATATTATATATATATATTGTTACGGCTTGGAAATTCGCAACCACCATTCAGGGTCCCGGTAGAGTGAGGTATTCTTAGCTACATGTATTTAGTACCCAAAACCCGTTTTTAGAGATCATATGTGAAGTTTTGATCATTCGGGGCTGCTGCACGCCCTAACCTGCCGACAACTTACGAGTGTTCAGTCGCCTTTTTCCTGTCTTTCTTTATAGTTTCAAATACCACCACAGTCAACCACAACCAACGCCATCCCCAACCAACCAGTCCAGCCCGCCCCGACCGCGCCTGCGCCGCGCCCAACACCCGCGCGCTCCGTGCCATGGCTGCGCGACTGCATCTGCAGCCATCGCCATTTCTTTCTCCGCGCGAGGATGGTATCTTTGGACAGAAGCGGCTGGGCAGGCTGGCGCCCATGTGTGGACGCGCCGTGTGCGCGGCCAGGAGGGAGCGGGAACGCCCCTCTCGAGACTTGTTGAAAGGGGGTGGAGCAAAGAACTGCCGGTAGCAACAGGGCGGAGGCTCCGTGGTATTAAAGGACGCGACGGAAGAGGCCTCAAAAAAAGAGGCTGTTCACGAGCCGCTGACTTCCCTGTGCCCGGTGGGCGGACGAACTGCCCGTCACCACGCGGTGCAAAAGCTAGAGGGAGCGATTTACTGGCGATAATAAGAGAAGCTACCTAATGATTGAAGACTTCAACGTTGAGAATGAGCTTCCTGGGTGCCTGATCTGCAAAAAAGCTCTCCTTTTTCCCCTTGTCGCTGGAGCTGGTTGGCCGGACTGTGAGATGTCGTCGAAGTCGGCAGTAGGGACCGGCGCAAAGGAGACGGAGCTCGGATTTGAGGTCGTGGGAGATGGGCTCGACGGAGGGGCCCACCAAGGGAAGTCCTTGTTCTTTCGGATTTATTTGGTGGAACTTTGCTGTTGGCGCCTGTCTGTAAGTAAAGTAAAACTGTGATTAAGTTTTGCCACCGAGTGTTCGCGTTATTCGGTAGCATCTCTGCACGTCACTGTTTTCTTTGTTCATTGCTTATTGTGCATTTGTGATTACTGTATGGCTTGTATATGTTGTATCGTGTGGGTGAAAATAAATGTGCTTTGTATTGAATTGTTCCCCGTTTCGCTGCGTCCTTCCTTTGTTGGCTTCCATCTTGCTTCTAGTGTAAAGGGTTCGAAGGGGCGTGATACGCCATAATTATTGGAACCGTCGAGGCCGACAATTAACATCCGCTCGGTTATCCCGATAGCACGGGAACGACCGTTAATGCGTTCTGTTCCGAAGACGACCTGCGGCGAGTGCCGATCGTCCGTTACATCCCGCTGACTAGGTAGGTCGAGTTTGTGCGAACAACCTATCCCACTGGGTGGCACCGATTGCACGATCGTGGTGAGGCCGAAGCCACCCGATGACTGGGCTCCCGGCGTTAGTCCGAGAGGGTACGACAGAATTGTTCCGTCCGGTGGGCGAGACCGTGCGCGATTCGAGCACGTGGGCCGTTCGCACGCCGTGCGGTGCTGCGAATTTTCGCAACACTGGTGTCAAGAGAGAATTTGGGAAACGACTCTCGGTCGCCAGGCTAAATTCACGGGTATCCGCGGTCAGGCGGTGAGAGGGAGCGACCCCCGATCCCTCCAAATTACGAGCGATAAATTAACCTTACGAGAAGTAAGATGGAGTCTCAAGGCGAGCGGAGCCGGGGGTGTAGATATGTGTAGTAATGTAGGATCCAGGCCCAGGATGGAAAACCCCGAGCAGGAATTGTGTAGGGAAACAGTTCCCCCCAACGAAAACCCAGAGCCCGAAATGGGCAAGGCGGCGGCCGCGGTTGTAGGACACCTCCCCTTCCCCCCTCCACCAAAACCCCCCGATCCTGGCCGAATCGTCAGCCGAGTGCACCCGACATGGCCCAGCTATCGGCCATGCTGGCAAAAATGAATGCGATATAAACAACAAAAGGAATGGAAAACGCACTCGAAATGAAAAACGAAATAAAAGAATGAACGGGAAAAGGATGAAATACGCAACAAGCACTCAAAATGAAAAAACGGAAAATAAAAGGGATGAACGGGAAAATAGGATGAAATACGCAACAAAATGAACGAAATGAAAGCCGAAAATGGAAACCAAACACAAACGAAATTTGGAAACGAATAAGGAAACAAATGCACAAGGAATGAAGGGAAGAAAAGGAAGAAGAAATTGAAAGAAAATGCGGTGAGATGCAGCCAAATGGGCCGAAGCCTGCAGGCGGCATGAGGCAACAACAGCGGAGTGCCGTCTAATGCGGACGCCACGTGTGGAGCGAACGAGCTGGGAGGGCGATGCAACGGTGCAGGCCGCAGTGGAGGCGGGTGAGGGCAAATTAAGTCGGGGACGTGTTGGCGAGAAGTGTGAAGTGACGGAGAGAGCAACAGTTGACGGATGACGAGAGGGAAAAAACTAATTGGGGTGACTGGAACATGCACGAGGGAGATAACAAGGAAGAGACGGAAATAATTGGAGACAAGAGGTAATGGGTGAAGAGTTGCCAGAAACACGGGAAATATGAGGTGTGAATTGGACGGGTTAGAGACGCACACACACACATGGAGTTAGTGGAGACATGAGGGAGCTGGTGGACTGTGTTGTGACCGTGCGAGCAGCGGATGGCTGCCTCCCAGGAACGAGGGTGAGGGAGTTTGCCCGCCTTGAAGCTGATCACGACCAGGTGAGTTCGGTTCGGGTCGAGCGAGTTCGAGAGGCGAGTGCATGCAAACGGTGCACGCCGAGCTTGGGGGGTATAGAGGCCCCGGAACCCCTTGTGGTGGCACGAATCCCCAGCGTGTGGTCCCGGCGTGTGTGGTGTCAAGGGGTGTGTGTTCACCAAGGTGTGGCGAAAATGCGTGCTGCCAACGCACGCATTAGCGCGGGTGCAAGGGCGTGTGTGAGAAGCGACCGGGTGGGTGACAAAAATCCCGTGTGTGTATGAGACCCCAGGTGGAGTGCGGCCCGTGTGTGAGTGGTGTGGTGGCGAGTGTCCAGGATGCGTTGCTTCCCAGCACCCGCCGTGTTGTGGATGAGGCCGCAGTGAGTGGAAACCACGTGTGCGAGGAGAGTGGCATGCGGGAGTGAACGCCGAGAGTGAGCGGAGACCGGTGGGAGTAGAAGCGGTACGAAAGGGAGATGGACGGTCAGCATGCGTGAGCATGCAGCCGTGTCTCCCGGTTGAATGTGAGTTGTAATGGAGTGGAGTCTGTGGCGTCGTAACACGCAGTGTGCGTGGGTGGAATGGCGACGACGACGGCCGACAGATGAGGGACAAAAGCCGGGTAGCGGCCGTAGCTATTTCGGGGACCGCCGGGTCAACCCAGCGGCGACGCGAGGTCGTGCTGTGCAACGCACGAGGCCCCCACGTGCTCGCGTTGCGGAGTGAAACCCGGTCCGGAAACGCCAGCGTGGATGTTGCCAATCCCGCGGATTGACAAAGTTTAGCAGCCGAGACGGATTTGCGACCGGGATGGGTTCTCCACGCGAGCTTGTGTCAAGCTCCCAACGGCAGAGCACATGTGTTCACGTGGCGGAACCCCTCGGAGATGCGGGTTTGCTTTTGTGTGTGCGCAGAGTGACGTCATGGCTGCACGTGGTGTGGAATCCGGCAGGAGGGTATCCCTGCCGCATGGTACGTCCAAGGAGGGACGAGGTACATGTGCAGCTGCTACGTCACGGGCAGGTGCAATTACAAAGTGCGCGAGCTGGGAGTTTGCCGCGCGGTGCGCGCGTAATTTGAAAAAAAAAAATAACAAAAAGCAAGCCTCGCTGTTCGGGTGAAACAAAGGATTCTGAGGCGAAGGGTGGATGATCCCTGCGCCAGGGCACAGATGGCACTAGCTAGGGGGAAGGTTAAGTGTTAGCTAGACCGGCACTTCATGGGCAGGGTAATCCTCATGGAGTCCGTGGGAATGGATTAGGTAAGGATGTAGTTGAGATTAGGATGGGAAAAAAAATATAAAAAATAAAAAAAAAAAAAAAAAAAAAAAAAAAAAAAAAAAAATAAAAAATAAGATAAAAATTGATTTTAGAGATTCGAAGACAAAAGTGGACGACTTTTGAATGTGTTTTGTTTGGAGAGACCGTAGCTTAGCTACCTATGTTAATAAGGAACGTGCTGTAGTTAAAGGGACGACGTGGAGCACGAATGTTAGTTAGGGGAGTAGTGAGCAGATGCAGAGATTCAAGCGGTATGAGTGAGAGGTTTGCGAAGGAACATGTGCATGCTGAGTGAGTGAGGCCAGCGAGCCTGTGTGCATGGAGTGATGGGGAATGGCATGGTGCCGATGGAGTGATTGGGGGGAGGCAGTAATTCCCGCCCAAGGGACCCCGAGCGTCAGTGTAGAGTGAGTTAGTGGGTTAGTTAAATTGACAAAAATCGGAGGTCGTTTTGTTGTGGTGCGAATGCTAGGCTCGATACCCAGTTGGAGGGGTGCAGGAGCCCTGTTGACGGGCTGGGAGCGTGCTGCGAAAGTGAGTATCGCTGAGTGCGTACCCCGGGCCACCGGGCTAGTCGGCCGTGTAGGCCAAGGTCCCATGGTGGCCGGAAGATAGCCGTAAGTGGGCACGGCTGTGCGCCCACATGGTCGGTGGCCCGTGGGCGCCATTTAGCCGCGTGGGCAGTGTTTGCTGGCACGGGTGGACCCTCGGAAAGGGCCCGGGAAGCCAGCCTGCCACGTGAGCTTTCAGGGGAGTCGCCACGGGAGGGCACTCCCCGTGTTTAGGGAGCTGGTAGGCTCGGAGGCAGCTGTAGTGCCGGCGGTTTTGCCATCGTAGGAAGAATCGGCGAGGGTCGTGCCTGCCAAAGGGAAGCCACCCGTCCCAGCCATGAGGACCGTGTGAGGCACGGAAGGAAAATTGGGAGGCCGCAAATGTGTGAGGACACCAACACAGGCGACGGGAATCTGGGTGTTAGAACCAATAGGTAAGCGAGCAGGCACTTTTTGAAAGCCCCGCCGGGTAGTTTAAAGGTTTAATGGATAGGAAGATTAGAAGTGTAACCCCTCCGCACCATCCATCCCTTCGCTTTCGTTGTGGGCCGCTGGACCACTTTGGGCTTAGAGATCACTGAGATCTTTGAGGAGGCCCATCCGAGGCTTCGTTGGCCTCGACACGGACGCTGTAGCTTCCCCTTATTCCCCTCCGGAAGGAACCGTAGGTTGGGAGTGGCAGGGGCGATAGTTAGCCGAACAAAGGACGATAAAGTGGGTAGGAGACGAAAATTATAGTGGGGAAGTTGAAAATGAAAAACAAACAAAAAAAAAAGTTTGGGCCTAAAATTGGGTTTTACAATTAAAGGGAGTGGGTATGTACAGTGACAGGCAAAGGCGGACGATAGTGGGAGGGAGACAGGAGGTAGGGTCGAGCCCGCTTCTGAGTGGCCAAGCACCACCGCCACTCCCTCCACAACCTCCACTGATAGGCAAAAGCGCCGGCCAACTCGTCAGCAGCTGTTGTTTGCTGCGAGGCCTGTGCCGGCCGGTCGTCTGCAGCTGTGCTTCAAGGCCTTGCCTGGCCAGTTCGTCTGCCGGCTGATGTTTGCCTGCAACGGCCCTTGTTCTGCAGGCTGTGTTTGCCTGCTGCTTTGCCATGCCATGCCCACTGCCCCTGATTCACCAGGCCCCGTTCAATTTTGCTTTGCCCCCTTTTGTTCATTTGCCATGTGCGCCAGGATCAAGGCACAGTTTGCAAGCTGCCGAAACTGCCCTGTTGGCAGCTACAACACGGGCTGCAGTGGCGGCCCATGCACCGTGTTTGCGTCTCCCATCCATTCATCCATTCATCCATCCATCCATCCATCCGTTGTCTCATTGGTGTGGACTGAGCTGCGCACGGAGACTGCGTTGTCGCAGCCCATGCCACCGTTTGTGGTTCACTGTGCTCATTTCAAAGGGAGAGCCTAGGACTGGGTGAGCAGCGGCCACGTTCCCTGTCACCTGCATTGCTTGAGCCAGAGACTGCATGGCGAGCAGCCTGGCTTCCCTGCTAACTGCTTTCTTTTTGCAGAGTCCATGGATCCTGGACCATGTTTAGTGTAGAAAGTTGTTAAGTGATGTACTGTAAATAAATGAGTGCGCCCCGGCATGTCTGTCTAGCGCGGCAATTTATTAAGTCGTGTCTGTGGTGAGTGGGTTTGTTTAGTTAGTTACTCAGCCCTCAGGTTATTTATTTTGCGGGACACGAATAACCATGAATGTCGCACTCAGGGATCCGAAGGTAAAACGTACTAGGGTGAAGACTACACATGATGGCCACACGAGAATTTGACGACTCGGGGACGAGTCGTGTAAAAAGGGGAGGGGTAGTGTTACGCTGTGGAAATTCGCAACCACCATTCGGTCCCGTAGTGATATTTCTGAAGTACAGGTATAGTTTAGCCCCCAAACCCGTTGTTTTAGAGGGAATTAATGTGATTCATTCGCTGCGACACTTTGCAGTCCAGTCGTTTTTCGTTCTTTCTTTATTGTTCAACCAACCAAATGTCAACCACAAGCCACGCCCATCCCCCACCACAGCGCCGACCGGCGCTGCGGCCGCGCCGCCCCGCCATCTGCGCGAGACTGCATCTTCACCATCCGCCATTCTTTCCGCGCGGAGGAGTGTGACAAGAGCGGGGTGGCAGCTGGCGCCCGATTGGTGACGCACGTGTTGTTGACCGGCCAGGGAGGAGGAACGCCCCTCTTCGAGACCTTTCTTCAAAGGGGTGATCGCCAAAGAACCAGGCGGAGCCAACAGGGCGGAGCTCCTGGTATAAAGGACGCCGACGGAGAGCTCAAAAAATAGGCTGTTCACGAGCGTGACTTCCCTATGCCGTGGGCCGACGAACTGCGTCTTACACGCCGGCTGCAAAAGAGCTGATTAGGGAGCGATTGTTACATGGCGATAATAAAGAAAAGCTGACCCATGGATGAGACTTTCAACCGTTGAGAATGATCTCCCTGATGTTCCTGATCTGGCAAAAAAGCTCTCGGTCTTTTTTCCCCCTTGTTCGTGGGAGCTGGTGGAGCGGAGCTGTGAGGAGTCGTTCGAGTCGCAGTATGGGGACGGCGAAGGAGACGGAGAGCTCGGGTGGAGTCGTGGGAGAAGGGCTCGACGGCCGCCACCAAGGAAGTCCTTTGTTCTTTTCGGGATTTTATTTTTGTGTGGAACTTGCTGTTGGCGCCTGTTCTTGTAAGTAGAACTGATTATAAGTTTGCCGAGTGTTTCGCGTTATTCGGTAGTATCTCTGCCGTCACTGTTTCTTTTGTTTCATTTGCTTTATGCGAATTTGGGATTACTGTATGCTGTATATGTGTGCTATCCGTGGTGTGGAAATAAAATGTGCTTTGTTGTTGAATTGTTCCCCGTTTCGCTGCGTTTTTTCCTTTCCTTTGTTGGGCTCCATCTTGCTTCACGTTAAAGGGTTCGAGTGGGCGTTAATACCCCGATAAATAATTGGACCGTCGAGGCCGACGATAACACCGCTCCGGTTCCATAGCACGGACACGGACCGCTTAACATAGTGTGTTTTTAACATAGTATATATATATATATATATGTTATTATATAGATAGTATATTTATATATAACATAATATATATATATATATATGTATATGTAATCTATGTATGTGTATATATATATATATATATGTATACTGCCATATATATAGATATATTTATATATTTATTTAAGATTTATTTATCTTTAAAATACATATATGTTTAGTTATTATTTATGTATTATCCGATTTATTAAATATTAATATATATACATATATATTACACTGATAGCCAAAACATATAACCACCTGCCTAATATGCTGTTGGTCTCCGTTTGTGCCGCCAAACAGCGCCGAACCCGCAGAGGCATGGACTCCACAAAACCCCTGAAGGTGTCCTGTGGTATCTGGCACGCAAAACAATTAAGCAGGCAGATCCTTCAAGTCCTGTAATTGCAAGGTGGAGCCACCGTGGATTCAGACTTGGCGGTCCGTACATCCCACAAGATGCTCAATCAGATTGAGATCTGGAAATATGGAGGCCAGGGAAACACCCGGAACACTTCATCATGTTCCTCAAACCTATTCCCCCGAACAAATGTGTCGCAGTGTGGCAGAGCGCATATTTCCTCTGAAAGAGGCCACTGTCATCAGGGAATACCATGGCCATGAGGGGTGACCTGGTCATGCAACGATGTTTAGTCGTGACACCTGTAAATATGGTCAATGGAATGGGCCTATCCAGGGTTCCAGCAGAACATTGCCCCAGAGCATTCACACTCCCTCCACCGCTTGTCGTCTTCACAGTGCATCCTGGTGCCAATCACTTCCCCAGGTAAACAGGACCACGTACACGGCCATCCACTGATCTAAAAGAAAACGGGATCATTTTGACCAGGCGACCCTTCTTCCACTGCTTCCAAGGTCCAGTTCCGACAACTCGCGTGCCCATGGTAGGTGCTTTCGATGGTGGACATGGTGGTCATTCATGGCACTCTGACAGTCTGCGGCTTTGCAGCCCCATAAGCAGCAGGGTGCGATCACTGTGGATTGTTGACACATTTCCTCCCGTGACCACCATTAAAATTTTCTGTGACTTGCTGCCACAGTAGGACCTGTCTGTCGAATTTCGGATCAGATGCGATAGCCTTCGTTTTGCCCTCGCGCATCGATGACCTTGAGCGCCCAAACTCCCTGTCGCCGGTTGTGTTTGTCCCTCCTCGACCACTGTCGGATAGGTACTCACCACTGCTGACTGGGAGCACCCACAAGCCTTGCCGTTTCAGAGATGCTCTGACCCGTCGTCTGGCCAATAAACAATTTGGCCCTTGTCAAAGTCGCTCAGGCTTACTCCTGCTCATTTCTCCTGCATCCAACACATCAACTTCAAGAACTACTGTTTCACTTGCTGCCTAATATATCCCACCCCTGGACATGGCCATTGTATCAAAAGATTAATCAATCGTTATCACTTCACCTGTCAGTCGGTCATAATGTTTTGGCTCATCAGTGTATATACTGTGTGTATGTAATGTATAGTAATAATATATATATATAATATATATATATATATATATATATATATATATATATATATATAGATATATATTGCTTGATCATGTATGACCGCTCAATATATTGAAGACAATGTTGGTTGTTTGATTCACTGTACATCATGTAGTATTTTTTGTAAAGTATTTTCAATAATGTATTGTTGTTTGGTATATGTCGTCATGTGTTGTTGTTCGGTTGTTGTCGATTTTGTACCGTTGAAATTCATGTACCCTTGTCGATATATTGAATAGATGGTATGGTATCAATATTTTATTTTTGGTGTATATTATGTGGGTTGTCATTCTATATTGGGATTAGTTATGGTTTTCCGATTATATTGTAGATCAGGCATTGGTTTTGATATATTGTACTGGGTAGATTTATATTTTATTTTATTCGAGAACCCTAAATAATTCCCATAAACTAAAAACTATGTTCAGTGGGAACCCCTAATATTTGCATAAAATGTAGCCTCATGTTACAGAAAGTGGTTCATTCTTTCTAGGCATGTAAGTTCATTAAAAACACTCGTATTATGACCAAGTGAACAACATTATCAAGCATGAAAGGCCATTAAATTCGTGCAAAATTGTGTTTGTGTGCTGTTAAGTCGGCAAAAGAATTATTGGCCAATTTTCTGCTCAAATAGTAAACTCAGAATATTACATCAACATAATCATGAGTTTCTGGGCCACCTTCCAGGAGTCGAAATCAAACCAAGATTTTCAGCAAGATGTGCCACGAGTCACATTCGCGAGTTCCAGCATGAATGAACTTTTGGCTACATTTTTGGTGACGTTCGTGTCCAAACCATTATGGCCCACCTCGATTCCCCAGATCTTACGTCATCAGATGTTTTTTTTTGTGGCTATGTCAAGGAATAGTGTACAACTCAAATCCAGCACTCTTGGTGAATTAAAAGCAATAATCAGTGACACAATCAGCAACATCCCCAGAGGTGCCACACCTTTGGCGGATGGAGCATGCTGAGAAGAATTAATTTTTGCCTGCACGTGGTGGTGGACACTCAGCATTTATAAGGGTAATCAATTGTTCTGGATCTTTTCATGTCCTGCCAACAGGAGGCGACATTTACACGTAATTTACTTTCCAAACTGTGGAATTTTTCGTGCATGTGAATATTTAGGGTTCGCAAAATTAAACAAAAAAAAAAAAACACAATAGATCAGTGTGGTTGTTGCTTCAATATGTTGAGATCATGTGTAGTTAGTCGATATATTGGAGATATTGTAAAGTTGTTCGTATGTTGTACATTTGCAACAGTCTACATTTTGCGAAGACAAACCTTACATGAACAAGGTTTATTGGCTCGTCATGGAAAAAGTTATTAATTTTGTTTACCGATCTTTATCTTTGCTCATTTGCCCCATTCTGTTATTAAAACCGGCGTATAGTTTCACAACCTCCTTACACAACCACCATCATGAATTAAACTCCATGTCATTTTAAGGTTAACAAAAAAAGAAAAACAACAGGCAGAAACTCCATGCCTTCAATGATCATATTGCCACTTATCAAAAATTACAAATTGACTCTCTGCAGCTTTTTGGCCCAAACGATAAAAAGACGATCAAAATATCACAGGAAACAACTATTGTTGTGGGATAAATGGATATGCGGCATTCCTCTGCTCTTCCCTCCCTTCCATCTTTCCCCCACTTCTCTCGTCATCCTACCTTCCCCCCACTCTGAAACCTTCTCATCTCCTTTCCATAAGCCTTCCAACCACTCTCCTCCTCACCACCCTCACTCCTCCATTCCTCACACCTCTCCTACCACTCCAAAACCCCCTCTCCTCCTTCCCACTCTCCCTACCATTCATAACCTTCATATCCTCCTTTCCCCTACCACCCTACTCCTTCTCCTTCCTCCCCCACTCCCTACCACTCGAACCTCCTCGATCCCTTTTCCACCACTCTTTCATCCCCTGCCCTTCATCAACATTTTTGATGCGAAAACAGTCACTTTAACTTGTGTGATCTGATTGAAAACCCTGGTGGAAATGGTACTACAAATGTCAAGGCAACACGTGATATGCATTGCTGTCTGACGCTATCACTAATAATTCCGCTAATTAACGATTGAAACTGGCCCTGGTAGCTGAGGGTGTGTGTTGCATTGGTATCATGTGTGTTCTATGTGTGAACCATCTTTATAGTTGTGGAGGAAACCTCTGGAAGGTTGAAAACAGCAAAGCTTAAACATTATGAAGCCTTCTATGGGTGTATTATGCAGTTCTTCGCTCGAGGGAGTGTAGGGAGTGTAATTATTTTATATAGTCCTAGGCCACTTGGGCTTTAGTTTGATTAGTTGAGAGCTGATTGGCTATTCCCTGCATTCAGAGGTGAGAGATGTTGGGTTGCGTCTTTCTTTAGTGTGTATACTATATTCTTCTCTCTTTCTTCTTTCGCGCTGCTCCCGTTAGGGGTCGCACAGCGGATCATCCGTATGATCCGCATAGTGATTTGGCACTGTTTTACTGCCGAGCCCTTCCGACGCAACCCTTGGTCGCTCTCATACGCAACAGGGATATGTAACACCTATTCATACCGGGGATACACGAGGGCCCAGTATCACTGGTACTACTCATTCGCCGACCTCGGGAAAGGCAGACAGGCTGATCAACCCTCCTGTGTGTATTAAATCCAGGCCCGACGGGGCTTGGAACTCAGACCTTTTGGATCCAAGCCGCGCCTACCACGCGCCAACCAGCTATGTGTTAAATATCTTTATAATAAACGATAACAGTGCTATATAAATAATATATATATATATATATATATATATATATATATAATATATATATATATATATATATATACAGAGACATGACAGAAAAAAATAGGAACCTTAAATTTATTCATTTCACCTGTATAAGCAATTTTACTCTGTGATTGGTCCTCATAATTCAACTATTTATTTGCAGAAACGAGTCCTGGGGTCATGGATGACAATTAACCTATGCCTCGAACCCCAGGAGCACATAACCTTTGCGATTTCAAGAGGACGAATTGTTGGCAATCGGAAGGTGGAGTCAGCAGTGTCAGAAAGCTCAGACTGGCAATCCGCTTTCCACAGTCATCGCGTGATTGTGCAATTCACCAGCGAAGGCAAGTAAACCCACATCTTCCCGTTATGTCGACCTGGGCCCCTCAGGAAGGTTGTCTTCGAGCTGACAAGCGGTCCATCGAGAAAAACATCCCGTTTCAAGCACAGATGTTGCAAGGAGATCAAATTACTCAAGAACTCCGTGCGGGTACCTTCATCAAACTGGGCTATGATGGAGTATCAGCGAGAAGAAAACCTCTTCTCAGACCACCAGATTCAAAAGAGAAATAAGTGGACGGTCGAGTGGGCCACCAGTCCCTTTGGAATTTTGGGGCAAACTGTCATTTTTTTCAGATGAGTCCCAATTTGCTCAATTTTCTGCAGTGGACACGTATGAAGTCTGGAGACTTCCCAGACAAGATGTCTTGAACAATTCAAGCCAACTGTCAAACATGGTGCGTTTTCAATGATGGATGTGGGAGAAAATCTGGAGCAGGGGTCGATCAGGCTTGTGGAGTGTGTTGGCAAACATTCAACTCCACATCTACATTTCTTCTGAGGATGACTTCTTCCCCGTCTTCTCCACTTGGAGAGATGGTCAAAAAACAACACTCTGTTCATAGAGGATGCGAGCTCCAATAGCCACTGCAAAAAGACCAAAGAAAATAGCAGGACAGATATGGGATCAAGCGAACTTCCATGGCCAAGTCAGTCTCCTTGACATGAATCCCATTGAACACTTCAGGGCCATATTGGATCGAGCCTGTGCAGAGAAAAAGTCCAGGAACGAACAACGTTGGGCAGAATTGCTAAAACCTTTAGTTGAAGCCGGCAGACATCCCACAAGAGAAAATTTCGAGAACTTGTAGTTCTATGCCTTGAAGAGTAAAAGCATTGAAATCTGCAAATGGGCCAGTCACAAAATATGATGGTATGCATTAAAATGCATCAAATGTGCTTCAATATCATAAATAAAATTCTTTAAAGAAAGCATGGGTTATTTACTTCTACAATGTCTCTCTGTGTGTGTGGTATATATATATATAGATATAATTATATATATATATTATATATATATATATTATATATATTATATATATACAGTGGGGAGAACAAAGTATTTGTGAGTACACTGCCGATTTTGGCAGGTTTGTCCCACTTTACAAAGCACGTAGAGGTCTTAATTTTTATCATAGGTACACGTTCAACGTGTGAAAGACGGAATCTTAAAACAAAAATCCTGAAAATCACATTAGTATAATTTTTAAATAATAATTGCATTTTATTGCCATGAAATAAAGTATTTGATACATCAGAAAACAACTTAATATTTGGTACAGAAAACCTTTGTTTTACAATTACAGAGATCAGACTTTCCTGTAGTTCTTACACCAGGTTTGCACAGACTGCAGCAGGATTTTGGCCCCCACTCCTCCCATAAGATTCTCCGATCCTTCAGGTTTTGGGGCTGTCGTGGGAACACAGACTTTCAGCTCTCACTCATCAAAGAATTCTTCTATGGGCTTCAGGTCTGGAGGACTGTGCTAGGTCCACTCCAGGACTTGAGAGTATCGTTTTACGAGAACCCAACTCCTTCAGTGACCCTGTTGCGTGTGATTGCAGTTCGATCATGATGTGTTCGGTCGTTGTCTTGCTGGAGACCACAGCACGCCCCATCTTCAATGCTCTTGTTGAGGGAAGGATTTTTGGCCAAGATCTTCGCGATACATGGCCCCATCCATGCCTCCTCAATAAGGTGCAGTCGTCCTGTCCCCTTTGCAGAAAGCATCCCCAAAGAATGATTTCCACCCCAGCTTCACGGTTGATGTGGTCTTAGGGTTTACTCATCCTTCTCTTCCTCCAAAAACATGGCGAGTGGAGTTTAAACCAAAGAAGCTCTATTTTGGTCTCATCAAGGACCACATGACCTTCTCCCATTCAATCCTCTGGATCATTCCAGCATGGTCATTAGGCAAACTTCAGACGGCCTGGACATGCGCTGGCTTGAGCAGAGGGAGGACCTTGCGCTGGCGCTGCAGGATTTTAATCCATGACGGCCGTGTGTGTTACTTTATGGTTTCTTTCATACTGTGTCCCAGCTCTCTTCAGGTCATGACCAGGGTCCTGGCCGTTTGTAGTTCTAGCTGATCCCTCACCTTTCTCATGATCATGAGCTCCACAGGTGAGATCTTGCATGGAGCCCCAAGACCGAGGGAGATTGACGTTATCTTGAACTTCTTCCATTTTCTAATTAGTTGCGCCAACAGTGTTGGCTTTCTCACAAAGCTGCTTGCCTATTGTCCTGCAGCCCACACAGCCTTGTGGAATCTTACAATTTTCCCCTGTGATCCTAGACAAGCCTCTCTGGTCTTGCCCATTGTGGAGGAGGTTGGAGTCTGCATTGCATTGAGTGTGGACAGCTGTCTTTTATGCAGATAACGAGTTCAAACAGGTGCAGTTAATACAGCAATGAGTCGGAGAATGGGAGGGCTTCGTAAAGACAAAACTAAACAGGTCTGTGAGAGCCGGAATCTTACTGTTAGTAGGTGAATCAAATACTTATGTCATGCAAATAAAATGCAAATTCATTATTTTAAAAATCATTACAATGTGATTTCAGGATTTTGTTTTAGATTCCGTCTTTCACAGTTGAAGTGTACCTATGATAAAAATTACAGACCTCTACGTGCTTTGTAAGGTGGGAAAACCTGCAAATCGGCAGTGTATCCAATACTTGTTCTCCCCACTGGTTATATATATATATAATTATATATATAATATATATAGATATATATATATATAGATATATATATATAATATATATAATATTATATATATATATACTCCATCAGTCGAAAGTTTTAGAACCACCCCATTTTTCCAGTTCTTTACTGGAAATTTAAAGCAGTTTATTGTTCAATGAACTCTGAAATTAATGCATAAACAAATAAAAAGTGGAAATAAAAAGAAATCATGGAATCGTTTTGTTGAACAAAATTCTGATCTAAATTGTTGACTCATCAAAGTAGCCACGCTTTGCAGATATTAAACAGCTGAACATACTCGTGGCATTCTTCTACAATGAAATCAAATATGTTCCGAAAGTTCTTCCCAACATGTTGCAGAGTTCCCACACAAAATGTGTTTGCACTTGGAGTTGCTTTGCTTTCACCCTTCGTCCAGTTCATCCCAAACTAGCTCGTGCGGTTTAAGTCTGGAGACTAATCGCTGGCGATTCCATGATTTGAACCTTCGCGTCTTTTCTTTTCTTCAGGGTCAGTTCTGTACGTCGCCTGGAGGTATGTTTGGGTCGTTACTTGCTGTGTAGCGATGAACCCCTGACCAAATCTAGGCATAGACAGAGTTATTGCATGGCGCTGTCAAAATTGCTGTGGTGCCCTTTTGGTTCAGCGTCCAGTCACCTGTGCAAAGTCGCTGACTCTGGATCCAGCAAAGAGCCCCAGATCATCACGCTCCTCCTCCAGTTTGACAGTTGGTGTCACACACGAGGAAACATCCTTTCACCTACTCGGCATGGCGTACCAAAACCCTGGCTGATGAACCGATGATTCAAATTTGATCATATGGTCCATAAGGACCTTCCAGTTTCGCCCTAGTCCACTGGCGGTGCTTCATGTCTGCAGGCAAAGCCTCTTTTTCTTATTTTGCCATATCGTCGCAATGGCTTTCTTACTGCCACTCGATCCTGTCAAACCTGCAGCTCGAAGCTTCTCTCTACAGTTGAAACTGAGACTTCCTTACTTTGAGCAGTGTTAAGCTTGCCTTTTAAGCTGACTGTCGTGAGCGCCTATCACAAAGCTGTTGACTCTAAGCAAAACTTTGTTTCTGATTGTTTGTGGCTTTTGGTCTGCCAGACCTCTTCCTATCAGAGTTTCCTCAGTTTCCAAGTGCCTTTTGATGGTTGGTGTAGAAAACTTGTGGCCTCCACTGACACCTTACCTGCTTTGATTCTCCAAAGGAAAGACCTACACTTTTAAGGTTATAATGGTCTGTCTGTCTTCCTTTGTTAACTGCTTTTTCTTCACCATTATAGATAGCAAATATACTCCTTTGTGCAGTGCAATAATGGTCCAAATAATGCTTCAGAGGGTTTGTAGCAACACAGTCTTTCCAACACTTGCTTTTATACAGACAGAGGATTGTAACTAATCAACAAAAGTGGGACACCTGTAGGAATTGTTTGCATCAACTCTCAAGGCCTTAATTTACTTCCATTGCTGCAGAAACGCTGCAGTTGCAACCCATTACTGCTTCCCTGAAAAGGGCCTTTTTTAACATCTCTGAAAATTTACATTATTTTTCAGTGTTTGGTTAACCTAAACTTTTTTTTATCCTCTGGCAGTTTTACTGCTTGCTTTTCCATTTCAGTGTAATTCACTGACTTGAAACTGCTTAAATTTCAGTAAAAACTGGAGAAAAAAATGGGGTGTTCAAAAAACTTGACTGGTCGAGTAATGTGTATATGTATATATTACTATATATATATATATATATATATATATATATATATATATGCACATATTGTTAAGATTGTGGGGGTAGATAGAGGAATTTCATGGGAAAGTTAGGATCAAATCGAGTTGTTTGGTCCGTGGGCGTGTAGGAGACATCTCGATGTAATTAAGTATGGAGACTGTGAGCTTAAGTGTTCTGTGTCACCACACGGGGGAGGGGGTGCAGTGTTAATTAGAAAGGGATTAAGGATAAGTTCCCCCAGTATGTGATTGTCCCCTGTGAGCTATTCGTAAGTTTTTGCATTTACAAGTGAGCCAGTTGTGCCAAGCAGGCAGAGGCCCTGCCTTCCTGGGTTTTGTGCGAGCAAGCCATGCCCCGGAGGTGGAACAGTTGTTCGGTGTGATGTCAAGGAGAGATAGGAAGTGAGGAGGTTGGTGGTTTTGTTGGTTCAGTTTTGTAGTAAGGGACACACATGGTTAAGAGAGAATGTAGCTAGGAGATGGCCTGTGAGAACAGGGCTTTTCGGCTGGCTTTACATTGACACATGAAGAAGACGGCACAATTCATATTCGTGCTGAGGTGAATTGGCTCGCGTACTGAGCAAGACGCTGGCCATTGGCTCTTGGTTTGGTAGTGAAAGACGGACCCCAGAGCCTCGTGTATGTCAATGAGGGGGACGGCGCCATACTGCAGAAAAGCAGTGGGTCAGTGAGGACGATCGATGCATGAAGAAGCTGCATGGGGTCTCTAAGCCTTGGTGTTGAATACCGCTCACAAATTGCCCGATGTACATTTTTTCCCACTGCGAGAGAGCAGCTTGGCACCATTTGTTTGGGCACGTCTCCACATGCAGGACGAAGCGCCTCAATTCCAAGTTCCACAAAGACCATCTCTGGACAAGATAAGTGCCAGAATATAGGAAGGATTTTCTTTTATTTTGTTTCCCCCTTGTCTGTGTTTAAGTCTGTGTGTAGAGGCGTCTCAGCTTTTGGTTTAATTTATCTCACGTTTATTGTTGAATTTTGCATTATTCCCTTGTAAATATTTTTATTGTCATTAAATTCCCGCGTTTATTTTACGTTGATGTGTCCATGTATTTGTCATAGGGTTTGAGTATAAACCCCCCTGTGCTGTGCTTTCTGTTCCTCCGTCGCTCCACCAGTGCTGTGCCACACCCCTCCCACGCATGTTATTATCTCTGAGGATCAATGTGTCCGCCTCCGAAGGAAAACCACTCTACTATCCAGGCTGAGAGTGTTATTAACCACCACAATTTGGGTCGGGAGATTAACCTTAACCGCCAGAGTCGTGACAATATGTATAAAAACATATATATATATATATATATATATATATATATATATATATATATTTATAATATATATATATATATAGCCTGGTGTTAGCATAGTGGTTAGGGTAGCGGCTTGGATCCAAAAGGTCCTGAGTTCAAGCCCCGTTGGCCGCTTGATTTAATACACACCAGGAGGTTGACTCAGCCTGTCATCCTTTCCGAGGTCGGCGAAGTGAGTAGTACCAGTGTACTGGGCCCTGTGTATGCCCCGGTTAGAATAGGTGTACCATATCCCTGTGTCATGAGAGCGACCAGGGTTGCGTCAGGAAGGGCATCCGGCATAAAAACTAAGCCAAATCACTATGCGGATCATACGGATGATCCGCTGTGGCGACCCCGAACGGGAGCAGCGAAGAAGAAGAGAAGAAGAAGAAGAAGAAGAAGAAGAAGAAAGAACATATATATATATATATATATATATATATATATATATCTCACGTCCGTTCATTCGCCCATCTACAAATACTTGCAACTTCTCTGAAACTACACATACGATTTTGATGAAACTTTACCACAACCTTCATCACCATGGATGTACCAAAATTTGTCCATGGCATTAAAAGAATCGGGCCCTAAGGGGGTCTGTGTCGAAGTGGCGACCCGTCCAGGATTGTGCCCAGTAGCCAAGGAGACTGCTTAAGCAGCACCAACGCTTGCTATGCATAGAGATGATCCCAATCTCCTCTCCTCTCCTAAGGGGTTGTATGGGGTTTGCCCCCCCCCCCAAATATGTGTTTGCTTTCTTCTCAGAAACTACACCTGCAATTCTGGTGAAACTTGACCACAACCTTCATTACTCATGATCATTGGTCCCCAACCTGCGGCCCGGGGGCGCATGCGGCCCGTGGAGCCCTATACTGCGGCCCGCGAGGACTTTCCAATCAAAACACATTTTCATGTAGCAATTTTAAAGGGGTTTACACAATGCCACTGCCCGCCACTGCCGCTTAACTGCCGGGAGGAATCAAATCAATTTGCATCAATAAAATGCATCAATTTGCATCAATAAAATGCATCAATTTTTTTCTGGCTCCCAACATCCTTGGGAATAGTGAATGCGGCTCGTGGGATCAAAAGGTTGGGGACCACTGCTAGTCATGATGTACCAAAGCTTGTTCATGGCATTAAAAAAAACAAAATCACGGGTCTGAGGGATCCATGGATGGAATTTATGGGGGTGGGGGGGAAGGTTGCCCCCTAGGGAGGTGTTTGTTTTCTTCTCTGAAACTAGACACAATTTCAATGAAACAGCACCACAACCTTCATCACTCGTGATGTACCAAAGTCTGTTCACACTAATTAAATAATTTGTGTCAAAGGGGTTTTACGGGGTGGGGGGCAGGGGGGGTTGCCCCCCAAAATATGTATTTCATATAACATTGGTTCATTGGTACATTTTGCTGATTCTGCCCCATGTTGACTTCCTCTTCAGTATCATTATTCTACCAGAAGAGGACCTAAGGGTATTGCCCCTCTTTTGTTTTTTTCAAGTGTTTATGTGTTTGTACATATCTACATTATTTTTTCACAGCTGAACCTTAGCACCTAAAGGCCCCAAATTTTGGGTTCGGGACTTCATTATCTGGGCAAGGTTTTAAGCTTCTACAACTTGGCCTTGACTTCAGTTTTGAGGCCACCAAAGTCCACTATAAAGTGTACATTGGGATGTGAGGCCATGCAGTGCTGCCATCAGACCCACATGCAAAAGGTAACCAGTAACCACCATGAAGCCAATAACCCCATAGCTTTTCAATGTCCAACACATTCCGCAACAACTACCGGAAAAAGCTCACCAAGCTGGGCAGCACCGGGTATCCCCTCCTCCCACTAACCCTGTGTGAACCCAGGATATATATGTATATATATATATATATATATAT
>CM068956.1:102061238-102063631 GCA_035128595.1 Eptatretus atami | reverse complement strand
GAGGGGGAGGTGAGGGGGGCTCTGCGTTAAACAGCTGCCTGAGTCTGCCCTATCGCTTTTACGTAAACAAAACTGTATGCATTCACACACTCAAAAATGGCTTCATGAAGGTTTGAACACATCATTAGTATACCTTGGTTATAAACTGTTTACAACAGCAAAGCTCTTCGTTAGACACACTGCACAAAGACAAAGAAAAAAATATGTCGATACGCCCTAGAATGGAGATGCCTGTGATTAACAGGGTTAAGTGTATTTATCAAATGGTAAATGCACACTGCGACGGTCTACCCTGGTCGGTAGCTCATGCCTGTTGTTTTTGTACAATGTGCTAAGCACATTTACGGTTCACCGTCATATTGCATGTCTGCAGCTGCTCAATGTATATGTCTCCACGTGTACGGAAAGCAAGGATACATTTAAACATGTCAACATGAGATGCCTCATATTATGCTTGTATTTCACCATATGGTGGATATTTCCCGAGTACGAACTGAGAAGATCAATGTTTAACTATCGCTACCTAACCATGTAAAAGGCTGGTGGAGGTTAATGACCCAATGTAAACAAAATGCAAAATAACTAGATGTACAGGGTGGCCCACCTGCACTGAAAAATCACATCCTCTTGGCTGTTATATTCATGGCGTTGGTTTGTGTTGTGAATAAAAATAGCATGAATATATTTATGATAACGATATATATCAATGGAATAAATTTGAATACGGTAATAAAAATATAAACTGCGTAACGATACATAACGACTACACAGAGCATGGAATAACCTTTGTACATCCTACACCCACGTGTACACATATTCACAGAAATATAAGGTGTGTGTGTGTGTGTGTGTGTGTGTGTTTTCAGGGAAGAAACATTTTATCTTCTCTTTTGTTCAGGACAAATGAACAGAGAAGCTTAATGTTTAACTATCGCTAACAATAGATCACCCAGCGATGGTCAGAGTTGATACAAAAACCCTTTAATGCACATCGTCCTCCGAATAAAACAAAGACCCCATGCACTGCAAATTTTGTTTGTACTTTCACCATCAGTGCGTGTATTTTAGAGGGCATGGCACACAGCACAAACACAAATGAATGAGAGCAGAAGGTATACACCATGCAGAATTATCAGTTTGACAAGAAAGTGTGTAAAATATAAATCACAAACTGTGTAAAATAAAATTCAATAACCGTATAAATTACAATTCACTGACCATGCAAAATACAATTCAACAACAGTGTAAAATACATACACAAACAGTGTAAATACAATTCAGATAACATGTAAAATACAATTCAGTAATTGTGCAAAATACACCCACTAACCATGTAAAATTAAATCAGTAATTGTGTAAAATACATGCTCTAACCATGTAAAATACAATTCAATAATCATGTAAAATACATGCACTAACCGTGTAAAATACAATTCAGTAATCATGTAAAATACATTCACTAACCATGTAAAATACAATTCAGTAATCATGGAAAATACACGCACTAACCATGTAAAATAAAATTCAGTAATCATGGAGAATACAATTCACAAACCATGGAGAATACAATTCAGTAATCATGGAGAATACAATTCACAAACTATGGAGAATACAATTCACTAACCATGGAGAATACAATTCACTAACCATGGAAAATACATTTCACTAACCATGGAGAATACAACTCACAAACCATGTAAAATACACACACTAAGAATGGAGAATACAATTCACTCATCGTGTAAAATACACACTCTAAGAATGAGGAATACAATTCACAAACTGTGTAAAATACAATTCACTAACCGTGTAAAATACACACACAAACCATGGCAAATACAATTCAATAATCGTGTAAAATACACACATGAACCATGGCAAATACAATTCAATAATCGTGTAAAATACACACACTAACTCTGGAGATTACAATTCACAAACGGTGTAAAATACATGCACTAACAACTGAGATTAGAATTCACCAACTTTGTAAAATACATTCAGTACCAACTGAGATTACAATTCACTAACCATGTAAAATACATGCATTACCAACTGAGATTACAATTCACCAACTTTGTAAAATACATGCAGTACCAACTGAGATTAAAATTCACCAACCATGTGAAATACAATTCAGTAACCGTGTAAAATATACTTCATTAGACATGTTTAATACACACACTAACCATGTAAAAACACATGCTCTAATCTTGTAAAATCCAGTTCACTAACCGTATATTCACTAATCAAAATATAATTCTCTCATCCTGGAAAATCCAATTTATTAACCAAGTAAAATATAATTCACTCACCATATAAAATCCAATTCATTAACCATGTAAAATATAATTCACTAATGTATAATACAATTCATTGACCATCTAAAATAT
>CM068956.1:102026238-102056238 GCA_035128595.1 Eptatretus atami | reverse complement strand
AATTTAAACAAAGGCGGGTTGTGTGTGTGCGCGCGCACACACACGCACACGCACACACATACACATACACACACTATAATATCATAGCAAATCAACTGTTCGTAGAACAATAGCTGGGATTATATTATGCCCTCCTGCAATGAGAATGGCACCACAAACATTTATTATATACAACATAAGAAGCAATATAATTTAACATAATATAATATAATTTGATATATTGCCATGCACAAATTATTTGAATCTTTATGGAAGGAACATTCATTCGCAGTGAATGAAGCGGTGGATCCTCCTTTATTTAATTGCTCCATCTGTGATGATAACGTGACACTATCGCATGTTATAGACACCAAGAGGCAAGTCGTACCTGGAACAACAACACCTGGTTGTTAACACGATATATTTTGTCGATTTTTATTGAAAACAAAAACATTTTGTCCGACTCAAGCCTGAACGTTTTGTGCACATTGTATGCACAAAGAGCCAATGGCAAAGCATGTTCGAATTTGCCATAGCTCTAGAAATGGCTTTATAACCATTTCTTTGCAAACGCATTATAGTGTCAACAAGAAAAAGCAGATGACTAATGGCTTTTGCATATATTAAACGTGTGTGGATGCGGGCACGTTTTTGCAGAATATTAAATGTCCATCAGCCCGAGTGAAACCATTTCGGAATAATGCAGAAGGCAGCGAGGCAGCGTATCTGCACACGAATGGGGAAAGGCAGCCATCCGTATGCGTTTTCATCTATCCCAATGCTGTTCAAGTGTTTGCACACGTCCGGGAAGGCGCCATAGCCCTAATAAGGTTTGCATTTGGAAACAGAGCAAGTTAAATGGCTCTATGGCGTCCAGGCTCAGCATACGCACTCCTGAGCATTCACAACATCACCTATTGATATGTATACTCATCTTTGATCTCTTCTCTATTTGCATTTTCTCTCGTGTACCTTTAACCCGCACCCATGCATTACACACTGCATGACGCGTTTCCCCATAGCCATGGTTGTGGCGCACATAAATCCCCATTATTCTGGTCTTTTCACCACGAGGAGCCAAGCTATGTTAGTAAGCCTGGATAAAACGTGCACACCATTAGTGTACTTAATCCGGCACAAACCTGCCCAACACCCTCCCCATACTACATCATACAGCTCGGTGGCCTCGCCTCTCCGAAATTTGGAATCGCTCCAGGGCTACAGTATCGTTGTATTCGCGATGACAGCACGCGCGATGTGAGCTCTCCAACGAATCGGACGTACAGCCACTGTGCACAGGTACACCGAAACACAGAGCGCCATTGTGTGCGTATTTCGATGGCCGAGTGTGCAAGCTCACCTCTGTCTCAGCTACTATTTGCCCGATGAATTGTTAAACCCGCTATTAAACCAAAACCCAAAGTGATTACCAAAGGTCGAGGCGCGCTGTGGAAATGGCGTTCCATTGTTAACCCATTGTGGAACAAACAGGCGAAAATAGAAGCGCGAAAAGCCACGGAGCACTGTTTGTCTGCTGGCAATCCAAATATGGTCTGGAAGTGATATACTGTATGTCGTCATAGAGCGGTCTCAGTCTAGTTCGATTTCGTGTGGTATGTATATAATATATATATATATATATATATAATATATATTATATATAATATACATATATATCTATATATACGGTGTGGGTATGTAATATATATATATATACATATAATATATATATATAATATATTTATATATATATATATATAGATGTATTGCAATGCTTGGTGTAGTATTTTGGGGAAAACACACACACACACTTTCCACGAACCACCCTGTTTCACCAAGCGAGTCGTTACGCGGCCATGCACGTTGTTTTACGGTTATTACTGTAGAATATAACGCGCCTATAATTTACGGCGAACGTTATAAACGGTGCACGACAGAGAGGTGAACCCGACCTATAGCGCAGCGAGTATATGCGCTCCATTGCCCTGGAGAGTTATTCCGAATGCATTATGAAAAGTTACGGTAATCATTCGTACTTACTGTAAGGGGTGTGTTTTCGCTCCTGACCACCACCATCGACTTTTTCGTCCTATACTTTTGGGATGCCTCACGCAAATGCCGCACACCTGCACCTGTCTCTCAATCGGCACAGCAGCACACACCGGTGGCCTCTAAAGATCGGCAAGGCTCATCAAAGTAAACCTAGTGACGTTTCGTCGCACATGAACCGGGGATTAACCATCGGGGCGAGGTGAACACGATGTATACACAGAAGAAGGCTGGTTGCGGACGCGGGTATTGCTGAGCCTGTTTCCACTGGTTCCTTTTGTACCGAATCCTTAACGAATAACGAGCGTGCCCATCCCTCGGCAGGCACGGCCTTTAGCGAATGCACAGTTTAAATTCAATTAGACCTGCATTAGTTCTACGCTATTAAACCCTTTAAATATGAACGCGCATCTCAAAGTGGGCCGACAGCTAATATTTGGCTACGACGATGCTTGCCTTTAATTAGCGAGAAAAAACAAACGGCCGGGAAGAAATGGCAAATGCGTGTTCAGGTCGTTTAAATGTGTGTTGTAGTGAATACCTGCTGCTTGTGTGTGTATGGCGCTTCCTGTAAAATGTGCTGCACATTAAGTGTTCCACGTAAGATATATTTATATATATATATATGATTTTTCATTGCTCTCGGTCATGGGTTAGTTGCAGACCATACAGACTTACTGGTTTACGTTCCTGAGATCTGAAATATAAACTGATAGTATGGCCACGACTGTAACTAGAGTCCGGCGAGAACCTGCAGGTGCTTGATCCGAACCCCCGGACCACGATCCTGACTCTCAGCGAATGGGGTGCATCGTGACCCCAACAGACCATGGCCTGAAAATACAAGGCCAGCGGGCACGCGGCTGCTCGGCCAATAAATCAACGTGAGAAATAGGAAATTATGATAAGGGTGCGCGAGAAGGAAAAAAGATACAATCGCAGCGACTGCCCGAGTTCTTGAAATTATGAAAACAAAGAGTCTCATCGATCACGCCTCGTGACACGTGTAGTTAAATCGCGCTAAAGCGCGCGGGGCTCGAGGCGCGCGGATCCGTGCGGAGAAACACTCACCGAGCCGGCCCGAGTCCACGCTGAGAGCAGCTCGCTTGTTCGTCCGGGTCTTGTCTGCTCCTTGTTCGCTCATGGGGCCGTGCGACTCAAACCGACCGAAGAAAGCAGACCGGGCTTGCCGAGAGCTCTTTACTTTGGCCGAAATAACGTGGGGGCTGGCCGGCCAGAGCGGCTGCATCAATTATTTAAGGCGTCACATGACGTGGCTGAACCCAAATAAGAGTTTATCGGAGAGAAAAGGAAAGAAAAAAAGAAAAAAACAATTCTCTTCACAACAAAACAAATGCTTGGCTTTAAGGGGCAATGAAACTTGGGAATGCTTCCAGATGTACGATTAGTTATTTATTACGCAAAACCCGTTGTACAACACATTTATTGTTCCGAATGCAAATGCAATGCATTTGGATTTTTAGCATTTGTCTTTCAACCCACACTTCCATTTTGGTTTTTTTCCCACTAGGGACTAAGCATTTAAATAAATGCGACAGGAGGGGTAGGTTTTACTCTCTAAAATTCAGCTCCAACTTTTACCCCGTGTCATGAAATAGATGGAAAGTCTCTAGATTGTCGTGCTGTGCACGAAGCACGGTAACGTACTAGCCTGTACAGGTTTCATGCGAAATCTGATCCTTCCCTCAGGTAAGGTAGTTGTTTAGCTTTTCCTCACTGTCTTGCACTTAATAACAAACAATTGGTGTGAGGGTCAGCATTTACCGTTTGACGTTTACTTATGAGCAGAGACCCTATAATGTTGTGACCCCAGATTAGTGTGAAATAAATCCATATACTGTATACATATACACCTACAAATATATATATGCACACCTTGAACCTTAAACATAGAAAAAAGGGCATCCTAAGAATGATGCCTTTCCGAAACAATTTGCAGTCTGAGATAGTTGTCAGGTCTGTTCCATTTTCAATGAAGTTTGTCAGGGCATTTATGTCACACACACACACACACACACACACACACACACACACACACACACACACACACACACACACACACACATGTTGTTAGTTGAAACTACAATGATATCTCTAAAAGTCTTTGTTTTCATGTAAAACTTCATTGATATCTCATGTTCTTGTCTCAGTACATGATCTATCTTGCAGAGTATGAGACATTGTAAT
The DNA here is from genome assembly GCA_035128595.1 of Eptatretus atami. NCBI lineage: Eukaryota > Metazoa > Chordata > Myxini > Myxiniformes > Myxinidae > Eptatretus > Eptatretus atami. The sequence continues at coordinate 102,052,002 of CM068956.1, read as the reverse complement.
CAATTGTTCATATATACATACATATATATATATATATATATATATATATATATATATATATATATATATATATTGCACACTGTGAATCACGGCTCGGTGGTGGAGTGAAGTAAAGCCTTGCTGCATAGCCCACAATCGTGTGGGTTTGATTCCCCAGGCTGCTCAGAAAACTAATTGGGAATGGAGATTGATAAAACGGGGTCGATATGGCACGCCAAATGATCTAAATAAGGTTATGGACCTCCACAACATACTCTGGAGAATATATGAAAATGTCATCCTTTGAAATGATGATCAAGGCACTCATCCTGCTAGTATCTGTGATATATATATATATATATATATATATATATATATATATATATATATATATATATGTATATATGAGCCTGGTATTGGCGCAGTGGTTAGGGCAGCGGCTTGGGATCCAAGATCCTGAGTTCAAGCCCCGTTCGGCCACTGAATTAATACACCAGGGGTTGACTCAGCCTGTCATCCTTCCGAGGTCGGCGAAATGAGTACCAGTATACTGGGCCGGTGTATACCCTGGTTAAAATAGGTGTATCATATCCTGTGCGACCAGGGTTGCGTCAGGAAGGGCATCCGGCGTAAAACATGTGCCAAATCACTATGCGGATCATACGGATGATCCGCTGTGGCGACCCCTAGCGGGAGCAGCCGAAAGAAGAAGAAGAAGAAGATATATATGTATATATACATAATATGTATATATTATATATTATCACACACACACATATATATATATATATATATATAATACATATATTTAGTTTTAGTTTTTATGGCAGATTGTGAAGAACACAGAACCACCCATTGCATAAAGCAGTACCAGCTGCTACGCTGCTAACCTCAACACCAGTCAGCCTACATGGCTTTCGGAGTATTGTATTGGCAAATCATCAGCCAACCCATGAGGAAAGGAATCAATCCACAGACGCGTTTCTGGTTCCCTGACCATCATCATTGAGAGAAGCCTTTTTATTATAAAAAAAAATAGTGGGAAGAAAAACATTACAACAGAGCAAAGAATGTGTACTTCAGTCCCTAATCCAAAGTGCATGGTCAAACAGAGCTTGTCAAACAAATACACATAAATCTTGGCCCCAAGTCAAGGCTCATGGTCATACAAAAATGCGTACATCCTTGCACACTGGGCCAGAATGCATGCTCGTCTCACAACTTTATCAGTTGCCATGTAATGACAGTGCCTTTTTCCTTGAAAAAAGGTAATAAATCCAACATTGCATCAAAGCTAGGAATGTGCATACTGCACGCTGACCCGAGGGCCAAAGTACAGTCCAACAAAGCTTGTCAAACCAGTGTAAGCATGCACTTAAGCCTGAAGGCCTCAGCACATGGTCAAATTAACCCATACATCCCAGCCATCAAGGTCAGAATGCATTGTCATATCACAACCTTATCAGTTGCCAACCGACTGCACAAAGTGAAGACACCCTGAAAATGAGCTGAAAGACCATCCTGTGAGGGAGTATGTACAACTAGCACCTCTTAACTAGAATGGTGACCATGAACCTCTGTGCCACACCAGCACTTGCTGTAATGGTCCTGAGCAACAGGGGGTGCCTTCCATGGGGAAAGGGGGGTGGTAAGTATATATAATATATATATACTATATAGTATATATATATATATATATTATATATATATTATATATACCACATACTGATTATGGCCATGGTGCAAGAAACGTGTTCGTGGATTGATTTCTTTCCCCAAGGGATTGGCTGATTATTTGCCAGGAAACACCTTCAAAAGCCATGCAAGCTGACTGATGCTGCTGTTAGCAGTGTAGTAGCTGACCCTGCTTGATGCGTTTGATGGTTCGCTTTTCCCACTCTGCAACTGAGCTGGATGCATATTTTACAATATTTTTTTTTTTCAGCTTCAATTTAGAGTCTTATATAACTGATAATGGGTACCGAAACGAGGTCATGTGTGGCAGACACCCCCTGTTGGTGAGATCTTCTGCAGCAAGTGCTACTCTGGCCAGAGGTTCATGGTCACCATTCTAGTAAGAGGTACATACATATAACATGCAAGTGTATCCATAAATTATTATGTATTGTTGTTTATTATTATTATTATTATTATTATTATTAACGAGCAGTGCCTACCCGTCGCTTCGCTGATGGACCAATTAGTCATCCTGTTTGCCAAAAATGGATATATTTGTCACTGGCATCATTTTGCAGGCTCAAAACAGCCTCTGAGGCCATGGCCACACAACCCATGTTACTTCCCTCACAAAGTTTTATCTATACCCTGAGTTTGGAGTTTGTTGCTTCAAAGATGTGCCTGGGCAGAATGAACAGCATGTAATTTTACTAAAACATCCTACAACTAACCAACAAAAAGAGGTGAGGGAGATGAGGAAAAAATAATCACAATAACCTAAGCGTTGCCCAGGTAAAAAAGGAAATTGTAATACCCTCTGCCACCACCACCAGGTGGCGTTACACGGTACACATTTACATTGAGAATTTATAGAGAATTTACACCCCTCCACCCCACTGTGAGGCCGCGGCTACGTAGCCTATGTTACCCCTGCACAAAGTTATATTTGTACCCCGAGTTTGGAACTTAAAAGTTGAGAGAGAGAGAGAATGATGTGAGAGAGAGAGAGAGAGAGAATATGGCGTTTATATATACATATAAATACATTATTATATATATATATACATTATTATATACACACATATATATATATTTTTTTTTTTCAAAAAAGAAAAAACTGCAGCAAACCACAACTTTGTACCAAGTAGTACTCCTACTTTATAATAAGCAGAAAAGAGCAGCCTGAGTCTCAGGCTTTATAAGTATGCTCTCTACTGTTTGTTACAAATCTTCACAGATTTGTCTTCAATTTAATACACAGAATTGTCTTCACAGAGCTTTGGGGCATTCACGACAAGTTAAGAAACGTTTCAAGGCCAGAACCAATCCTGGACTGATTGTTACTATATCGGAAGATATTCAGCTGAAGGTGATTTGGGGGAGGAATTTGCAATTTGTTCAGGATATTGACGATAACTCATCTATTCTTTATGAAAGATGCAAATGGGTCTTTAACGTCCACCAACAACCAGTACTAGCAGACAGGTCACTAACATAAAGTCCATCTGATGAATGGCACACACATTAGGGCTGGCAGTATAGGCTAGAGATATGCACATTAACCTCTAAGCTTTTTCAGCTTTGCTTGAATATTGACGTAGCTATAAACTGTCATCCTGGTGTTTTGCATGCAGGGCGATTCATCAATGTGCGTGCTGTCCCTCAGATGTACATTCTATTTGGTGTCCCATCTGCCAGCGTTAGTTGGTGGATGTGAACGATCCCACAGTGCCCTTCGCAAAGAGTGGATGAGCTATCCCCGGTACACCGGCCAAATTCTCTATTCCTGCTCTGACCTACATGGGGCACTGCATCAGCAGCACAGCTACGCCCCCACCCCAATCCCCAGCAAAAGATGCTACCCACAGCCATGTGCTGCATACAAAATAATAATAAGACACACATTGATGCTTTGCCATGAATACGAAACACCAGGATGGCAGTTTATAGCTGGGTTGATATGTAAACCCAGGCTAGACAGCTTAGAGGTGAATGTGCATACCACTATATGTAATTAAATATATTTATATTAATTTATACACATACCTATAGTAATTGTAGACATTTCATGATTTAATGAGATAATTGTTTCAAATTTCCAATCCATGTTTCTTTTGTTTCTGATTTCTGAATTTCGATTTGATTAGAATGCTTGTTTACATGCTTGTTATAAGCCTGGTGTTGGCTTCGTGGTTAGGGTGGCTGGTTTGGGATCCTCGGGTGCTGAGTTTGAGCCCTGTTGGCTGCTGAATTAACACCAGGTGGGGTTGACTCAGCCTGTCATCCTTCCAAAGTCAGTGAAATGAGTACCAGTGTACTGGTATAGGCACAGCATCAGCGGCATAGTTGTGCCCCAACAAAATGATAGCAAACCAGCAGCCAAGCTGCCATATGCACAGGAAGAAGAAGAAGGAGAAGAAGAAGAAGACATGCTTGTTTAAACCAAGTAAACTGTTTAACATAAGGGTATTAAAGTGGGAAACACCAGCAGGTGGTAATTTATATATGATTATTGTTTATAATTGTAGCAAAAGAGTGTTAAATTTGACAAGTTAACAATTTACAGTGTAATATTTAACGTTACGCGAAAAAAGAACAGCAAGGTGAAATTTTTAAATCCTCTTCCATACTTTTCCTCTTTGTTGCACATTTTGATTCAGACAATGTACAAGGTAAGCAGCAGATCACAGCTTTGAGTTCTGGTATGCACTTGTTACCTGAATGTATCATATTGCTGCAAACCCTATCTAAACTACCTGACTCTTGTAAGATGTGTACGATAAAATGAAATTTGTAGATTTGTTTTAAAAAGGGATGTGAATGCCAAATTAGACTTCACTTGTGGCTAAAAATACGAATAATTTACATGGAAGACAAGCAAATTTCCCTCTGTTACCTCGCTCTTCCAAAAGCCTCATTTTTTTTATTTTTTTTATTAATTTTTTTATACACAAATAAAATTGATAAATAGCCATAACAGGGGTATGCACACGACAAGTGTACGATGGGCCAAATGTCCTCCTCCTCTGTCTAACTTTTCTTGTATTTCATTTTATATTGGATGTAAACGCATTGTTTATGTGCTACATGATATATACTGCATATCATTGTTGTTTCCTAGTTTGTGGGCACCCTCAGTTCTAAACACTTTTACTTATTCCACTTATTCCACTCGTTTACGAGAAAATCTCTATAAAGTGTAAATATGATGATGCTTTGCGTACGGCATGTTCAATACATGCGTTTTGTGTGCTTTATGAAGTTCTTGGTTTACTGAACAAAGCAAGTATGTCTATGGCGAGGCCGTTACTCTACAAAAAACACGGAATGAAGCAGGCTGTGGTTAGGTGGTGTCATCGAATGCAGAGATCACAAAAGTAACATGGTGGATGAGATGTGCATTTAATTTTTTTTATGAATTATGTCCTCGAACCTGGTGTTACAGCATTGTAGTGATGTTTCAAATGTTCATCCTTCCAGGGGGGACGTGTCCATGGCCTGTCCTTGGACCAATCTCAGCCAAAGCAAAGTGTATGCCATCACTTAAGGATTATTATTTTTCATTCATAGTAATAAAAAATATCGTAGTAGTAGTAGTAATCACTATTCATTTCTATAAGACGGTATGATCCGAGCATTTGAAAGGTTTCGACTGGATTAGAACCCCCTTTTAGACAACCTGACGACACTTTTTTTCTTTTTTTTTAACTAGCGAATGACTTATTTTGTTTGTTATATAATTATGCTGTAAAGACCAGAGAAGATTCTGCAATTTAAGGAGGTAAATCGTATGCACACCTTCAGACAAAAAAAATTCCACAAAGGTAATGTCTTGTGAAAGAATAACAGCACAATGCGGAACAGAATGAACAATTCAGGAATCTAACCTGATAAATTTCCACTATTTACACCTTGGTGGCAAAAAAAAACTATATGGGACATACAAAATCGTGCGGGGAAAAAATAACTCTGCACTCTGGAAAAAATGGTGGACTTGTCCAAGAGTATCAAATATAACATGTGTGTTCATAAAGTAATTATTTAATTGCCTCTTTTCGCTCAGATAATACACCAACATTAACATGCATAGCACGAGGGTAAGCAAATTTAGTATAAGATGATGAAGACAAGCCAACTCTTTATGGAGGAACAAGCAGCATGAACCCAGGAGGAGGGAACCTCAGAAAAAGGAAATTGAGCAGACATACATACATACCTCAATGCCGTTCATAGCCATTCCCCCGTCCTCCTTGGAGCGGTGGCATCTGCTAATCACTGCCCAATGGAACAGGATGGAGGTTTTTGCGGAACGTCCAACATGGCGCCGCATTTTCGCAAGGGACGCGCAAGGGACACAAATGCTGGCACGTTCGTGGAGACAAGTCCCAGGAATGTCCTCGATAGGCTGGGCCTTAGTACCGGGTCAAGGGTTCGGCTAATCGGCGGCAGGACAGCCCGTGATCGGTCAAAACGAGTGCCCTGCTGGTGAACTCTTGGCCAATTTTTCTTGCCTCGTCCTGACAATGCGAGCCCTTTGGCCTGGCTCCTATTGTACTCACAGAAATGTTCCTTTTGCAAACCTACGCTGATTGCTTAACTCTCTACGCCATTTGGAGACTTCTCGTGCTTTGTCCATCACTTTACTCATTCTCATTGTACATGGTGTTGCAGAATGATGGGTGATATCATTGCCTTTACTTGAATATTTACAAACGACCAAATAATAGCTAAAGGCTTACAGGGCTGTATCCACATGTCGATCGTAAGCAATGGTACAGGAACAGTAAATTTGCCTCAAAGGCGCATGAGAAGTAGTTTGTAAGTACAAGAGAAGGGCTAAGACTCCTGAAACCAAGCAAATCGTTGGATCCTTATGAGGAAGACTTACCGACTCGTGCTATGGCAGGTATGCACAGTTTGTTTGTGGGGGTCGGTTGGGGACCTCTGACATCTGATCATATTTCACGTTTCTTTGTCTTCTCTCACACTTGCACAACAATCAAACGAGGGAGCGCCTTGGTGGTGAAAAGATGCATTCTCTTGGAAATTAATAATTATTCCCATACATTATATATATATATATATTATATAATATATATATATATATATATATATATATATATATATATATATATATCCACAGATAGTTCTCTGTCTGTTTTATATCAGATGCCGATAAATATGTGTTAGTACCAAAATAAATTAGCTTATTCTTATGCTTCAGTAAAAATAAACTCGTTTGTTTCGTAACTTATACGATTCAAATTGCTTTTTATGAGGATGAAAGACGCGAGTGTAAAAAAAAAAAAAGACAAAATATCGTGTATTTACTGGATTTATTTGTAATAATACATGGAGTAATATTAAGGCATGTATAGGAAAGAACCATAGTCCTGCATAAACAAGCTATATTGGTGATAATTTCTAAACCATATGAATATATAGAACGAGATTGTTGTGTTCAACATTCCATGTATAATATATAATATATATATATATATATATATATATAGATATATATATTTCAAGTTTTCTAACTGCACAAATAGAAATGGCGTAGGGTTACCAAACGATGTCATGTTATGAACCCGATGTGGTGTTATAAGCACCGATGTAGTGTTACATTCGTGGTTGAAGTATGGTTCTTGTGGAATCCGAAAAAGACTTCATACATTTTTATTCACTTCTGTTTTTCCATGGCCATATAAATAAAAGTTTCCTTTGATATAACACTAAAGTTGTAACAACAATGAAGTTCACTCTTCACTCAAAACAGCCTATAGACAAAGCCGAAATGGTTGTTGACACATTTGACGTGTGTGCTCCTATTATTTCAAACATTATTGTGGTTAAAACGATGTTAGTGGGGATTACATAATTCCAGGTACCTGAAAATATTTATTACCTTTCATTAGACTCCCATCGCGATGTGCATCTGAGGCTGAAAGTACATTGCGGTGAGAGGAAGATCAACTCAAAACCCCATCAACGCCCCACATGAGACCTTGCTATATGTGATCAGATTCTGATTATACCTTTCATGTCAACTAATGTATACTATATAATCAAAAATGTACAAGGCTGATGTATGCTTTATTATCAAAAAGCAACACGTTCGACCTTATTTTTACTGAAAACAATTACTGAAAAAGGAAATTATACTACACTGCATTGAGAATGTATCATAACATGGCATAAACATGCAGTAACCATTTAATTATGGCAACGCTTGCACCATTATTGCTCTGGCATAGATTATATTTAATAATGACACACGTTGTATGATAACAACATGAAAATATAAATGATTGGAGTGGTTTGCCTTTATAAGGACAATCAATACAATGCTTGATGGACCAAACAAACCGCTCCATAAATAGAAAACTCCCTTTCACCTCCGAACAGGAGATCATCGTCGTTTATAAAAAGGAACAACGACGAGTCGGTGATTTTATAACGAGGAGTGAAAAAGTGCAAATTCGCTTCCAATCCAGCAACATCACTGAACATCATAGGGAGTATAAAATGGCACAGAAGGTAAACACCTTATACCTGTCTATTGTTGTTGGATACAAGCCTGCTCCGACTGGCAGGTTTATAAAAAATACTCAAATCTTAGAAGGATTATAATGACAACTAGGCAGCGGGGCATCAAGCGTCGCGTCTCCTGTAGGTCGTGCACGGGTTGGCCATTGATGACGCAGCCTCTGCCGTCGATGGTCTACAGCTGTCGATCCAATGTCTGAGGCAATCAAGAGTCCACCTGCATGAGGCTTCATGCTGACATTACATGATGTTCTAAAAACTGCATGAGGGGTCAAATCGCCGATGCGGATACACCATTAGTGCCCAAAGGCCGTTGCAGGCCCAAATGGGGTGCACCTGATCTTTGTGTTGGGAAGTTTGTGATCCTTCTTCCACTTCATCCTCCTGTTCTGGAACCAAATCTTGACCTGACGCTCGCTAAGGCCAAGATTGTGCGAAACTTCAAGGCGACGGCGGCGCGTCAGGTAGCGGTTGAAATGGAACTCCTTTTCGAGTTCCAGCACCTGTTGCCGAGAATAGGCAGTCCGAGCTCTTCTGCTGTCCGCTTCGTCACCCATATCGTTCACTGCGAGGTTGGGTCGGGAAACAGCCACACGCACGGTATCATTGTGGGGGTGGGACGGGGTATTCCAGATACATGCGAGTACAAACTCGACATGCTATCTGGGTACACTCACATAATAAGGGGGCAGAGACCTTCTTGGGTATAAAAGGGAAATAATTTGCTTCGTAGCTGGTCAGGCCATCCAGGGTAAATAAAGGGACGGAGACCCATTGGTACCCTTTGTTGGGATGCACCTTGCATGCGGCTGATCATAGGAAAATGCTCGTTTTCTCACCCTGTAAAGCCCTACAACTCGCCCAAAGCAATTGGTCTTTGGAAATGGCAGTCGTTCATTTGGAAAACTACAGTCGGAAGGATGAGCTGTCAAAACTTGTGTCCAGTGGTGCTCACTAGGCTCACCTGTGCTCACGTGTGCCTTCTTCATCCATGGGTAGACCACAGGCTGCCTCCGCTCATCCTTTTCGCTTTGGCTGGACGAACTCTTCACCATGCATGACTTGGACTCAGCTGATGTGGCTCCCCCGTGCGCGCCATCCGTACCTCGTGGCTTCCCAAGGCCATGATCGTAGCTGCATGGGCGTCCAGGGAACCCGGTGGTAGTGCTGGGCTGAGCGAAGAACTCTTTTCCAGCTTCTGAGATGTAGTTTCCTTGAGAGTATTCTTCGCATGGTGGGAACGTGGTCTCCACAAAATCGGCGTTCATCAAATAAGAACTCATACTCATTAATTTACTTTGGGGGATGGGGGGGAGAGGGGGGTGAGAAAGAAGGAAATGTTTTTTCTTCCTGCGATCGTTTTTTTTTCTGTCTTTTCTCCTCCCGTGCGAGGCCGCCCTCTCCAACCACACGTGCCACTGTGAGCCAATGGGAACCCGCAGCAAGCCCGGTATGAAACAGACCCAAGGTAAGGCACCCAGACTGTTCATAGCACACAGGGCCCACTGGAGGTGCGTGCCGGCTTTATAGGCCTTTTGGGCGACCTCAGGGCAAAGTCCCTAGCGAGACACGATCTTCAGAGCACTTCTCAACATCACTAGGTGACTCTACTGGGTCCCTTGATGTTAGCGATGGGAAACACCGGCTCACGGGTGGCGATAATTGGACATTCAGGCCAGGCCATCCTTCAAATACCGTCATATGAGGTTGTTTTTACAAACTTGTATTAGTTTCTCTGTCGGGTACAGTAGAGCACTTCGCTCTGTACCCGAGTGAAACTTGAGTTCGCACTTTGTGAGATATCTGTTGGTGCGAAGGAGAATAAATGTTATAATTTATTAAGACCACATTACATGAGAATAATCACGAGACTAATAAAATAAAACATTGACTGTGGAAAACAAATACGCATGGATTAAATAATTATTGATTTCCATGTGTGGAAGAATCTTGCTTGAGGATTTGCCAGATGTGCACTGTGTAGATCAACGTGTGAATGATGCAATCATCTAAATCTATACATCTGACCCCCCCCCCTCCCCTCAACAGGGCCAGATTAACCTTTTTGGGGCATGGTGCCAAACAAACATGTGAGCTGTCATTTGTATACAAAAAATTTTTTACACCTTTCAAATAGTTTGCTTTTCAAAAGTAGCATTAAATATATATATATATATATATATATATAATATATATATATATATATGTTCTTTATTGAAATGTAACAGGATTTTTACATTTGAAAAACTTCTGGTTATGTGGTTATGGACCCATTCTGAGTGTGGGCCTGCTGAGACGCCATTGTAAATCCAATGTTACCCTCACTCAGTAGTTACAGCTTGGTGACATCACTTGACAGGTTGAAGGAAATATATATATATATATATATATATATATATATATATATATATTTCCTTCAACCTGTCACAGTGATAGTTGGAGGCATCTGCTAACACTGGTTGTTGGAGGACAATAAAGATCCCACAGTGTCTTTTATGAAGAGTATGCAAATTATCCTCGACTCTGTATATACAAAAAAGGGCAAGCTGAACAATTTACAAACTCCTGTCACCTCCAGTCAAATGTCAGGTCTGCCCAACCAGTTCATGAAGGATCTGGGATGACAACGGTTGTACAACGTATACACACATATAGAGAAGTTAAAAACATGATTATATAGAAATATTGAAAACCACGTCTAGCATATAATCCTGCTCATCCTTTATCACAGGTTCAGCTTTCGTACAATTGTGATTACCTTTATCAACAAAATACTATCGGGCACATGCTTTGTTCGATTAAGGGCCTCATTAAAGATACCTGTATGAATGCCGGTACAACGTGTAATAATTTCTATAGTACCTAAGAAATTAACTTCAATATTGTTGGTCATTTAAATAATTTTCCCTTCTTTATTTAAATAACCATTATAATTAATCCATGTGCCCAATATTAGTACCACAGACAAATGCATTCCCACTTACAAACATATCAATACGAGGTGTATTTCATTATAATACATGAGTACGTATCTACATATCTGCATACCAGTATGTACAGTGCCATATATAATTCATTTAATAAGTAAATGGCACATACAAGGTACACTTATCTTTTTCAATCTTTGTAATTATTTACAATACGTAGTGATTAGTACATTCGGTATTATGCTCACAATATCGGATAGATTTGAATAAATGAAAATATACTTTTTTGCAGCATGCAATACACACTCGCAATGAATGTCTTTTATGAAAACTATTTCAACTTTTAATAAAGTTAATCAAATACTCAATACTTACTCAACTATCCAGAAAAGGAGGCCAAATGTTTGTGACGCGAGGATGAATTTTTCTCTCTCAGTTTGAAATTGTTCAAGTCATCGGCACGTTGAAAGTAAAGATAACTTTTGTTGAAAGTGAAGATAATTTTTGTTGAAAGTAAAGTAAAGATAACTTTTCTCGATGTTATGAGCAAAAGCAAACCAGAGCTTCGTCTTTTTTTTTCTGCAAGATACTCTAACGTCACACGAGACGCCATCTTGAAATGCGACCCCATTGGTAAAGCGCGTGGTCGAACCGAATGATTAATCCTGCAATTTTATAGCAAACTTTATGAGAAAATGTCCTTTCCTTATTAGCCAATGCGGATAAAAAAAATTCAGAGAACCACAGATTAGTTGCAGGGAGACGTGAGTTAGGATGCTTGTCTGAGACAAGTCAATTGTGCGGCAATTTACCGGCAGTTTACCCACGGGTTACCGGCGATGTATTAATGATTTCGCAGTTAATACTTAATAGCATTTTTTAGGGAAGAGGATGCAAAAAATGTGAACAACTAACCTGGAATAAGTATTGATTAAGATAAATTAAAATACGTCAATAAATATACAGTCGAAGGAAAATACGAAAAGTTTTTACATAAACTTGAAGAGATAATAACAAGTTAGAGTAGGCTATTGATTAACAATGGGTCCTTCACGCACCATATTATTATTGATTATTCCATATCACATTATTCTATAATAACAACGTACATTGTTTTTAACAACTTTAAGAAATGATACTGATTATGTTTGAGGATTAGCGTTTGTGTTTATATTTGAAGTGAGTCTTATTTCTTAGATATTATTGAAACATCAACTGGTGTCCCGCAGACATGTACCCACCATGTAACCCGAGCACCCAACCACTGCCCCATGCCTCAAACATCTCCATACACCACAACACTACCCTGTCCCGCAAGCACCCCAAGAACCCCAAGCACTTCAAACACATCCACACCACTAGCAGTTCTGTATATCCCAAATAACACAGAGCACCCCAAACATCACCACTCACTCCAAAAACTACCGTATACCACCAAAACCACCACCGCATACCAAAACACGACCATGTACTCCAAGCACTCCTGTGTATCCCAAACATCACTGCATACTCAGAGTACTCAGAACACCACCGCACACACCCTGAACACCACCGTGTACCCCAAGCACCCCCCTCATATCCCAAGGACCCTGAACACCACCATACACCCCGAGAATCTTTCCACACGAGAAGTACTGGCTTCACCTTCACAAAAGACCAAAATGAGTCGTGTGCTTCCATATATAATTTGTGTAAAATTTTGTATCACTGATATCGATGGTACAAGGTCCTTACTGATTGCACTTGTAAAACACTATGTGTACGATGAGGAATTAAAAGCATAATACGTCACAGACATGGCAAGTTATTTACACGCATTGACTGCCTGAGCTCATTTTCCTACAAAATAACAGATATCAGCTGTAAGGTTTACATTATTTGACGATGAATCATAATGGAACTAAGGACTTGTTTCCCAAACTATGGACTTACCGAGTCAAAGACTATGTTTGACGGTGGAAATGTTTCGTCCATTGTTGTAAGTATGCGATCTGCAGTTTTGTTTCGGATGTGGGTGAATGGCGCCGAGGTGGAGTGAGCGAATTCCAGGTCTAAGTACATCCTGTTAAAAGGATCAATCAGATGGACATCCTGAAATGACCGTGCTCGCCTCGTAGCTCGTAACTTTGCATTATCTTGCTCTTCAAACCATTTAAAGAGGAAACAGTGGAACAAAGGAATATGGAACCATATCATCATGAAACAGCCATTGTTTGAACTAAGTGTGGAATTCAACTGTAGTGTTCAAAAGCACTTTTGATGATTGGTGTCTGTCCATATGAAGCAAGCAAGGATGAAGCTAGCTGTCCACAGCACATTCCTGACATGTTACATCAGCTGTTGTAGCTTGCAGTGTCGGAAAATCACGAGGCTACTCAAGCGACTCATGCGGTTTTTCTCTCATTTTAATTAATTACATGATCAAAGAGATGTTGACGTGGTTAATCATAAAACCACACCACGCAATTCCATTCACAGAGCTGAGGATTTACTTTCACAGAGTGGGTTTGTTCTTCGTTTTTCCTTGGCCCTGGCTTTACATTATGTTGCTTACCTTCTTCCCTATTCCTATTATCCAGGCTCATAGAAGAGCGTGGAGACGGAGGAAAAAGGCAACAAACTTACGTGGGCCATATTTGGATACAAGCAAGGGAATTTGAACAAGGGAAGTCACTGTTCAGTTCCCCTTCACATGGTTGATTGCAAGAGGCAGACATATTTAGGTCCAATTTGTATCATGTGTCATCTGAGGTGTTAATATACACTGTGCACTACGAGGTGATAGCAATTTTCATGATTGAGGTGTAATAGACCTTTTCCTTTGCCTCAGTTATGTTTGGACTTCTGTGTTGTTAAGCCTGAAGGCATGTTGAAAATGTCTTTGAAATAAGACATACAAGAATGTATCAACTGCTGTATCGGTATGTTTTTTTTTCTTTCTCTGGGATGAAGTTGGAGCTGTTTTCAAAAAGCATTCTAGTGCCCTGAGGACATTCAAGAGCAAACACCGAAGTGGAAACTGGCTCCTCCCATAAGTAAATGGGTTTAAGGGGAGATAGACAAATTAACCCATCCCTGAAAGGGTGTTGGGGTGTAATCTGTTTGCCATACCAACGCCTTTGATTTATGGGTGAACCTAGTCCACAAAACCCAGCTAGAATACTGAAAGTCATTAGTATGCCAGCTGGGTTTTTATGTTAATACTCTGATGGCAGCCATGTTGATTCCCCTGAAAGCAACAATGAAATAGCAATTAGCATGGTTGTAACATGCTTAGAAACCAAATCTTGAATATTGTTGTCTTAAGTTTGATTATAAACCCACAACCTTTGAGATGGCAGTCCAATGTCCTCATCACCAAGCCACCATGCTAACATGCCAGACCAGTTTTTCAAGATCTTGAATGACAGGTCACAAGGGTTTATTATTCTCTCAAACTCTGGTTCAAAACTTATCTTTGTCTACATCCTCCTGGTTAACTTTTCCAATCCTATACTCACAGGCCTTTGTCAGCTATGCAACACATGGTAGCCAGCAGGGTTTCACAAATGTCCATATTTCTAGGCCAATATCTGGGGTTGGGAATAACAATTTGGCAAAGGAACAGTACCATCAAATTTCTGTACATTTCCAAATGATCTATAATGGAACTCTGAAGACTAGTTAAACAAAAGTAATAAACATGTAATTCCTTCATGTAATTCTCTCTTTAATATTTTTTTATTTTTCGCTGAGCACATTCAATATTTCAAGTGTTACAAAAACCTGATTATGTAGACACCCCAAAGACCTGCGAAGTCAACATTCAGATTCTACTGGTTTGTTTTCTAATGGTAGGAGTTAATTTGCTGATCCAAGTCGATGTTTTTGATATAAATTTTGCCATTCAATTGGCCAACCTTTCAGTTTATTTTGTTGCTGATGTTTACACTCAGCTGTTGCTATTTTCATTATTCTCTCTTTCGGTTCACAGTTCACTATCCCACTCCTGACACCACTTATGACATTATTTGCAACCTTTTCCCATAACACTATAGTTTTTAATTGTCATGAGCAAATGCTTACTGGACCAGAATTAAGGGACACATCAGAGGGAGATTTGGAGGAAGAATGGGCATGGGAAAGAATGGCATCAAAAAGGGGGGGGGGGGCACAGGGGTTGAACAAGTTGGATACAAGCTTAAACACAGCAAGAAGAGGAAGGGAAACCAAGGATAAAAACTGTGGAACAAAAACCAAAAAAAGAGGATGAGGCTGAAAAACAGAATAACCTGGAAAGGAAGGGTTGCTTTGGGGAGGGTTACAAAGGGTAGAAAATATGAGTATGGATGGCGGATCTCCTGAGGTGGTGGTGAGGATCCATCTTGAAGCTGTGGATTTTATGTTGAAGCCCTAGGTGGGTAGAACAGAATGAGGAAGTTGGTTACACAGGTGAAATAAAAGAGTAACAAATTAGTGTAGGTGAGCAGTCAGCCTGGATATCTGGAGTTTCACCGGAAGGTAGTTATCAGTAGACCACGTGTGTTCTGCAGAAGCCTGGGGGTGGGGTGGGGAAGGAGGCGGACAGGGCAAGACAAGGGCAAAGGTTGCAAGACCAGAAATTAGGTGGTAGAAGATAGAGGCCACTGACCTGTCAGTAATTTGAGAGTAACAGATTCAGATACTTAGGTTCATCATGGGAGATACCAATGATTTTGAGATCCTTATTTTCCACAACATCTATAAATGCAAGGTATGAGTCAGGGGTGTCAGTCCAAAGGAGAGAGCAGGACTCCATCAAGCATCAGATGAAGGCCTTGCAAGTTCATTAAAGTTCAGATTTTCCAAGGAAAGACTTTTCACATTGGAGGATGCCCAGTTGGTGACTGGGATTGAAAGCCAACTTTGATGGTTTTCCCAGGAAAGATTATGGCAAATGGTGTGAAGCAAAAGTTTGAGTGACTGAACTTTTTCAATAGGTTTGTTAAGGAAGTAGATCATGGGTTCATCTGACAGTCCTTTCAGAGAGACAGAGTGAGAGAGTGTGGGGTTTGTCAGAGTTCAAAGACATATTCCAAGTGTTGGACCAGCTCCTGATTCTATCAAGATCTGCAGAGGAAAGAGACTGTTGCCTGCCTACTTAATGGAGGTGAGATGCCACAGCAGAGGGTGGAGTCATCAGCAAAGAGATAAACAGGATTTTCCAGAGAATTGGAAAAATCGTTGATGAAGATGAGGGACAGGACTGTGCCCAAGACACTGCCTTGGGGCACTCCAGTCTCAACAGAGAAGGGAGACGAGAGGATCCCGTTTAGAGCCACATACTCACTACTGTCAGATCAGGTCAGATTAAATCTGTGACTTGCTACAGGTACCAGGTAAACCTGTACTAAGCTGTTCTATGGTCGGGTTGTCGGCGAATAAACCATCTCCCCCACCCAAGTTTCTTGGTGAGGAGGGTGTATGATATGGACACCCAGCAGGATGAAGAATAAAACCTATCAAAGGGTGGAGGAGCTCGTTGTGAGCCAACAGCCATCCATATCTAGTGCTGAACTGTGTCTGCGGACGTCCTCTGGCAGTTTGGTTACTTTTTATTAGGAGGTTGGTGACAGGATTTGTACTCCGGTCACCGGAAAACCCTTCATTCCGCAAAACAATCCAAAAGCATTTTAAAAATCTGAAAACCCACTCCGTGGGAGTACCTCCTGTGCAGTGTCCCTTTGCAGGGCAGCTCACCGGATGATGGGATTGGGGCAAAGCCTTCGGGAACCCCAATCTTTGATGAGAGGAGGGAAACCACTGGGTAATATTCCCAGGTCAGATTGTGGGAGAGTGTGTCTGGGTGGTGCTGACCTGTCGTCTACCAGACGGCGGTCTCATTGGGTTAACTTGAGGCAGTCCCTTCGGGTGTGTGACTGGAATTTCCTATCCCGAACAGAGGATGACCACCTGTCTCTGTTATCATCCAATTTCAAGTGCTTGGACATCGGTATTGCAGCACTCTCTGAAGTTCGGAGAACGGATTGCAGCGAGATCATGACGGGTGGTTACACCTACTATTGGCCTGGTCACTCTGATGGTTACCATGCCCAAGGAGTTGCTGTAGCTGTGTCCAATAAGCTGACTCCAATGATAATTGAGGCAACACCGGTAACGAGCATATTATGAGACTAAGGATTCGTCACTCCTTTGGTGTCATGTCCCTGGTCTCTGAACATGCTCCAACTGAGGCGAATGATCTCACCGTGAAGGACGCATTCTATGCCACGCTCGAGTTTGTGGTTGATCATGCCCCAGGCAAGATACTCTTCCTGTCTTGGGGATTTCAATGCATCGACTGCAACTGGTAGGGATGTTATGAGATGTGTGTTAGTCCCCATGGGTCTGGAACTGTGAAGCAGAGTAGACTAAGTTCCTTAACTTTGCAAGAAGTCATGGACTTAGGGTGGCTGTTTCATGGTTTCAGCACCCACAAGCTCATCGCTGGACTTGGTATTGCAACGCTGGCGGTGTGGCAAAGGAGATTGACCATGTGTTCATTGATGGCCGCTGGAGGATGATCCAGAACTGCAGGTCTACCGGAGTACTCAATTTCTCAACAATGACCACCAGCTTGTTGTAGCAACTTTTAAGTTGCAGCTTAAATCCAGGAGAATGGTACCATCCCAGCTTAGGCTGGATGTTGGCAAGCTCAAGGATGAGAGGGCAACTGAGGAGTTTGTGAACAAGCTGAGGGGTGATTTGGGAGGTTGGGGTGCCTTGGGGGATCCTGAAGAGTTGTGGAGTACCTTCAAGACCATCGTCCTTGATGTTGCTGGTGGATGTCTTGAAACTCATCGGAAGGCGAAGAAGAATTTTGTGTTTCAAGGGACGCTGGGTACCATTGCCCAGAGTCGCAGGGCCAGGCTGAATGGCAGAGCTGAGCTGTTCAGGGAGCTGAGGCATAAAACTGTACGTGTACGAAGGGTGGACAAGGAGGCCTATGTACAAGGAATCTGTGAAGGGGTGGAGCATCACTTGTGGTCAAGTGATTCTCGGCCTGTTTAAAGGGAAATTTGCGCATTGCGTTCACCCAAGCCCATCCCTCGCTGTACTGCAGTTAGAGCAGAGGGTGGTAGGGTCTTGACAGAGGAGTCCGATGTGAAAGCATCCTGGGCCGGTTACTTTGAGGGCTGTACCAGGCTGATCCACCAGCTGTCGAGTTGGATGTCAGGGGTGTTACAATCCCCGTTGCTGACCCTTCAATCAACTGGGTCCACCTTTGTTTGTGGAAACACAGGCTGCAGTGAACCGGTTGAAATGGGTAAAGCTCATGGATCTGCTGATCTACTGATCTGGGTAAAGCTGAACTTCTCAAAGCTGGTGGAAATGCTGCACTCATGTCGTTGCATGCAGTTCTGTGCTCTGACTGGAACACAGGCATCCTCCAACTGACTGGAAGAGGGGCCTTGTTGTCCCTCTCTGGAAAGGGAAGGGTGATCTCCAAGACTGCATCAACTACCGAGGGGTGACGCTGCTCTCAGTGCCGGGCAAGGTCTTTGCTCGGATAAATCTTGAAAGGATTCGCCACCGTCTCCTTGAGCACCAGCATTTAGAGCAGTCAGGGTTTATACCAAAGAGGTCAATGATTGACTGTATCCTTGCTCTTCGGGTCCTCACCAAACACAGATGAGAGTTTCGGCAGGGGCTGCTTGCAGCCTATGTTGATCTCTACAAAGCATTTGGTTCAGTGAATTGGGATGCCATCTGGAGGATTCTTGGTCTTTGTGGGGTGCCACCAAAACTGATTGACCTGATGTCTGAACTATACTCTGCTACTGAGAGTACTGTGAATGTGGTGATACCATCTCTGACTTATTTCCAGTTGTTATGGAGTTCGTCGGGGGTGTGTACTGGCCCCCACACTTTTCAGCACTTGTATGGACTGGATTCTGGGGAGGATGTCAGAGACATCAAGCTGCAGTGCATCGTTTGGGAATGTCAAGATCTCTGACCTTGATTTCGCAGATAATGCAGTCATATTTGCGGAGACTCTAGATATCCTTTTGGGGACCCTCGAGGTGTTGAATGAAGATTCAGAGCCGCTGGGATTACGGGTTTTCTGCATCAAAACTAAGTGCTTTCAATGACATCTTAGATGCTGCTATCCTGTCTGTACCTGTTTGTGGTGAGGATGTTGAGGTCACGGAGAGATTCACTTACCTTGGCAGTGATATTCATTTCTCTGCTGGCTGTGAGCCAGAGGTCAACAGATGTTGGTCAAGCATGGGGCATGGGGAGTCATGGATTCACTGGATCATGGGGTGTGGCACTGCCGGTACCTGTGCAGGAGGATGAAAAACGGAGTCTTCAGGTCCTTGGTGCTTCCAGTCTTGCTCTACGGATGTGAGACTTGGACTCTGACCAGAGATCTGAAACAGAGACTTAATTCCTTTGGTACCAGGTCTCTTCGGAGAATCATTGGCTCTCGTGGTCAGACTTTGTGTCCATTGAGCGGTTGCTGAGAGAGACTGAAATGAGATTTATTACCTGAATAGTCCGTGAGCATCACCTGCGGCTGTTTGGGCATGTGGCTCGTTTTCCTGACATTGATCCTGCTCACCAGATTCTCTTAGCAAGGGAGCCTCGTGAGTGGAGGAGAGCAATGGGCTGACCACGTGCCTCGTGGTTGCAGCAGGTTGATCAGCATCTCAAGGAGATGGGGATGGGCCAGGCATCTGCCTGGGGGGTGGCCAGATGGAGGCCCCTGGAATACCAGCTGTAAATGGACACTGTGACGCACTGCTCTGGTGCATGCTCCGATACCTGACCTGACCTGACTCACTACACGAGTGGAGGGAGTCAGAAAGCCATGAGAGGAGGTGGCCTTGGATGCAGTAGGCAGAGAGTTTGGTGAGAAACGCAGGATACCACACAAGCAAATGCTTAAGATATGTCCAGAGAGATGACCCTGATCTCATGTCTGAGAATGAGGGGCTCCATCCCTTGTTGGGAGTGTAGAAGCAGCATGTCCAGGTTGGAGTGACCTGTTTGAATCTGAACTGCTGATCTGAGATCAAGCTGTTGGAGAAAAGGAAGGATTTGATGTCATTCATGATGATAAATTGCATGACTTTGCTTGTAATTGGAAGTAAGTAATCGGCCTGTAGTTTATAGTTTCTGTGCCATGTTTGTATATTGCAGTGATGTTCGCTGACTTCCAAATATATGTAAGGTGACCAAGAGAAAATGATAGGGGAAACATGGTTGATAGGAAGAGCAAGAGTGGCAGATCAGGTTTTTAGGACACATGTGCTGATTCTGTCCAAGGCTGTTGCATCATTGGAATGGAGGTTTGCAAGAAAATTCTCCATCTTCAGTTCTCCCAAAAAATTAGCCACCTGTTCAGGAGCATTTCAGTATTATAAGGTAGGGTAGATATAGGGAACAAGGAGTTCGGTATATGAGATTTGGAAGCAAACATGGAATTGAGGCATTTAGCTTTCTCAAAAGCAGAGTCGTTTGTGGTGCCATTTGAAGTTATGGAAGGGAGGGGAGGGGAGCATACACCAGAGATAGGCTTGAGAAGGCACCGCCAGGACATTTATGTTGCAGACAAGATTGAAGGTTCAGCCTTGAGGTTGGCCACAACGCTTTCTGGATCTTCTGAGAGTGAATACACACTTGTTGATCTGAGGTTGCTTTTGATTATATTTGCCTTGCAGGAAAAGAAGGCAATTTTTAAAGTAACCATGGGATTCAGTGTGCCAGGGGTGAGAGTATGGGTGTGTTATCTACAGATGAGATAGGATACACTTGTGTATAAGGAAGAGCAGGCTTTTGTGGAAGAATTTCCCGGTGACATTAATATTAGGAGAGGTGGAGATGGAAGACCAGTCCTGAAGTCAGCCTAAGTGAACTGCCAGACTCTTTGAAGCTGAGACTTCCAAAGAGATTTACTTTAACAACAGCCAGAGATGTGTTGACTCTCACAAGAACATTGTCGAAAGAACCAATTGAATGTCGAGGAACAGGAGACATTAGCAGGAAAAGTGGCCGTAACCCCAAGTCCAGAAGGGAGGATATGTCCTGGCCAGAAAGTGCAGAAATCCTGATCAGAAAGTTCACAGATTGGGTCAGGCCTATGGAGTCACGTAAGTCCTTTGCTGTGGTGCTGTGGCTGGTTGAAGAAGCACCAACTCCCAGCCAATTGGCAAAGTGACATTTCAAAATTTAAAGGCAAAACTTGTAAAGCATTATCATGCAAAACATTCTTTAAAATAACAGGAACAATTTTTCTTCAAAACAGTCACTCAAACTGCATCAGATGGAGCTTGATGTTATTTTGGAACATTGTTTCTGTATTTTACTATTATTCGACAATCCTTCACCAATGTCTCCTGCTGCTACTTTTGAGTGAGTTGCATCTCATTATGATCTACTACCACCACTGAATACAAACTGAAGACATTGTCAGAGATTTATTGAGAATGTTCGTCAGAGAGACTTCATTGTCAGAGTTGGAAATTTTGCTTGTTGCTCTTGGGTGGCTATTTCAACAAGAGCTGTAATTCTCATTTTTTGAATGTATGGTGGGTATTCAGCTTGTCTGGGACTTTTCATAAATAACATGACAATGCAGTGGCGATATTCTTCCTTTTTTAACCAATTACTGGCTGCTGATCTAACCTTGCCAACAATCTCCAGTTTTTCTGGATGGTTCATAATCAATGTGTCTTTATCTATGGCAGAACCCAGCATTAAATAATTGTTGATAGACCAAGCTTCTTAAACATATATATATATATATATATATATATATATATATATATATATATATATATATATATATCATAGTATTTTAAAACCAAGAGGTTTACCCTGTGATTATTCTCATTCCTTGTAGGTCTCGTTAAGACAAAGTTTCGAAACTCTGTATTTGTAGAAGCTAAAAGTTTGTCTTTTTGACCCATCTTACTTTATTTTTCGTGCCAGGTTGGACTCTAAATCTTACGAGGTTGCCTTCCTTACATCTGATTAGCCTGGGTTGTTTCCCCCATTTATGCTCACATCAGTATCTTTCTTAGTTGTGTTCTGTTAATGACAAAATCAAATATTTTATTATTAACCAATATTTTAATTGCTGTAAGAAATGTATTTAATTGCTTTTAAAATTGTTTTGATGACTTTTAGATCTCTTTTTGTTTGTTGTGTTTGGCAGAAATAGGATTTTCAATACTTTGTTGATTTTGTTGCAATTGTTATATAACATTTTAAGATAAAGAATAGTTAAAGGAATATGGTATAGTTTTGAAATAAGAATGATGCAGGATGTCATATCTTCAGATCACTATGTCAGAAGACATCGTTGAAGAAGGGATGGAATCAAACAATAAACTATCTCGCTCATTTGACATGTCCTTAAAAGGTGTGTCTCAAGAAAAATGCCAGTAAGACTATCTTGTCAATTGCAAAAGCAACTGGTCACTATTTATCTTAATAATTACTCTTATTCATGAATGTATGGAAAGCACACAGTAGTGAATGAAGCATGAACAGAATGCTGGGAGAATAGACATGGATCACACTGATTGACCCGCAAGAGAATGACATAATTGGGAAAGTTACCCATTTGAAGGAGGGCTACATTGGACTCGTTGGTTGTGATAAAACATCGTGCATGGAAGTGCTTGGAAGATCTGTGCCGAGTTCATTCAGAGTGAGGCAGAGCTGTTCAGAAGCAAATGACCATTGTAGGTCACAGAGTTTGCTGCTAGGGGAGTAATGGATTGCTGGACCATTGTCTGAGTTACACAAACCTCAAACCAGCTGAGCCATGGATGAGACCTCATGAAGAGAGGTATTTATGCCAGCCACAAACACAATTAAAGAAAATTATGTTGCAGATTTTCATAACACAAATGTGTGGGTTTTTTGGGGGGTTTTTGTACACAATATTGAGGCTTCTATCAGAGCTAACACACAGAACATATAACAAAGGGAGCAGGAGACAAGTGGGGCAGGAGAGAAAAGCACAAAACAGTGGGGAACAAAGACATTAGGAGATCTGTGGAAGGGAGAGAGATGGGGTGATGTATATGGGATAAACAAGATGGACACTACAGGGACTTTCAGAAAGGAAAGCAGGGAGTTTGAAGGAGTGGGTTTGGGGTGGATAACGGGGTAGAAAGTCATTGTTTTGGATGGGGAAGATAAGGATGGTGGTGAACAGCTGTTTTGAATACCTGGAGGGAAGAGTGGGATGAAGAGAATGTGGGAGTTTGTTCAGATGTGGGAAAAAAGAGAATGAAAGAAATAAGGTGAACAGTGATTCTTGATTTTGGTAGTTTCGCCAGAAGGGGGTTGCTGGTGGACCTTGAGTACCCTGTGGAAATATGGGGGGACAGATCACAGACAGCAGGGACGGGTTGGGGGGGCGAGGCCAGAGAGGAGACGGTAGAAAACAGAAAGACCACCGACCTGCCTGCGGTGAAACAGTGAGAGACGCAAAGACTCAGCCTCATCGCGGGAGATACCAATGATCCTAAATGCCTTGGATTTCACAGCGTGAAGCCGAGAAAGGTGAGAGGTGGGAGCACCAGCACACAGGGGAGAGTAGTACTTCATCAGCTGCAGACAAAGCTTTTCTTGGTCGAGCTCATGTGCCAAGGAAGAATTTTGGACAACGGAGGACCTAACAGCTATTTACCTTAATAATAACAACTGGTAGATATTTACCTTATTATTACAACTGGTAGCTATTTACCTTAATAATTACAACTGTAGGCATTTACCTTAATAATCAATGATAGCTGTTTACCTCAATATTACAACTGGTAGATATTTACCTTAATTATTACAACTGGTAGATATTTACCTTAATAATTTAAACTGGAGCTATTTCCGTTAATAATTACAACTGTAGATATTTACCTTAATAATTTCAACTGGTAGCTATTTACCTTAATAATTACAATGCGTAGATATTACCTTATTATTACAACTGGTAGCTATTTACCTTAATAATTACAACTGGTAGGCATTTCCTTAATAACAAACGGTAGCTATTTACCTTAATAATTACAACTGGTAGCTATTTACCTTTATAATTACAACTGGTAGCATTTACCTTTATAATTACAACTGGTAGCTATTCCCTTAATAATTACAACTCGTGCTATTTACCTAATATATTACAAGTAATAGCTATTTACCTTAATAATTACAACTGGTAGGCATTTACCTTAATTATTAAAACTGTAGCTATTACCTTAATAATTACAACGGTAGCATTTACCTTTATAATTACAACTGGTAGCTATTTACCTTAATAATTACAACTCGTAGCTATTTACCTCAATAATTACAAGTAAATAGCTATTTACCTTAAATAATTACAACTGGTAGCTATTTTCCGTAATAAGTACAACTGGTAGCTATTTACCTTAATAAATACAACTGGAGCTATTTACCTTAATAATTACAACTGGTAGCTATACCTTAACAATTATAAACTGGGACTATTTCCTAAATTACAACTGGAGCTATTTACCTTAATAATTACAACTGGTAGATATTTACCTTAATAAATTTCAACTGGTAGCTATTTACCTTAATAATTACAACTGTAATATACCTAATTATTATCAACTGGTAGCTATTTACCTTAATAATTACAACTGGTAGCATTACCTTAATTATTACAACTCGTATCTATTTACCTTAATAATTACAACTGGTAGGCATTACCTTTATAATTACAACTGGTAGCATTTACCTTTACAATTACAACTGGTAGCTATTTCCTTAATAATTACAACTCGTAGCTATTTACCTCAACTAATATTATAAGTAATAGCTATTTACCTTAATAATTACAACTGGTAGCATTTACCTTAATTATTACAACTGGTAGCTATTTACCTTAATATATTAGAACTGGTAGCATTTACCTTATAATTACAAACTGGTAGCTATTTACCTTTATAATTACAAATGGTAGCTATTTACCTTATTAATTACAACTGGTACCATTTAACTTAATAAATACAACTTTAGCTATTTACCTTAATAATAACAACTGGTAGATATTTACCTTAATTATTACAACTGTAGCCATTTACCTTAATAATTACAACTGGTAGCTATTTACCTTAATAATTAAAATGTTGGCTATTTACCTATAATTACAATGTAGCTGTCTACCTCAATAATTACAAGTAATAGCTATTTACCTTAATATATTACAACTGGTAGATATTTACCTTAATAATTACAACTGTAGCTATTTACCTTAATAATTACAACTGGTAGCCATTTAACTTAATAAATACAACTGCTAGCTATTTACCTTAATAATAACAACTGTTAATTATTACCTTAATTATTACAACTGGTAGACTATTTACCTTAATAATTACAACTGGTAGGCATTTACCTTAATAATTACAATGAGTAGCTGTTTATCTCAATAATTACAACTGTAGATATTACCGTTTATTATCAACTGGTAGATATTTACCTTAATAATTCCAACTGGTACTATTTCCGTTAATAATTACAACTGTAGGAATTTACCTTAATAATTACAAATGGTGGCTATTTACCTTAATAATTACAATGAGTAGCTGTCTACCTCAATAATTACAAGTAATAGCTATTTACCTTAATAATT
>CM068956.1:102014570-102026060 GCA_035128595.1 Eptatretus atami | reverse complement strand
TATTTACCTTAATAATTACAACTGGTAGGCATTTACCTTTATAATTACAACTGGTAGGCATTTACCTTTACAATTACAACTGGTAGCTATTTCCCTTAATAATTACAACTCGTAGCTATTTACCTCAATAATTATAAGTAATAGCTATTTACCTTAATAATTACAACTGGTAGGCATTTACCTTAATTATTACAACTGGTAGCTATGTGGCCATTTCATTAGGACCGACATTAGCCGGAAGGACCTGTTTCTGGAAGCACCGATCATTGGTGGATGTTAACTGATCTCACAGACAAGTTACAAATCCTGCCACTTAAGTTGAACGGCAAGGCCTGGCCAGCTGTGTTCGTGAAAGACTTCAGCGGCTTAAAACCGTCCCTGGTCCGAACCCACTAAAGAAGGTGGGAAATAATGGGCTCATTATGTGTAATAGTAGTGGCTCGTAGTGTCGTAGCTGTTTATCTTCTTTTTTTAGCGCCTTATTTTTTGAAAAGGTTGCTTTAAGTTGGGCCACTTACTGTGTACGTGGCATTCTGTTTCCCTCTCCACCAGCACACCACACCTCCAAACTGTTAAGGATGGCCCTCCGGAAAAGTATGCAATCGTCGTACAGTTCAACACTTTGTTAGGTAATTATTATATTCATCGGATAACACGCTTGTAACTGCCTGTTGTTTAGTCAGTGTCGCTACGATTTATAAAACCCTGCGTGAAAACCTGGTTATCTTTTCGAAATGCCAACCTGAGTCGGGTGACATAAGCGACTCCTTGCGTTCATGGACCATATTAAGGCCAGGAAATTGATATGAGTCAAAATGAATAAGCTCTCATGGCATTATGTAGTGTCCTGGCCTGAATGGCTGTTGTTTCTGAAAATGTTTGAAGCCGTCGTCGTGTTTCCAACAGGTTGTACTAGCAGTGCCTTGTTACCACCGCGAAAGACGTTTGGACAACTGATCTCGTTTCAAACCGATGAAAGTTGGGCAGAAGGCAATTGCTTCAGGTTTACATTGTCTATTAGAGTCCTTACCGGCCTTTTGGGATCATTGCACTAGAGGTTCACTTTTTAAACAAATTTGTTAAATGTGAGTGAATGGGCCTCTTGACCACCTCCCAATTAATGTCTATTTCCCATCCAAGGAGCACAGAGCATTGTGAGTGGTGTGCTACCCAGCTGAAAATGAAAGAGCAAAAATTGCAGAAATGCAACGGCCCAGCTGCGTAAGCAGCCAATTTTTGCTTTGCTTGATCTTTCCCATTTCCATCGCAAACCAAAACTGAGGCCACGCGGTCCATCTTCACCATCCCTTATTTATCTTTGTTTTTTTTTTTCCAGATGAGAACCGCTTGGTTTTGCGCAACCTCGGTGAAGGCGATTTGGACAACAGGTGGGCAGGCGCCAATTACATTTTGTATGAAATCAGTGATTAGCAAAGCTGCGGCGGATCATGGGCGAAACCTCTCCTGCTTCCCAAATTTGACACCTCTTGAAGCAACAACTGATTTGTTTATGTGTCACACCCCCGCATTCTTCATTTCTTCAATCATTCACACAACTTGCCTTTCCTTTCCCTTTCACAATCTTGAGGTGTGACGTGTCTTCACAACAGATCATCCGTTTCGTAACTAGTCCGTACTAACTCCAGAATTTGAATTCCGCCCAGTAAAAAATTTTAGACGTTTCACATAAAAATCATGGGAATGCCGGGCAAAGACTGGAATATGTGCGGCACGGGCAGAGGGCGGGCTTGTGGCAGTCATCCATTGATGCGATGTTGCTGTAGACTGGCCCTTCTCGCTGTTTGGAAGACATGTTTTACACAATTGAGACAATTCTGGGCGGGAATTACTCAGGGGTTTGATGCTACACTGGCACCATTAAGCTTTATTGAAGACATGTTACACATTTTGCAGAAATTCTAAGGAACACTCAGGGGTTTGATTCACCGTATCATTAGTTTCTTAGATGCTTTGCCATACAAAAACCGAAGAATGGCAGAGGTTCATGGCGTGAGCTTTGAAAAGTTAAAATGATAGTAAATATCGTCACTTCGTCTTGTTGAGTAAAAGTTTGGCAAGACATCATTCTGTAAATCAAGATGGCCCAAAATAATCAAACCACATTTACTTTCTTTTCCCAGGAATTTATTCTGGGTTAAAACATGTTCATGCGTCAGATAGCGTCAGGGGTCCAATTGCTGACAGATACATCCTCCCAGGTTCGCCCGTTTACTCCTCAGAGATAGCAAATGACACCATGGAGAGCGATATTGCCCCCCTTAGAAGAGCGGATAATCTCACCCCCTCAGCCCGATAGGTTGCGTCTCACCGTTGTTGAGCGAGTCAACACCCTTAAATACTGGAGTGTCACCCTCACGATAGCGAGCTGCCACTCAGAATAGTTAGTTAGGCATGCCCTCGGATAGCATGAGGACCACAACCCAAATGGATAGCAGTCACGTCCTCGGGATAGCGTGTCACTCTGCGACCTGTTCACAAAAGATTTTCTTCAATCTTTAATTAAATTCCATTGGATCAGCGGATTACAAATTCCAAAACTTCAAAACGCAATAACTTTCTGTTTCAATTTAACAAACCTCAACTTCTTAAAAACTTCAGAAGTACACTCCACCAGCCCATATCAAATGATTTTTTTTTCCCCCCAAGTTGTATAAAATTACTCCATGCACAAATTAATTGCTGATGAGATATATAAATGTTATTAAAATAGAGGTTCAACCAGTTAATACTGTTATATTATGGCCCTTGCTTCAAATAATGTTAACAAAGAAAGGTGGACCAGCAGCTATAATTTGATCTTTGGATAATCGTGACCAAAAAGAGGCCTGGGGTTTCTTTCTTTCATTGGACTGTTTATTCAAAGGACTAACCATTGGACGTACATCAAAACCACCTTGCGCATAGTAGTTACCTCTGCCACGGAAGAGAGCGGACGGTTTTCACCCATGTTTGTGAGCAGGAATCTCAAAGAGTTTATTGTGCGGCATTAGGACCGGAACTTTGTGTGGGCAGGTGGTGGTGCGGCAAGCACAAATTGTTTGTTATTTTTGCGAAGATCCGGATTCCGGTTTACTTATGAATTTTTAAAGTGGATTCTTCACCATTGGTGAGAGGGAGACTAGAGCCAAAAAAAACGATATTATAGCACGCAGTTGTTCTCAAAAATGTGGGATTTGATCGAACTTTAGGTGGACATGTTGGGTTGTTGTGTGACAAGAGCAAACGCTGATTAGATTTCGGGCGTTCCAGCTCCGGATCCAGATGCTCTTCCCTATCAGTTGGGCATTCAAAATGCTGAACCTGTTTCAGCCTGGCGGAGGGTATGCGCTCTCTCTTACCGAGCTGCCCTTCCCTAGTTGCGTTGCGCAGTTTCCCAAATCACATTATTCTTTCGTACATAAAGTTAAAGTGAATCAACTTCCATAATGGCATTTTCCAAAAAAAATGGTTCCATTGCACTGTTTCGTATAGTGGCATAGGCATTGTGGAATTCCACGTAAACCCTAGCAGTTGCTCAGTTGTGAAATTCTGGCAATCGGCAATATTTTCCACAAGCACTGGCCAATTACGCTTCCTCTGCCATTACGCGTTCCACTATGTAATGACGTGCTCTCACCTGATGCCATATAGCTGCATCACAATGCTTTTACACGTTTGTGTCGGGATTGTAAACAATTTTTCATTTTCACTTCTGACGTTCATTGAATCTCTCAATGATAATAGTAACCCGATGGACTGCTCCAAAAATAACAATGCAAATAAATTTCTGAGATATTTGCTTAAAAAGTATCAATGTCAAGATGAAAATGATGGATGAGGATTACATTTACATAATTTGCCACCCAAACGATAACAGTCATGATGTAACCAATGAGTCACAGAGGAATGTCATATGAATGGTGAGATGAATATATCGTCATGGGTGAAGGTAGTGGAATTACATGATTTAAGGCAAATGGAATTGAACTTTGCACATCTCTTTAATGAACCATGCTGCAATTTGGTATTCACCCTATCAGATTTGAATCACTCCGTGGCATTGGAATTCCAGGTTCAAGAGGCAGCAGAAAGGAGAAAGTAAATGCTAAATTGCCTTTAATTCTGGTGGGTGACAGTCAACGCGAGCGACGACTTCGGCGGTCAAAAAATGCTTAAATTTAGGTCCCGTGTGTCATCGGTTAAGGGCTGTTAGGGAGTAGCCTCAAGGTTATGCCACCCACTCCCTTCTCTGAGCCATCAAGCCTGCGGTTTTGAACCTCGATCCAGCCTAAAATCTGTTCACCCTGGTGTTTCAGCATTCAGGGACGATTCAGCTAGCCCTGCCTTTGTGGTGGATGTTGGGAGATTCCCTGTATCCTTTGTAAAGGCAGTAGCCACGTTATCGCATTAGACCTAGGACCAAAATATTCCAAACTCCTACCACTTAGCTCAGTTGAAGCGTTCAGGCACCTCCACAGCTGACTGTTCGTGAAAGACTGTCCCCCCCTCCCCCTCCCCTTTCCCAAAATTTAACGTTCTCCCAAGCTAACTCCAACAAAGAAAGTGGGACTATGAGTCTGTTCCTGCTTTTTTCTATGTGTTACTGATTATAGCACCAGACTGGGGGAGGTGCATCATTGACTGGGGTAGGGCAGTTTGTGGGTTGACTCAATACCAGCTTGTTGCACCCCCTGTAAAGGTGGATGAAGGTAGGATTTTGTAATTTGTTCAGAGCTTTGGCGTGATATTTAGCTCTGCCAAACTCTCTGCCAAAGGATACTGTTGCGGATCTTCAAACCACCACAACAATTCTCGGCATATGGGACACCAACAGTTAATATTCATCCGAGGGATGGCGTGCCACATCCATGGACGTAGTGCGTCATCAGTGAAAAACAGCAAGGGATTGGCAGTTTTATAGGGCTGTACCGAGATTTAACCCAATGCTAAATACCTTAGAGGTGAGTGTGTGTGTACTCCAGGCTATCCTCCAGTCACAGTTCGCTGCTGCTGCTGCTTTACGTTTTTGATTTTTTAACTAAGCGGTGGGCGCGTGTGGTGTATTTATGGTTTAACTAGTACGACCCGTGAACCCGTTGGGTTCCCGTTTGGTGACAAGCCGGTTTGAATATAAAAAATCATTTCAAGAGGAAGAAAATAGAAAGAAGATTAGCTCCAGCGACGATACCGCTGAGGTTTGTTTGCATTTGATTCAAATAATCCGAAGAGTACTGTGACTGAAATCGGTAATTATTTAATTTTTTAAATCATTTTTTTTTTTTCTGTTGCCCGATTTGAATTAAACTTTGATACTGCCAACGCAGGAGAATGGTGGAAGTTAAGTTCGACCTAAAATGTTTGGCTATCGTGCTGCTTACCGTTTTTTGGCTGTATTCAGGAATATACATATATACATACATACAACAAGATGGGAGTTTTAGTAATATATAGATAGATGTGGCTGGCTTAAGATCTTAGGCTCTTGAATGGGTCTTTCAGCTCACTTCAAAGCCCCTGTTGTGCCATGTGAATTAACACCAGGTTGGGTTGACTCGGCCTTGTCATCCTTTCTGAGGTTGGGCAAAATGAGTACCAAGCTTACTGTAACAGGCATTTCATCACGGGTGCAGATGTGCTTCCCAGAAAAAGTGGATTGCAGCCAAGCAGGCAATAGGCTGCATATCGAATATAAAAACGTTTTTATTGCACTGCCACAAAAGTGTCAAGCGAGGTTATGTTTTCACCCCTTTAAGGCCATCTCAATGACGAAGGATGGGCCAGGCATCTGCCTGCGGGATGGCCAGACGGACGGGCCCTGCAATCACCAGCGTAAAGTGAACAGCTGAGCCCTGCTCGCCGGCGCATGCTCCGACATACCTGACCTGACCTGTTTTGTTGGTATTCGCATATAATGCTTAGCATATCCCTTATTTGTCGGTTTTCCGTGAATAAGATACTGTGCTGTGGTTGTGTGTAGTGTGTGGCTGTGTGTGTGTGTGTGGTGTTGTGTCAGTGCATGCCGCGTGGGTGTTGCGTGCATGCGTGCGTCGCGCCGCGGTGCGTGGCGCGCGCGGTTGCAGTGCGTGTGTCCAGTTACTGTTTGTGTAGGTTTCTGCAACGCGAGGCTCCACAGCACGAAACCAGCGAACAAGGATTTCGAAAAAGAAACTTTTGCCAAACAGGTGCCATATTGAGTCTGGAACAGGAGAAGTCCGTTGCGCGTTTGATGCAGCAACCACCCGTATTCGGTGTTTGCCAGCGCGCGAAAAGACCAGCAGATGGCCAGTATATTTTCAATAACTTGTCCTTCATGTTATTGCAATGTAGAAAAACGACGACTTCCGGAATTAAACACTTCGAGATATTTGTAGAACATTTTTACTCGAGCGATTTTGCATTGGAGGTTTGTATTTTTTCAATATGGTAGATCCTTGTCAAAAATCGCTGGCTGTGTCTATTTACCGTCATTTTTTATGAGGGCTTAGGAAAGTGGGCCGGAGCTTAGAGGAAAAGTGGAACGTGGTTAAGGAAAAGTGCGGAGTGAGTGTAGGAAGTGGCGTGCTGTATGGAAAGTGGGCTGGCTTTATGAAAAATAATTGTGTGGCCTCAGGACGGTGTGCCGTTCAAGACAAGAGCATTGCAGAGAAGTTTTATCGGGCTTTCCGTCTGTGCAATGTGGAGATACTTATGTGTCATGGTGTGTGTGTGTGTGTGTGCTGATGTGTGATGTGTGTGTATGTGATTACTGACTATGTGTTGTGGTCTGGCAACGCGAGGCTCCAACAGCACAAACCAGCAAACGATTATTTTATCAAATGGTATAGTCCTTCCAAAAAATAGGGGTCTATTTACCGTCATTTTTTCAATGAGGAAGTGCCAGTTGGTAAAATACGCAATAGGAAATAAAAAATCTTGCCAGGCAGAGGAACCAATTGTATTGTGAAACCAATACGTACTTGGCCAATGAATTACTTCGTCGGTACTGGTCGGTCAGATAATGGAAGCATTAGTATCCAGCGCTTCGATTCTAGCGAATCCCCCCCGTCGTGCCTTACCGGCCTATGTTGCTTTTTGTTGTATGTCTGTTGTGCTAAGATATCTCAAAAAAGTTAATGGCATGATTCAGTATGAAAATTTCTGGTATGAACAGAGATTCAGTGTAGTGTGACAAGGCCGAACTTTTGATTAGATATGTTGGGTGGAAGATCCGGATCCGGATCCGACTACAGAATTTTAAAAGTGAATTTCTTCCACCATTGATGAGTTTTGCGCGCCAAAAAACCGATATATAGCACCGATATCTCAAAAGTTGTGGACGGATCGGGATTCAGCGACCAGGAACTTTGGTGGCACGTTGGGTGATGTGACAAGGAAGGAATTGATTTCGATTTTGCATAGAAAGAATCCGAATTGCATCTTTGGGTAGGAGGGAATTAATTTTTAATCTTTTTAAAAGTGTTTCTTCACCACCACTTGAGAGAGTAGGGCCAAAAACGCATCAATCAATACTGTATAGGCATGATATTTTCAAAAAATGTATTGCGGCTCCGAATATGTTCTCGTGGATATTTATCAGCCATTGTGTGCGGAAGGTATGCCGTTTCCACCGAGTTGGCCCTTTTAGTACTACATTAACTGTTTTCTGTTTCTTGTTGTGTTTGCTAGTCAGGTGATAGAAATCTTGAGGTTCAATGTGTGTTTGGGTGTCTGTCTGATGCGAAATTGGAGTTCTTGCCTTGAGAGTTTTCAAAAATGTGAAAAAAAATATTTGTGTCTGGTATGTGTGTTGAATGGACTGAGCGTATTTTAATTATATTATTTTTGGAAAGGGGCTTATCAGCATCAGTGATGTAACTTGGGGGGATTTTTTAATCCTTTGTCCGTTTTGGATCAATCCAACCTCCCCATCCCTTCAGAATCAATGACTCCAGAATCATGGGCCAAAGTCTACGGTAGCAAGCATAACAAACTCACTTCGCGAAAGTGATATGCTCGGTATCGCAAAAATACGGTACTTGACTACTGGCTATGTGAATCTATGTAAGGTGATAACTTCGTTCCCGCATACACACGCCAATTAGCTAATCGTTAGAGTAATTACACAGAGAGCGGCTAAAATATCTACCCTATTTGATAGCAGGTACCGAAGAATAGTAGAGCTGTTATTCCTTAGCTAATTGATTCACAACCTTGTGGGATAAAAGAATATGCTCCAACAGTTGTATTTACATAATGGCGGTTAAACTCGGTCTTACCCAAGATTTGTAATTCATTATTAAAGTACAAAATACTGCTTCACCAATGTGTAAGGAGTCTTATTAAGAGATAAAATAAGTTCTATCCAGTACCAATTGGTATATAATTTATCTAAATTCGAGCGCTGAGTAAATCTATGCCTACGCTCATAATGATACTATGTTAGCAATACATTAGCGTCCAATTATATATAACCACCTGCCCTTCTCAGAGTAAGACTATATTATCTCAGAACTCTACGCTAAGTGCTACTTGTTAATTAGGACATTGACTGTATAGTGAAAGGTGCTACAGGTTTATACAAACATGGTTCCATGACTACAAAGTGTTGTGATAAGCTCCAGGTGAACTATGTCTCAGGTGAGGAACATTCATTAATAAACGCTTTAATATACTTTCGTTACAAAAGCTATAGTTAGTACACTATGAAACAACAACCATTGAACACATAAAAAACCACAGGTATATCTTCCCCATGCTTCTCCAAAGGTAACATTTTTTTTTTTGTTCTGTTGCTCGTTTGTTACTTGTTTGCCAAGATGGCAAAAAGCCTACATCCATTGAATTGGTATTCATCCACACCAACAGGTTAGGCCACTAATTTTGGCACACTTAAACACCACTGGACTTCGCATTGTCCAGGTGCCTCGAGTTTGGGGGCCATCCTATTCATTCCACACGCAATATATGGAAGAAGAAGTAATAAGTGCACCATCCCCACCCCACTCCACGCCCACCCCCTATACTGCACCAAGCCTGAAAAATTTCATCCCATCCCCCTCCACAACAACCTCCAGTGTTAATTATAAATTAGATTCTCCCTATTCGGACGATGGCTGCGCCAGCCATTGTGAGTGTTACTTGTGTGTTGTCACATCATGTACGGTTACGGTAAATGGAAAATAATCGATATAATTGTGGTCGTTAAAAAGTAGTTCATTTTATTTTTTAAAAAACCGTAGTCACAATGAATAATTACCATTGTTGTATTTGATGATTGTCCCTGACGCAGTTGTATACCCGGTTGTTCTATTATTAATAACCATTCCAACACATTGCCCTCTGCAAAATATCCATTCCTCTTCAGAGTTTCAGACTAATCTACTCAACTCTTCACAGCACTTCCTAGCGTTAATTCATCAATTCAGTCATATTTTGTGTGCTACCAAATTACAAGGTGTCTTCATATTGATGACCTCCTGGTTTCTTAGCTCATTTAATACCTACAAACTAGGCCCTTCTTTTGTCATGCCTGGGAAAACTTTGTATCTGCCCCCAAGGCGAAAATCTGTTTTCGTTGTATGATCTGTGCAACATCCTAGTTCCGTGAGTCCTCATCATTTCCCATGGGTGTCCTCTGCGTGTGTGGGTTGGTGGTGGGTGTGTGGTCTGGTGTGTGTCACACGTTTAATCTACTTTAATATAGATCATTTCCTCTTATTTGGACATCTAACGTAATCTTATAGACCACCCCACATGGCAAATACTCTGCCAGTTTCGAAGGGCCTCTTCGAGTTATTTTTTTTTTTTGTTTTTAATCATGAATTTGGAACAAAGTTTTTTTTTAATTTAACCATAACAAGTGGAAGGTATGGGTACAGTCATATTCTGTGCAGCAACTTGCAGCCACAACAAACTGTTATCACCGGTAATATTCGTCGTGGCATTTTCTCTTGGCCTTGCCAGCATACCTATTCGATCGCCAACAGCTTTCGAGGACTACTGTGTGCCCAGGCTGCCTTCGTCGCATTTTCAAGCTGAGCTCTTTGAGACCTGTGCGTCTTTGAGAAGGATATGCACTGAGCTGCCTACGGGGGACTTGACTTGTTGTGCCATTTGGCCAGCGTTTTTGGTGCTCCAGTTGACAAAGATGGTTTAACATTAACTGGGAACATACAAAATCCTTATGGCGCTAATAAACCCTAGTTTATTTTACACCTTTGAGTAGCGCGGCAGTGGAAGCCACCAGTTTCATCATAAAAATAATGGAATGATCCTGACATGAAAATGTTGAAGAAAGAATAGAAATGATAGAGAGGAGTGAAGGGAAAATATGATAGAAAGGAACGAGAATTAAGACAGAGGGAAACACATTAACTGAGATATATGACATGAATCTACTATACTTTATAAATTTTTGAGGTAGAGTACAAAATACTGGCTACGAGGGTGTGTCATTATTAATAGTGAAATACGCTACCTCTCAGAATTGTTAATTGATAAATGAGTACATGTCCTGTATTAATACCTCATAGATTGTAATGTTTATACTAAAAACGCGTTTAAGATGCATTCCTTACCATGTTTTAATCTATAATTAACTCTTCCATCCACAAGCGCCGGGAGAAACTCAAATGAGGGCAATTATCGTAAGTTGTGCCTAAATAATAAGGTAGAATGGAGATATAAGACGATACAATATTTACAACGCAGCTTTCAAATTATTTGAAGTTAGAATAATAGCTAACCCAGTAGTGTGGGGTAGTGTAAATAATTTAAGGTAAACTATCTACCAGTTGGTTAGTCTAGGTGTTCCATCCAGAGGATAAATTAATTAAGACGGGCGTGTAAATAGCTTACGAGCCAGTTATGAAAATATAATTCAGATTAAAACTCGGGTGTATAATTAGCTTACTTTTAGAGCCAGTCAGCCTCTGCATAGAAATTATATATTAACCAGAGTAAGTATAGCATATAACCAGTTGTACGCCTATGTATTTATTAAGAACAATATAGTCTCCCAAATAGAATACAACTATTAAGGTATATAGATGAAGGTACCATAATTACTACATTAATTATTACAAACTGGGTAGCTATTGTACATTACCAGCTTAGAAGATGTTACAAATTATTAGAGAGAGGTAGGGGTCAAAATTTACCCTAGCTTCCCAGTTGTATTTATTATAAGCAGTAATTATCTAGCGCCAGACTTCTGTACTATTACGGTAGATAATAGTTACCAAGTGCTCGTAATTATTTACTCTCAACTCGTGAATAATTACAACATCGTACAATGATAGCTGCTATATTAACATCTGTTAATTATTGAGGTACGAGATAGCTCACACTTAATGGATACAGGAAGTTGTATAATGCTATTAATATTGGTAAAATAGCTCGACCTTAAGTATACATACGTAGACTTAGCTTAATTATTCGGTACAAGTGTAATAAGTACAACCTCGCTAAACACCATGGTACATAATATATAAAGAGTTAAATAGCTAACGT
>CM068956.1:101970332-102011824 GCA_035128595.1 Eptatretus atami | reverse complement strand
AAAAAAAAAAAAAAAAAAAAAAAAAACGGTCGACGATAACTCCGCTCGGTTATCCCTGTAGCACGGAACGAGCCGCTTAAGCGGTTCGTGTCCGGAGTCGACCTGTGGCGTGGTACAACCCCTCGGTAGTTACCCGTGCGAGTACTTAGGTATATCGACTTTCGGCGATTCACCCTATTTTGCGCGGGTATGCGGACTGGGTTGTGGTGAGGTTAAACCCCCACCCGTGACGAGCTCCTTGGCGATAGTTCCAAGAGGGTCACGACTGAATTGTCCGTCCGGTGGGCGAAGCGGCCGCCATTCGAGTCGAGCGGCCGTTCGCACGCCGGGCGCGAATTCGCAACAATATCTTTCAATCCTGACAAATCTTACTCTCACTATGTCTCTCAGAAAGGACCATCTGGAGACCCCCCCCCCCCATTGATTTCTCAACAACCTCTTGAAGAAGTCCTTTCATTCAAACTTTTGGGCTCACTATCTGCCATGATCTTTCCTGGGAAAGCCACATCTCCAAGTTGGCCTCCAAAGCCAGTCAACATTGGGCATCCTCCATCGTGCAAAGTCCTTCCTTGGCACACCTGAGCTCTTGACCATGTACAAAGATTCACCACAGCCTGATGGAGTACTGCTCTCCCCTCTGGGCTGGTGCTCCCACCTTTCACCTTTCTCAGCTTCACACTGTTGAAACAAGGCATTTAAGATCATTGGTATCTCCCTGATGAGGCTGAGTCTTGGTACTCTCACTCTATCACCGCAGGCAGGTCGGTGGTCTTTCTGTCTTCTTCTGTCTCCTCTCCAGCCTTGCCCCCCCCCCCTGTTCTGTCTCTATCTGTCCCGTCCATGTTTCCGCAGGCGCTCAAGGTCCGCCAGTAACCCCCTGATGGAAAAACACCCAAAATCAAGAATCACTGCTCACCTTCACTCTTCATTCCTCTTTTTTTCCCCACCTTTGGAACAAACTCTCACTCACTCTTCAATCCCACTCTTCCTCCAGGTCTTCAAAACAGCTATTCACCACCATCCCTGATGTTCCCCCATTCAAAACCATGATCTTTTCTACCCCCGTTCATCCACCCCAAACCTACCTCCTTCAAATTCCCTACTTTTCTTCCTGAAATTCGCTGTAGTGTCCTTCTTGTTTACCCCGTGTACCCCACCCCATCCCTCTCCTTTCCACAGATCTCCTCACGTGTCTATTCCCCTCTGTTTTCTGCTTCCCTCTCCCATCCCTCCTGTCTCCTGCTCACCCTTGTTATACGTTCTCTGTGTTAGCTCTTGTACGAGCCTTGACATTGTATATTTAAAAAAAAAAGAGTTTTAGAGTTTGGCAGTGAAGGGGAAGAAACAAACATCATAACAGCCCACCCTTGAGTTGCCAATGGCCACACAATGATCATGCGATGTAGTGGCTTGTTCAGTATTTTATGGTCCCGTTGATGGCAGAGGTACACAAACAGCAGGTTCTCGGGGGCAGAAACTGAAGTAATATCGATAGAAAACAGAAAGAGAGCCAACTTTGTGGTGTAATTCGAGCGAGTGGAGTTTTGAAGTAAGATTGGAAGAATTAAATATTCGGATTACTTTGGATTAAATTTGGTCCAGTAAGTATGTGGAGTTGGAGCCTCCCCAGACGTGAGAGCTGTACTCTATACAAGGATGAATCAATCCTTTATAAAGTTGAAGCAACTGTTCAGAGAATAAGAATCTTCGACATCTGAACAGGCCTCCCAATTTCTTCAAGGCAGACTTAGCTCTTTGCGTAATTTTTTGATTCCAGGATGAATTTGGTGTTAGAGTAATACCTAGTAGGTTAATTGTATCATACGGTGTAATTGTGGAGCTTTCAAAGGAGATTGGAGAGTTGTGAGGAGTTTTAGAGAGAGATGGGAAGAAATTGAGTTTTTGAAGCATTAAACTTCACTTGATTACATTTGCTCCACTAGGAAATCCTGTCCAAATCCGAATTAAAGAGGGTAGCTGTGCTGAAACGAAATGTAGATCAGGTGAGGGAAGATGGAGCAGATGTGGGAAACGTGGAGGAATGTAATGTTGAGTCACCAGCAAATGAGTGCATTTGGTTATTTGTCGAAGAAAGGTCATTGATGAAAAGAAGGAAAGAGTGTTGGAGACAGGATAAAACCCTGAGGAACACCGCTGATGATGAGGAAGGAGGGAGATGTTGAACCATCAACAATTAGGGAGATACAATGGTTGGAGAGAAAGCTCGATATGAGAGAGCAGATTGAAAGTGGAAAGCCAAAAGAGGGAAGCTTGGATAACAAACCCCGATGCCAAACCGTCAAAGGCTTTTGAGATATCAAGGCCGACAACAAAGGATTCCCCAAAGTGTCTTAGAGAAGAACCCCAGTCACTCATAATGTAAGAAAGGATATCACCTGTAGATCTTGTCTTGCGAAAGCTGTATTGATGGTCAGATAAAAGACTTGAGATTCAAGATGCTTGAAGAAATGAGAATTCAGAAGAATGGGAAATTACCTTAATAATTATATTTGGTAGCTATTTACCAAATTAATTATAATTTTACCTTTATAATTATACCTTAATAATTAAGGTATAGTTATTAAGGTTAAAAAATATATAATCTTAACTTAATAACAATACCTTATTATTCTTTAATAATAAATATTGTTGTGGACCCGGGGTCGGGGGTGAGAAGACCACGAGGGGGGAAGCTACCTCCGGTTCCCACCAGACTCTCTGGAATCGAAGGTCATCACACATGAATAACTTTGTGATGTGGCGGGTTACTAATCGACCGTGAACGGCAATAACTCAACCACGTGACTTAGGGTCCTCCGTCTGATATCGTTTACCTAAAGGTCACGTGGTTTAATTACCGGGGGACATGCCCTCGGGCTGCCTTGTTCAAACCGGATCACCTGACTGGATCAGATGCAGCTGAGCGTAACTACCAAGGACGTATTGGCTAGAAAACATATCATTGGGGGATAACATCCCGGCTAAGCTAGAATGTGAACCATACTGGGCCAATGAAGGAAAAGATGAAAACGAGCTGGGAACATTTCTACACAATCATTTATTTACAATCAAGCATGGAAAGGTATGTGGCACAGTGAATGGGGTTTATTATTATGTCAGGTAGATGATAGCAAGGAATTCGTGGGGTGCGGCAAAAGGCAAGCAATTTACAAAAGCAGACACAGCAGCAGACTTATCCCGTTGTATCTTCTACAATCTTAACTTATGCTATGACAGGCGCCATCACACACACACACACACACACACACACACACACACACACACACACACACACACACACACACAAACCCGAGGAAGATTAGATAGCCAGAAAGAAGATCAGATGAGGACAAACGGCCTTGCAATACCTGGCGTGGCTGGCTGACCAACGCAACTCAGTACGCTTAGGGAGAGGTAGGAAGGAGACATACTGGTGCCTAAGGTGTGGGAGTGGGAGGTGTGGTGCCGTGCAAAATGGGGGGTGTGGTGTCGTGCCAGAGGAAAATGGGATTGCGAGTCAGTCATGATGCTCTTTTGTGTGCCCAAAGGGGACAAGATAGAGGGGTGGACAGAGAGAGGAGAGAAGATGCGTGAGGTGAAAGATAGTCGTGCATAGGTCTATGAATGTAGCGTGTACCTCCATGGGACGCTCCACTTGACCATTGCCACCTCAAGAGTTGGTGCGTTATCTCCGGCTTAGTCATTTTGCCGGGGCTCGTGGCAACGTGCGCTCTGCACTGGTCCTCAAGAAGAAGAACGTCTCAGTCGCACACCAACCACGAGTGAAGAGCCAGCAAAGGGCAGATGCAATGAGGAGCAGCCAACGCAGAGCCAAGAGGAGCAGAGAAGAAGAGGGCAAAGCAGAGCAAAGAAGAGAGCGAGTGGCTCTGTGCTTCGCCATTTATAAGCCCCGGGCGAAGGGTGGAGTTATGACCCGAATGCGACATGCTGTGACCCGAATCCTGCTTGTCTATTGGGCCACAGCGGCTCTAGCCACGCCCTACCAGGCTCCCGGGGCTGGAAGCGGTCTCATTCGCCAATCCATCTCAACACGGCCCAGAGATCCTGACTCAACATAGTGTATAAGCCGGCAACCTGACCCTGAGTGTGCTCCGAGTGCAGTTTGTATGCCGAATAGCAATGCACACCCGCCACCCACGGACCCCCCTCTCATGAGCCAAAATGCATACCTGGGCCCCATACTAAACTCCTGGATCACCCTTCTCGCAACCCCTCCTCGCCACCCCTGTCTTGCCATGTTCTGTCGACTGGACGAGGGTTGTATCAATCCCGTGTGCTCACCCTGTGCATCCCCAGCGAGATGCGGTCGAGCTATTAACACTCTTTGGTTGGCCCCGCTTCGCACGGTCCGAGAATAGCCCAAGTTTTGCAGTACTCCTCCATATAGTGTCGAATTGTAGTAATGCAGAGGTATGAGGGAGTGCGGAAATATTTTTCCCTTGTGCGGGAAGCGTTTGTGGTCGAAGTGGTGAAGTTTGATGAGTGAGGGGTGAAGCAAGGGAAGATACCGTTGGAAATTGGCACGCACATTTGAATGAAATCATGGTGTGCCATGCGCGTGCTGTATAGTGTGTCGTGTGCTTGTTGGAGGGGGTTTGGTGGTGCTGGTTCCAAGCCAGGGGAGGCATCGTGGTGTGTTTGCTATTCAATCGCATTTTACATGCTGTGTTTGCTTGCTTGCTTGCTTGACTTGTACCTTGGCTGAAAGGAAAGGGTTGGATTAGAAATCGCAAGAGGAGACAGAGATATAGTAAATAGACCCAGCTGTGAGACCCACGCAACACACTTCGTCCCGTTAACCCACTACACATGAGGGGAAGGTCCAACTGCATGAAGACTAACAAAATAACTGTCTGTGGATCACTGTATGTTGGGTGCCATTGCCTTAGAAGCATGCGGTTTTGTAGAACCGCAAAAATATGATTTTTCCTTCATAATTTTGCCCTAATTATTTTAACTCAGTAATTGTAATTTTACCTTCACAATTATACCTTAATATGCCTAAATAATTATAATTTTATATTAATAATGATAATTTTACCTCAATTTACCTTTGTGATTTCCTTTAATAATTATATTTAATAATTATACTGCTAACTATTCACCTGAATGATTAAAAGTTTCGTCCAAAAAATTGCTCTTAAACACACACATACTAATTGTACCTTAATTTATACACACACACACACACACACACACACACACACACACACACGGATACTTTGAGACCTGGGGAAGGCTCCTTTCCACCTTCTGACACCTAAATTTGGAGATAACAACCAATTAACGATACACACCCTTCTCTTTTTAGCAATAGATACAAAAAAAGTATAGCATAATTACCTCCGCCACCCAGGATGGATGGAGATTATGTTTTCATTGCTGTTTGTTTGTCTGTCTGAGAAGGATATCTCAAAAAGTTATGGACTGATTTAGACTAAACTTGGTGGACAGGTTTGGTGTACAACAATGACAAATTGAATAGATTTTGGTGGAGATCCGGATCCAGATACGAGAATTTTCAAAGTTATTCTTCACATTTGAGAGGTAGGGCCAAAAACGATGTCTCAAAATGTTGTGGACAGGTTATGACAAAACTTGGTGGATGAGTTGGGTAGGTGACAAGAACAAGCCGATTCAATTTTGGCTTCGGCCACGATTCAGATTTGGCCTTTCTGTGGAATACAAAATGTAAATTGTTCAGCCTGGCAGAAGTATGCGCTGTTTTCCATGCCATTCTAGTTTCTTTTGTGCCCCCTGAACCAAGCAAACAAGACATTTATAACAGCTTTCACAGCTCCCATGGCTTCCAATCTACACTCCCACCCCCTCCCCAACATGATTAATAGTAACCATCATCATTTTAAACTTACCCTGTGCATTCACGAGCTTCAGATATATCCTATCCATCAGTGTCCAGAAGCGCCCAAACCAGATATGGTGTCTCCCTCAGGAAAGTGTGCCTGGCACATCTAGCTCCCATGGAGATATAGTTGGCACAGGCTTTGTGTATTTTCACATTGTGAAGATGTCCTTTGTCCAAGAGTTGGTTGTCATTACTTTGTTGGTAATAATGCACGGCATCGTCTTTCCAATTGCAAACGTCCATTAAATAAATCACCAAGCCTGTTATGCTCACAGGAGGCACTCTCGTAAGATTGAAAGTCCACTCACTGGCAGCGATGGTCGAGGATTTGGGTAGCACACGATTTGGGCCTTACACCAGTCAATGCCATTACGAGTTTGCAGATCTCAGCCCTTTTAGCAGGCTGAGAAAGTTCTCCAACTCTTTCATTGTGTAGAGTCACACCCCTTTCTCTCGGTTACTTTTCCAAGTATTTTCAGCTTATTTTAGTAGCTTTGTGAGCCATTTTAGGTAACACTCTTTATCTCGCACACACGATACACGTTGACATGCTCCAATGCCCACTATTGCTCAGGGTTTCTAAACATGCATGCCAAGCATTATCATTTTGATAACATCATTTTGAAAGTCCCGTATTGAACCCAGACTATATAAACTCCTCAAAATGAATTGCGCTAGCTCTGCACCATCCTGTCAGATTATTATAGAGACACTCCGGGCTATATTTTTGATAATCTCCATACATTACTATTGTGGAATGTAGCTGCAATGTACAGATTAGGAGAGTCACAGTTTAGGAAATGGAGACTTTATTGATCACCACAGAGTCAATTTGCATTGTACATAGCCATATTGGTGGCCTCTTCCTCATTCCGATACTGCACCCTCTCATATGTCTTTGCCCACTTCCCAGAGGCTGCATTTGCCAGCTCCTATTACATACATCACTCCATAGAACTTGT
This sequence comes from Eptatretus atami, assembly GCA_035128595.1. NCBI lineage: Eukaryota > Metazoa > Chordata > Myxini > Myxiniformes > Myxinidae > Eptatretus > Eptatretus atami. The sequence goes on along the minus strand of CM068956.1, from coordinate 102,004,975 downwards.
CTAAATACAGCAAAACTGGAGGTTCTTGAAAATATTGTTATTTTTTGGGAGGTAGATGGAGGAATGCCTAAGGAGGCCATTAGGCCCATCAAGCCTGCACAATGATGTGCAACCTATGGTTGTTTTTCCATACCCAATTCTAGATGTGCAAAGATGTGCAGACCTAATCCCCAATTCCAGATGTGCAAAGCCGATACAGACATACCAAAGGATACAGGGATACAGGCATACCCAAGAAGACGTGAAGCTGTCATCACTGCCAAAGGCACTTCCACAAAGTACTGATTCAGAGGTGTTGAATACTGATTGATGCAAGACATTTCAGCTTTTCATTTAAAATTTTAATGTAATAATCTTTAAAAACATATTTTCACTTTGTCATTCATTATGGGGTATTTTTTTTGTAGATCGGTGACAAAAAATTTCAATTTAATCCATTTTAAATTCAGGCTGTAACACAACAAAATGTGAAAAAAAATCAAGGGGCGTGAATACTTTCTGAAGGCACTGTATATTTATGTATATATACTAGAATATAAGACCCAATGCTTCGCTGATGCAAATACCAATCTTTGCTGTGATGGCAAATCAATAGGGCAAGAACAAAATGGATTCCTGGGAGTGCAAGGATAACCAGCATCACAAGTTGGTGTTTGGAGTTTCGCCACGTGTGCCCATGTACTCATAAAAAATTTAAAAAATTGATTTTTTTTTGCCGTCACAAACCTTCCCAGGAGTTCCCTAAATGCCAGAAGTTGGGTTTATCCATTAATCCGTTAATCCATTCTTAAGTTATAACATGACAAACAGACAAAAACAGACACACAGCTCCTTTTATAATATACAGGGTGTTTCAAAAAGACTGAAACAACTTTGATTTCCTGCCATTTATTTGTTTTTTGACCGACACCATTTTCTTTTTCAAGGTTTGTTGATGTTATCGTGGTATTTGTTCCCTGGGATTTCTAGCTCCCGAGCTCGATTATGCTATTGACAGTGAAGCAGAAGACAAAAGGAGTGGCTCTGTGGTACGAGACTAAATCATATGTAGACACCTGCTGGAGGTTCTGCCGGGAATACGCCTTCAGAACACATGATGGACCCACAAATTGCACCATTCAATGTATTGTGACACATTTTGAGCACAAGGGTGCTGTGCACAACCAGAGCAAGGGCAACAGTGGCAGGCCAGCATCAGTAACCAGGAGCCAAGCCAACATCGACGCCGTGCGGGATTCTGTAGTGGACAGCATGTGAAAGTAGTGAAAAAGAGTGAAAGTCTCAAGAAGTCCCACCGCCGGTGCTCCTGGGAGCTAGGCATCAAAGCAGCATCAGTCGGGCGTATCCTCACTAAGGAACTGAAGTTTTTCCACACATAATATCAATTAGGTATAAACTGAGTCAAGATGACATAAGGAGACGTGATATGTGCAATTGGCTCAGTGACAGAATGGAGTGATACCCAAACTGGATCAACCTGATATGGTTCAGTGATGAAGCCCATTTCCACTTGAACAGTGCCATCAACAACCACAACATTTTCTGGGGGGCAGAACCACCTGAGGTGATCACTGAGAGGTACCTGAAAGGGCCTAAGGTCAAATGTTTCTGTATGAGACCTACAGGAAAGTTGGACAGAACTTTGGAGTCAGGATCAATGCCTGTCTGAATTGCGGAGGGGCACACAACGAGAACGTCAATTCCAAGGATTTTGCGTAAATGGCAACTTCAGACTTTGGGCTTTCACTAACTCCAGCAGTGACTTACTGCAATAACAATCAGTTATAGAATATACCATGTAATAAGCTTTCAAGAAATGTTTGGTTCAGGTTCCTGAAGTTTCTTTTTTTTTTGTAAATAAACATTAAAAGTTGCATCACACTTTTTGAAACACCCTGTGGATATATACAGGCACACACACACACATATATATATATATATATATATATATATATATATATATATATATATATATGTATATATATTTAATATAATATATATATATATATATTATATTATTACATCTACATATATATATATTATTATATATATATATATATATATATATATATATATATTGTTACGGCTGTGGAAATTTGCAATACACCAGAAAGGTCCTCAGGTTAGATATATCGATAAGTTCATGTGTAGTTGTCCACACCCGTTGTTTAGAGGGAATATGTGTGATTCATCGGGCTGCGACGCTTTGAGTTAGCCATTTTTCTTTACCTGTCGTTATTTTGAACAACCGCATCAACAACCACGCCATCTCAACAACACGCCATCACACCACACCGCACTAAAGGAGCAACGAAACCAGCCCACCCAATTTCTCTCCGGTAAACAAGTTTGACGGTTGGAAACAACTCCCGCCCCAATTTCTCTGGAATGTTCCTCCCCCCACCACGCGCCGCGAAGGGCGGGGCGGGGGCAGGAGAAATAAAAGGGCAAGAGGAGCGCCTGAAAAGCGCGGATAGCAGAGACTTGGGGCAGTCGTGTGGAAGTCTTGGGTCGTGGAAGTCGTCGTGTGGTCTTGGTCGTGTCTTGTCCAAGTCTGTCGTGGTTCAAGTCTTCGTCGTAGACAGACTTGGGCAGTCGGGTGGAAGTCTTGTGGGGAGAAGGTCACGACTGCCACCGTTGCAAGGCCGAGATCGGCGCGGCTGTCCTAGTGCCGTGGGGAGAAGGCGTCACGACCTGCCCACCGTTGCAAGGCCCGAGATCAGGCGCGGCTGTCCTGTGGCCGTGGGGAGAAGGCGTCACGACCTGCCCACCGTTGCAAGGCCCGAGTCAGGCGCGGCTGTCTAGTGCCGTGGGAGAAGGCGTCACGACCTGCCCACCGTGCAGAGGCCGAGATCAGGCGCGGCTACGCTAGTTGCCGTGGGACGAGACGTCGCGACCTGCCACGCGTGCACCACGAGGGTGCGGGTAAGACCCTTCGGTCTCGTGGGCCTTTCGGTCATCCACGGCCCACGACCATAAGGTCTACGGACCCGCCTACCCCTTGCCTGTGAGGGAGGTCTTTCTTTGTTTTTGTATGCATGCTGTGGCGCCGTGTCCTGCCAAGTAGAAACTGTGTAAGTGCTTGTAAATAATAATAATAGTCGGTCGTATTGCTTTTGCATTCTATTTTTTGCTTGTATATTGCATGATTCCTTGCTTGTGTTGTGTGTGCAATATGTGCTTTGTAATAAATGTGCTTGTGTGAAATGTACCCGTTCGTCGTCTCTTTCCCCATTGAAAGTGCCATCTTGCATCACGTAAGGGATTGGTAGTGGTTTAGACACCCAGTAAATAATCTGAACCGTCGAGGTCGGCGATAACTCCGCTCGGTTATCCTGCAGCACGGAACGAGCCGCTTAAGCGGTTTCTTGTCCGGAGTCGCCTGCGGCGTGGTACACCTCCTCGGTACGCTACCGCGCGGGTACTTAGGTATATCGACATTCGGCGATTCACCCTATTTCGCGCGGGTAGAATGCGGACTGGGTTGTGGTGAGGTTAACCCCCCACCCGTGGCTAGCTCCTTGGCGGTAGTTCCAAGAGGGTCACGACTGAATTGTCCGTTCCGGTGGGCGACGCGTCGCGATTTGAGTTACGTGGCCGATCGCACGCCGGGCGGCGAAATTCGTACAATATATATGTATGTGTTTATATATATATATATGTATGTTTGTATATTTATATGATGTATCATCCATCCATCGGAACCATACTCTGTACAGAGCATTTGTGCTGCCGAAGCAGTTTCCTTGGCTATTGGGCACAATCCTGGACAGGTCGCCACTCCAACAAAGGATACTCGAATGACTCGATCATCCCGAGCAAGCTGGTACTCATTTTGCCGACCTCGGAAGGATGGCAGGCTGAGTCAGCCCCCTGGTGAAGTAATTCAGCGGGCAACGAGGCTTGAACTCAGGACGCTTGGATCCCAAACCACCACCCTAACCACTGAGCCAACACCAGGCATATATATATACACATGTGATCGGGGAGGTAAATCAAAACGTGTAGTGTGATGAGCACTTCCCCAATCTCCGTTCACATCATGTTCCTTCTGGTTGAATTGTTTGCATTAGCGGGATCAATCGTCTGAGTGGCAGACAGACGGCTGTTCTTTGCATATTAGGCAGTTTTACCGTGTGAGACATAATCTGTGGTGATGCTCACTATAACAGTCAGGAATTGCGTCTGATGTTTAAACAACGAATGTGATCATCATTCATTAGATATTTATCGGTATGCCATCCTGATGAGAGTATCTAAGCTCAAAAATCCAGATTATAGGCTTCGTTTGATGTTTGACTGATGTTAATCATGTAATCATTGTCTGTTTGACAGAGTTGCCGGGCCGAGGCCTCTGGGTTGGAGGTGATGCTTTGGTGTAGGACTATGTCCAATCGAGATCGGGGGAGTGCTCGTCACACTACATATATATATATATATATATATATATATATATATATATATGTGTGTGCACACCAGCGATCATGGCTTTCTTTCATTTTCACACTTGCCATAACCTCGAGAATCCCTTGTGCTAAGCTGAATTACAAAATTTAACCTCCAGAAATGAACTTAGCAGCAGTCCTGGCTACTATAGAAATTGTGTTCATTTTTTCAATTTGGACATTGCTTGGGCATTTCCAGTTACTTGGGTTTAATCGATGGCAATTGGTAATCGCTTGCCAAGCCAGGCGTTCCGTTGGAGTGCTTTATTGAGTGCTTATGCCACTTGGCGATTATTCTACAAGCTGCTTGGTCGTTTGGTTGCAAGAAATGGCAATACACGGCAAAAGTATTCACATTATCACTCTGCACTGCCCCTCTGCAAAATGCAACCAAAAATACATTGATTTGACGAATAAAGGTGACGGCTCTATAAGTTGCTTGGTTGTCCATTTACAAACCATGGTGTAGATTACTTAAAGGCTTCTTCATTCACCACTGTTATGTCTGGGCGTCTTGCAGCTCTGAAAACGCCATCAAACTTTAGAAGAAGATAACGAATATAAAGAACCCTCATCCATATTTAGCAAAGTGATGGGTGGAATTTGAAAAAAAAACCTGTGGTGCGTCCCCACAAGGTCACACACGTTTTTTTTATGATGTAAGGTCCAAGCGAGTGACATGGTAAGATCCGAACGAGCGACGTAAGGTCCAAGTGAGCGACGTGGTAAGGTCAGAGCGAGCATTGTGGTAATGTGAAGTGAGCGACGTGGTAATGTCAGAGCGAGCATTGTGGTAATGTGAAGTGAGCGATGTGGTGAGGTCCGAGTGAGCGATGTAGTAAGGTCTGAGTGAGTGACATGGTAAGGACCAAGTGAGCATTGTGGTAATGTGAAGTGAGCGACATCGTAAAGTTCGAGTGAGCAACGTGGTAAGGTCTGAGTGTGTGACGTAGTATGGTCCGAGCGAGTGACATGGTAAGGTGAAGTGAGTGATGTAGTAAGGTCTGAGTGAGCGACATGGAAGGTCGAGCGCGCGAGTGGTAAGGTCGCGAGCGACGCGACGTGGTAAGGTCTGAGCGAGCGACATGGTAAGGTCGTGAGTGAGCGACGTAGTAAGGTCGAGTGAGCGACATGGTAAGGGTCCGAGCGAGCGACTGGTAAGGTCTGAGTGAGCGACGTGGTAAGGTCTGAGCGAGCGACGTAGTAAAGTCTGAGTGAGCGACGTAGTAAAGTTCTGAGTGAGCGACATGGTAAGGTCTGAGTGAGCGACGAAGTAAAGTCTGAGTGAGCGACATGGTAAGGTCCGAGCGAGCGACGTATAAAGTCCAAGTGAGCGATGTGGTAAGGTCTGAGTTAGCGACGTGGTAAGGTCGAGTTTGCGACAATGGTAAGATGAAGTGAATGAGGTATTACATACCCAGTTCAGTCACCTGCGCTACATTTGTGTTATTTCACGAGCAAAAGAGTTGTAAAATAATTTTATGAAAGGCGTTACCACATATGACGTCATTGATTAAAAAGAATACTTTTATTCCATTATTTTGACCCTCATTTAATTTCTGTTGCAGCTAATAACACTGCTGTGATTGCCTCTGTGTGAGGTATGTCATCTCATGTGTAAAATCATAAAAAAAAATATGTGGTGTAAAGATATTTATAAAATGTGTCACTGCGTGTGACATCAAACCTGGTGTTGGCTTAATGGTTAGGGTGGTGGGCTTGGGATACTAGGATCCTGAGTTCAAATCTCCCTTGGCTGTTGAATTAATACCAGGTGGGGTAGACTCTGCCTGTCATCCTTCTGAGGTCGGCAAAATGAGTGCCAGCTTGCTGGTATCCTGTGTTGGAGTGGAAACCCATCCAGGATTGTGTCCAATAGCCAAGGAGACTACTTAGGCAGCACCGATGCTCTGCACAAAGTATGGTCCCAATGGATTGATGGTATGACATCAATGAATTTAATTGAATACTTAAATTCTGCGAAATGGTGTAAAGTAATTCTATTGGAGGGAGGGGAAGGAGTGGGAGAGGGAGGGGAAAGGGTGCGGTGGTAGTCCGGAGGGAGACTGTGGGGTGAGAGGAGGCTGGGGAAGGAGTATTGGTGGGATAAGGGAGGGAGGGGGAGGGGTGGGGAGGAGAAGACGCCCTGGTACCTTTGCTCATAATGAATAATGAACAAATATAATGTATTTTACAATGGAAACTTGAGATTTTTTTTCCACTCCATAATGTAGCCAATGTGGTCAGTCGATACTCAAGTGCACCTGAGAGCATAGCATCTAAAATCCCAAGGTTTCTGGGCCAGGTCCGTGAAGCAAGCTCTGGACTTCTCTCCTGAAGGCCTTCATACTCGCACCATGTGGACAAGTAAATATCCATCATTTGATTTCTGTACCCCCCTCCTTCCGCCTCCACATTTCAAAAATCCTGATGATTATATATATATTGTTGTATATCTGTATGATTTTAATATATATATATATATATAATACTCGCGAGCTCACCTCACACACACCGTACTCACGATAAGCATTATGTATATCATTTTGTGTCCCTGACACGAACCTCAAAAGCTCAGGAAAAAAGTTAATAAACAGCAAATAAATATTATTGTATTGATTTGACTTCCACGACTCCAGAACTCACTTCTATCGACAAATTCCATATGTCATTCGGAAACCAGATCATGCCAAAATCATGGTCGAACCACACCACTCGCTCATTTGAGATAATTCCACGGGTTCTCAGCGACATCTTTTGGACAAGCAACGAATGACAGCGTAAGAGAACCGAGTTGTTCTGGTGAGGGACAGGCCACTGAAGCCAGTGATCTGTTTCACTCCAAAGGGAAATTATTGAGATCGTTTTTCTTAGTGCACATTATGGCTGGGTCTCCCTAAATCGTGGGGTTTGAACTACAGGTAAAAATGAGTGTCCAACACTCTCTGTGAAAAGCATTATTTGAGCTTTTTTTAAAAAATTAGTTTGGGGTCTGAGGAGCAGAATTAGCTATATGTGTCAATTCTCATCCCCCTGCACTGCTCCCCCACCCCCCTTGAAGGGGAGGACATGTGGGTGGCAAGTCTGTCTGACACATCTCGGCTATTTATCATTGAAGAATGTTGATTTTGGTGTCGGATGAAAGTCTACCTGGTGCACAATTGTAGAACACATTCACTTCAGGTATACTCACATACATGCCCCCATCCCAATCAATGAAGCCTAGTTCTGACAAGGCATCTCTTCTGCACATTATTAGCCCCCGTTGGACTTAATCCGAAACGAGGGCTTATGGAATTGGTCTCGATTTCCGTGTGCGTGTGTGCCTGCGTGCGTCCGCAACCATATCTCGGATATGTCTTGACCGATTTTATTCCTACTTGGCAAAAAGAAAACGCATGATGGTACACATGTGCACGTCATTTTTTTTCGACATCAGATCCAAGATGGCCGACTGGCGGTCATTTTCGTTGTTAAAAATAATCCCGGTGTCAAACACATCCTCAATCATTTCTCGGACGGACATGCATTTACCGATCTTCTAACTTGGGACACACATTTTCAATAACGGCATACATAAGCACGTTGTTTTTCTTCAAGATTAGATCCAAGATGGCCGACTGGCGGCCATTTTAGTTGTAAAAAAAACCCGATGTTGAACACGTCCTCAACCATTTCTCGGACATGCGTTTACCGATCTTCTTCTAACTTGGGGGACAGATTTTTAATAACGGCATACATAAATAAGCACGTTGTTTTTCTCCAAGATCAGATCCAAGATGGCCGACTGGTGGACTGATGGCCATTTTAATTGTGCATAAATATGGGCGAGCCCTTCAACTCCAAACAGCAAAATTACTAAAACAGGGCCTATAACATTTTATGTCTTTTTTACTTGTTCTTCAAGAGGGAAATGTGAACAAAGATGTCACTGAAGCCAAACATCCAATTCCTCCAATGTCCTGAAAAGCTATTGTCATGCTTCTTCTTCTTCTTGCATATGGCAGCTTGGCTGCCAGGTAGCTATAATTTTGTTGGGGTATGACCATGCCCCTATACCAGTGCACTGGTACTCATTTTGCCAACCTCAGAAGGATGACCAGCTAAGTCAACCCCACCTGGTGTTAATTGAGTGGCCAAGAGGGCTCAAACTCAGGACCCTAAGATCCCAAGCCAGCCACCCTAACCACTAAGCCAGCACCAAGCTTAGCTGTTGTCATTGATAGAGGAATTCTCATGCACTCACTGATTCCAAAGCCAACCCACACCACATTTGATGACTTTTTTTACCATGATGTTCTATCCATACTTGAGATCTCAACTCTGTAGCTGCGATCAGCTGCCCATTGTTTGGGATCGGTATTTTGAGCACAGCATCAATGAAACTAGATCAAAGAGAGGTAGCTCAACATCAGGCACTCGTAAACGTGTGCTGGGTGCTACACAAGTCCCACATGGTCCTCAACTCCGGAAACAATTCCTCTCCGATTCAAGTATTAAGGAAGAACTGCTTGAGTACCTTTCTCTGGAAGCAAGTATGGCAAGATACCATGATGACAAACATCTTCTGATGACCTGAAGGGACAGTGTTGTTCATGTTGGTCCTGGTGACATCGTGAGCAATACCTGCAATCATTAGGAAGCTGATATCCATATCGTCATACATCTTATGGCCGCTGAAAGGACATGCCAATGCCAAGGACATCTTCTCGTCTGGACTGGTGACACAGATGTCCTGGCTATTGCCATTTCTCAGCTGGCTACTATTGACCAAATCTACCCTGGTGTTGATCTCTGCGTGGCCTTCAAATGAGGCAAGGACACCTCCTTCCTGAATGTGAATGCTATCAGCCACTCTCTTGGACCACAATTGACTGTAGCTCTTCCCTTCTTTCTTGCCATCTCAGGCTGTGATTCCACCAGGAGCCTATAAATGAAGGGGAAATGGATGTGGTAGAATGCCTGGCAAAGGATTCCTGAAGCCACATAAGCTCTTCAGAGTGCCACAAATCAGCCATTTGCAGAAACCAGCGAAGAAAACCAAACTGTCCCAGAATGGATGGTTTGCAGCATGTATGACCCAATGGCAAAAATTGGCAGTTCCATAAACGACCTTTGGTACTCCCTCTTCTCCCAGAAGAACTGCGATCTAGAGTGGCTTCCACCCACACAGGATGCATGGCGGCTTCACGTTTGAAGGGCAGCATACCAAACTGCTCTGAGGGCCACAAGTCATCAGCCCATCGTGGATCTGGCCCTCTCCAATTTGAAGGAAAGTGAGGGTAGTGGACTAGTGCCCAACTGGACCATCAGCGGGACGGCTGGGGAGGTCTTTGAGGTAGATGTAAACTGCAGTTGCCAATGGAGATGCTCATTAGACAAGGGTGGGAAGTGCTCTTGCTGCCAGGCCCAGCTCAAGTGTACAGGACACTGCAAGTTCATTTGTTCTTCAGTCTCCACCGAGCAAGGGTTCATCATTTATTACCTCTGCCACCGAAGGTGGAAGGAGGTTATGTTTTCACCCATCTGTCTGTTTGTCTGTTTGTGTGCAGGATATCTCAAAAAGTTGTGGACGGATTTGGACGAAACTTGGTGGACAGGTTGGGTGTGTGACAAGGACAAATTTATTTAATGTTGGTGAAGATCTGAATCTGGATCCGGATATGAGATTTATTTAATTTCTAAAATGATTCTTCACTATTGAGAGATGGGGCTAAAAATAATATATTTATTGGGCCTGATATGTTCTATTGGATCAGGCATTGCACGGCAGAGGTATGTGCTCCAGCATCCATCCATTGGGATCATACTCTGTGCAGTGTTGGTGCTGCCTCAGCAGTCTCCTTCACTATTGGGCACAATCCTGGACAGGTCACCACTCCGACATAGGATACCAGTAAGCTGGCACTCATCTTGCCGACCTCGAAAGGATGACAGGCAGAGTCAACCCCACCTTGTATTAATTAAACAGCAGAGGTGGGTTTGAACTCAGGATCCTAGGATCCCAAGCCCACCACCCCCACCATTAAGCCAACACCAGGCAATATGCGCTCCACCAAGTGCCCTTCTAGTTTCTTACTAAATTTATTTTGTAATTTTCCTCAAGAAAATACAAAAAGTGGATGGTAAAGGGAGAGTCTAGCACTATATAATCACGACCACATATGTATGTCCTTGTGACAACGTTTATGCATTCATTGGAGGAATATGGGTGTACGTGTGCATAAATGTGAATCAACAATTTATAACTGTTTATTTATTTTTGTAGAAATACATCAGTCAGTGCTAGATTGGTTAGAAGCTGGGGTCTCCATGAACCATATATTTTTAATGACTACATTTTGATACTTTTATGTTCGATTTATAGGGATTAGCATATTGAAAGACATGCTGACCATTGTGAAGGTAATGTTTGAGGTCACTGATACATGCACCAATTAATGTTTCTTGAAAAATAGATATTATTTCATGTGTCACACATAGTATTTCTTGACAGCCATTGCCATACTTGGGATCATGAGAACATCCCCCCCCCCACCTTGGGAAGTAGGGGGTGGGGTTCTCATCGGGGCATATATGTGAATATGCCCGATGGGTATGTGTTCTGCAATTGTACACCAGAAAGGCTTTCATCTGACACCAAAATCAACATTCTTCAATGATCAATTGGCGAGTTGTGTCAAATAGGCTTGTAAACCACATGCTCCCCCTTTCAAAGGGGTGGGGGGGGGGGCGTCCAGGGGGATGAGAATTGGCACATGTATCTAAATGTGCTCCTCAGACCCAAACTCGTAGAAGATGCCCAAATATTGGCTTTTTTTACAGAGAGTGTCAGGCACTTCAGGTGTTTGACCCCACTATAAAGCAAGTCATCTACAAATGGTTTCGTTTTGTGCATCCGTCCATTTATCAAATCTCAAATGCAAGCTTTAACAGAGACAAGCATCATCAAGACTCAGAGAAGTCATGGGTTTTTAACTTGTGCTGTCTACATTATGAAGCAGACCCACGAGATAACCCCACCTGAATGAAGCCCTCTTCCATGTTGGATATAATTTATATGCCGGTTTACAGGATTTACGAGAATCTGGTTTTATAATATGTACTTCCTTCGATTATATTGCTCAAAATATCCGTTTATACGAACACAATTTGGAGCATCAATGACAGAGGACTGATGGAAGTTCAAATTTGTTCATAATTTATACAAAATTGCATTCATATTCACAGACTGCACTTGAGCCTGCGACCTGCAAAAGTTATGCATTATGTTTCATTGGATGCTGAAAACACAAAAATAAAGTCACTTTAAATTTTTAAAAGTCATCAAAGTAACTGTACTTATGGATTGGAGTGAAAGGTTTATTTTTCAAAAGAAGAAGATAACGGCTTCGATTGGAGGGTTTATGTAAACGGCTTGGAAAAAATGGATTTTAGCATCTCACCAACAACGGCATGTGTCAACCAATCAGAGAATCGCTTACGTTGCTTTCTTCCCCGTGCAAGAGAAGTGAAAATTGAGGTTAAGCAATTGGTTTATGGCTCTGTCGGTTACGCAGGTTGTGAACCAGAGGTCAATTGACGTCGGTCGGGCCTGGGGAGTCATGGATTCACTGAATCATGGGGTGTGGCACTGTCGGTACCTGTGCAGGAGGATGAAAGTCCAAGTCTTTAAGTCCTTGGTGCTTCCAGTCTTGCTCTATGGATGTGAGACTTGGACTCTGTCAAAAGATCTGAGATGGAGACCTAACTCCTTTAGTTCCAGTTCTCTTCGGAGAATCCTTGACTATCGCTGGTCAGACTTTGTGTCCAACGAGTAGTAGCTCAGAGAGACTCAGATTAGATTTGTTACCTGTTTCGTCCATGAGCATCAGCTGCTGTATGGACATGTGACTCGATTTCCTGATGCTGATCCTGCTTACCAGATTCTCTCAACAAAGGAGGCTCATGAGTGGAGGAGGCCAATGGGCTGAGCATATGCCTCGTGTTTGCGGCAGGTTGATCAGCATCTAAAGGAGATAGGGATGGGCCAGGCATCTGTCTGCCTAGGGGATGGCCAGATGGAGGCCCCTGGAGTACTGGTAGAAAGTGGACGCAACGGCGTGCCGCTCTGGTGCATGCTCCCATACCTGACCTGTCTGTCCATCTGTCCCATCAGTTTATGATCGATGAAAAACTTGTTTTAAAAATTTGTCACGTTTTGAACACAAATCATAAGACGTCTGTCGTTTTACCATACTTTGTCTGAATTTGCCCCAATCGCACCCCCATAGAATGCTGTTCCTGTGAACTCAGCAATGAATACATGTGCTGAATTTCAAAAAATGGGTTAGGGTGGTCTCACTGGACAATTGCAGAATGTATGACAACTCTGACGTACAATTATTCTCAACAAGTTGTCTTATATCATCCAGTTGTCCACCTATTGCTTGCGTCATGGTTTTCCTCCATGCATACAAGTTACCCCAGGATGGCATTCTTTCTTCTGTTCTTCTCTTGGAGGCTTGTGTCCCTTGTCGTATTTATCCTCTCCCCAACCCAACCCCTCTCAATGATTTACTTTCCCTTCAAAGTGGGCACCATTGAAGCATTATGGTACTGCACGATTGCATCAAGTGATTACATCACAGGGGGGACAGTGTGATAACATCAAGCTATGGTGAAGAATTGGGTTGTAGAATTATGTGAGGAAGGTTGCACTGTACCTGTATGATGGATTGTTATGAATGGACGTATAGGTGTGTGTGTGTGTGTGTCCACAATGTCATATGATTATTCAGAAACGAAAACTGTTGTTGTCAATGCAGATGCATGGGTTCACCATTGGTTCACAAACCCATCTCACCTGCTCATTCAGCTCTTTCCTTTGCACATACCCCACCTTCTCCCCCTTTCTTTCACTCCACCACTCTTCCAGCTCACAAAGCACAACCCAACCCTTTCTAAATGGTCCATGAATATCAGGGACTTATTCTCAAATCTTACAGTTTGCTCCTTACATGTCACCGTCTCACTGCGAGATATCCTCTTTCTAACAGCAAACTTTCTTTCACATGATGTCCCAGACTTGCTCATCTCCCTCTCTAGGTTATAACTTGACTCCATTTGATGGACCTTATGGTTATAAATGCTCGTATGGTATACATCAGGAATTATATTTCCCATTGCTTCACCTTATGATAAACTATCCACATAAAATTTCCCTGGATTTATGTCCCTCTCCACAGCAGTATTTTTTTATGTGGCCGGTCCATCGCCCGACCAACTGTGATGACTTTATGTACTCAAATGAGACCCTCTTCAGCCAACTACAATTCCCTACTATCCTCCCACTCCAGCTGTCTTTTCCTATTCGACAGCAACTTTAACTGCCATGATTCCTGCTGGCCTGGCATTGGTACTCACACCACTGTTTATTTGTAATTGCAGTCAATGTCATTTGTGAGACTTCAAGCCTTATCAATTTGTAGGTTTCCCAACCCATATTTTGCCTAATTTTCCCACTCTGCTGAACTTGATCTTGTCCAACCTCCCTTCCAACCTTTCCTGCTCTTCCTGAGATCAAGTACTCGTGAAAGTATCTGTCTCTGGTGGTTGTCAGGGAATCACCAATATGTCACCATATCTAGCACGTTAATTAGGGAGATTTGATTAACCTGCAATCTAACACTGACTGGTTTGTTATCAATTTATCTCTGGACATTGATGGTGTCTGGGACTTGTTTCTCAACACTCGTATATCTCTCCACAATCAGTTCGTTACTTCATGCCTCCAGATATCCTGTCAAACATCCCATCTGATAAAAAAAAATAAAATGCATGTGATGAGGGAATTGATGTCATAGAGCAGCTTTTGGAAAATTATCCCACTGGTGAAAATCTGTAGTCTCTCCGTAAAAGTCACAATTATTGTGTTTATGTCTCAGATGTGCTGTGTCAGTTATATTGGAGAGAGTTGTGAACGATGCTCACACTTCGGATGAGTGCCTTGATTTTGTTTTTGCATAAAAGGCCAAGATCCCAAATTCATCTTTCTCTTCCAGGACCCATCCTATCCCTCCCTCTCACTGAAAACTCCCTATACCTTGTGAGCTTACCTCTCACAATGATGGGGAAAATTTCGAACCACTCTTGACTCAATTGAACCTGTTGGTATCAATGCTTTAATTCTCAATAGTTCATCTTCTTTGTTTACTACTCTTTCTCTGCTCTATGTTTACGACTCTGTTTGTTTACTCAAATTCATAAGAATGGTGCCAAACTCACCCTTTCAATCTTACGTGTGTATCGGTAGATCAGTCAGCCTCTTTCTCCATCAATGCATGAAATGAATCATTATTAAGCTGAAAATGCATTTTAGCGCATTTCCCAGTAATTTCTGAAAGCCTTTGTGGCTCGCTGATTGACAGCGAAACACTCGACATGAATCCAAGTTGTATCACATGAAGTACTATAATAATTCTCACGATAACACAAATTGTTTTTCGAATGTCGGATGTCCATTTTCAGTGCAAAAGCAACAAACTCATTATATATTAATGTTGTAAAAATTGACAAATACAGGCACTGGATTATTTTTTTTCCTTGAAATCTAATGATGCATTCCATTTTATATTCTAAATCAATATCCAGTGTGTGTCGGTGTGTAATAATTATATATATATATATATATATATATATATATATATATATCTGACTATTTGAGACTGTCAGTTGCAGCATCAATAAAACAATCTGTTACATTGCGCTTTTCATGTAGAAGGAAAATCTCAAGGTGCTTTGCACAGACAGTAAAAGTGGAAATTACAGAAAAAAAAATTAACACCGACCTCGATCATCACCGACACACAAATGAAAAGACCGTTATTGCTGGGAAGGTCTAGATGGCGGCCTTGTGGTTGACACACAAAATACGACGTCACAAGAAAAATGCCCCTATTGATGCGTCTGCAGGTGCACACGTACCTGGCATTGTAAAGGCAAGCTTGATATACCTGGATGTGGTACATTGGCGGGTTTGTAACCATCGGCGTTACTTGCAATCTGCAGAGCCATTTCTTTTGTTTGCGGGCGCGACAAACCCCTGGGGCGATCAGGACCATCACGGAGCAATTCAACCTTTGAATCATATCGGCGGTACATCCGTAAAGGAGTTCCCTGGATGGTCCACGGTGCAGACCCTTATGAGCAGAACATCGACCATCGGATGGGAACGGGGCGAAGTGCATCTCAGATGTGGCTCCATCGGTTCGGACGCAGGCATAGGCAATGGAATTCTGGAATTCCAAGGCTGGGAAGCATAAAAAAAAACTTTATTACGCCATCCCGCAGCACGTGACATGTGGGGGCCAATAGGAGAGGCAAGTAGCTCATAAAGTTGAAATGTGTTGCAGTAAATGTCCGGGAGGAGCGAAAATTTACAGCGAGTGGCCGAGCTGAGGTGCGCTGCACTGCAAACCACAACAACCACCAAGGCAGTTTAAATCACTTTACATGCAAATAGCCCCTTTTATATCTTACAAGCTGGTATTGAAAAATTATACAAACAATCAATGTTATATTCCATCAGAAACGCATGCGCAAAGTGCCAATTCATTCGCACGGATCGACAGCAATGAGTTCGCTAATAATAATTTGGGCCGAATCGCTCAACTCTGGGTCACCAGGACACCATGACTGAAGCATGAATGGGGTCTTACCACAAGGACAGCTGACCACATGGAGACTAATGTACACACGTCATGCAGCGACGGACTAATCTCATCACCTGCCTACCTGTAAAATCTCATGGATGGAATCATGGAACAGTCAGTCTTACTCTGCGCTCTTTTGTGTGATGGTTTCTCTGCACGATTGTTCCGAACCACATTTGCGCATGAAGAGTTATATTGCGTTTGACCACCTTCCTAAATGAAATTCGCATTTCATTAAAACACATATTAAAAAAACAAAATCCCTGTTTTTATTCACTCAAGTTCACGTTTTTTTGGAAAACTTTAAACACTATCCCAAAACGAATGACCTGAAACAACTGCTTTGAACTCTTCCTTCACACGAGGCTTGTCGGTGTCGTACGAACCATGACTGTGTGTCCTTATGTGTTCACTTGATTTACTTTTTTTTATAATTGTGTAGGAAATAAATTGTGTTTTTATTTCCGTTTTGATGTTTGTAATCGATAGATATGATCAAGGTAATTCTGTTTTAACAATTTGCTCTAAACAAAACAAAAAACAACCCTGCTGTTAGTGTCTTCTCACTTTCCACTCTATTTCTGCTATATTCTGGTACGTTCTGTGCTCCAGCTCTTCCACAAGCCTCAACTTCATTTACAAAACCCTCTTAAACATTATTTTCCCATTTATTTCACTTTTGTGGGGTCTTTTTCATCAAATCAAAAAGAAAAAAACAATTATTTTAGGAAAGTGTTTGAGTAACATGTGAATAACTAACTTTCTCTTTAGCTAGTAACCAGATAGGGGTTGAGGTCATAGGGAAATGACGGTGGAAGGTGTTAAAGGATTTATTACCCCACACATGTAGCGCACAGCAGGGGTAAGAAATTAACTCACTCTGTCTGTCTGTCAGTCTATGATCGAGGAACTACTTAATTTCAATTGAATGTTATATTTGGAACACTCTAGAACATGAATCGAAACACAAGCCTGCAGTTTAGCAAGAGTTTGTCTCTGAATTTGGAAAAGTTGTACGGAATCTGGTCCCGAGTGCGCATGCGCACAGCACGGTGAAGCAATTGCTTCAGTCTGTCTGGCAGTCAAACAAAATTGAGAATCATTCCAAACAAGAAACTTACTGTTTTCAGGGACATCATGAAGGACAAAAGCAACAGACATGGATAACTAATTTAACACGTAAAAGATGGTGCATCATCGGCAGTAAGCTTCTGATTTACCTCATCCATTAGCCAGCAATGCAAGCATCCTTCCAACAAAGGCTATTCTGACAGAGGCTTAATGACTGGCAGTCAAGCGCAACTTTATAGCAGCTGTGGCCATCTTGGCCGTAAAGGGAAGTCAGTTGAGCAGAATACTTCTCACCATCTGGCCAGCTACTTTACCCATACTTGTCGTCTTACATGTTGAGCTTCGGCACACCTGTGGCCACATGGCCTGCATCTTGAGGAGAGAGTGGGTATATGGAGCTGCACAAACCACACTCACTAAAATACAGCCAGGGTGCAGGTTTGCTTGTGTGTCAAACACCTGACCCATCTTCAAGTCCTACGGCGATACGAGAGCTGTGACAGAAACAGGTAAAATATACTGCTGAAATTCTCTATTAAATAATACTGGTCTGGTAACAGGTGAAATATACTGGTCTGAGCGATTGGGTTCCCCTTTAAGGACGTACATTTTATTACTGATCAGTTTATGGAAGCGTCCCAACGCTTTGGACTCACCATCAGCCTGAAGAAGACAAAAGTCATGCTCCAGCCTAGACCAAGGGGTGTATACATACCACCAAATGTCACCAAAGCAGGTGTGTCACTGAAAACCTTAAACAAGTTCTGCTACCTTGGCAGCACTGTACCCATGACGCCAATATCGATGATGAGATCACGGCCCACATAGTGAAAGTTAGTGGCACATTTAGCAATCTGCAGGGCAGACAATGGAACATATATGGGGTGCGGCTCTCCACTAAGATTGTTGTCTACCGTGCAATGGTGGTAACTACCCCACTGTATGAGTGAGACTTGAATCCCGTTTTGTCGTCATGTCTATCGCCTGGAGTAGTTCCACATGCGATGCCTTCACAAGTTCGCCAACATCAAATGGCAGGCCATGCTACTTAATTCAGAAGTCCTCCAAGCACTGCAACATTTCCGGGATACAATGCTTCCTCATCACCGCCAGGCTTTGCTGGGTTGGACACCTCCAGCGTATGGACGACACCAGAATTCCGAAGCCGATCTTCTACGGGCAGCGCAAGGAAGTATCGTGATCAAGAGGAGGACAGCGAAAACCTTATAAAGGCATGTTGAAGACTAACTTAAAGGTGTGCAACATCAGCCATGACTCATAGAAAGCAATTACAGTCAACCATTCTCTCTGGCACGCCACTTGTAAATCCACTGTGGCATCATTCAAACAATGCCACACTTGGACAGTAAAAGACAAGAGATATCAGATAAAGTATGGGACCAAGCCAGAGACTCGCCCTTCCAGTGCGACGTGTGCAGCAGGTCCTGTGCATCAATAATGGGACTCATTAGTCACCAGCAGAGCCATCAAACATGGATGAATTTCATCAAAAACGATGACTTACTCAATCATAACTTTGGCAAAACTTTGTGCCATCTCGACCAATCAAATTTGCCACACACTCCGAGGACATAAAAGTAGTGAGATTCAGACAAAATGGTGGCACCTCGTGATGCAACGACAGAGCTCATTTAGTTATTCGTGAACACATTTTAAACTTTGTATGTGCAGTGCACTATTCTAATGCAGAAGCGCAATCATCATACTACAAGTCAAGACGTGCCTGCTTGTTTCTTTATCATCATAATTGTGTGTGTGTGTGTGTGGTGTGGTGTTCTGAAGCCATGACCCTTTAACCATTGAGACTTATGTCATAATTGTGTTTTTTTTCGGATGTGAATGATGTCTCTGCTCCTGTTCATCAACGGGACACCAGTGTGACCACTCCTCATTTTCATAAATGCCAAGGTGAGCCAATGAAAAAAGCCAAGAATTCACAAGGTTTCGGAAAAGCGATGATAATAGAAAACCTATACGCCAAGAAAACCTATAGAAACCAAGACGCCAAGTGACTAACAATAGCCAAGATCTTGTAAAAAAAGCCAAGGAGTGATCACACTGCGGGACACCCCAGTGGAGAATTGCTACACGTCCCCAAGTTCCAGTGGGCAAGCATCTGAATCCTGGAGCTTCCCAACAGCATCTTTGCCTCGAGCCATTGCATCACCCAAGCTTGATGTTGCATGTCAATTAATGAGCAGTTTTAACTAGAAACACTATTTTTGCTTTGCTTGTTTTCTTGTAAGAAAGGGAGATGCAACATAAGCATGCAAAGTGGAATAGATTACTTTGGGCTTAGCCTTTGACCTGTACACAATGATTGCCTGTAGAAAACATTTGTTGCCTGTAGAAGGAAGAATCTTCACAGATATTCTCTCTTGGGAGGTAGGACAGGAGGGCTCTCTGTTGCTCTATGTCATGTTGCTTTTGGTCTGCTGAATAAACTAAAGGTTGGAAGACTCGCCTACCATTATGGATTGAAGGACAATCACATCTCGTAACAAACATTGTAGATGCAGTTATAAACATCTTCGATGTCCCAAGACTCAGTGTCAATACTTGAAGTCAATGAACAAGATTTACTGGAAGCTTGAATAATATTGAATTAGCACAGGCAATCATCATGGCAGGCCGTCTCACCTCAGTGCCGTCCCGCTTCTCCTTTCCGGATCCGGAAGCATACCGTTCAAGCTTCAAGACTAATATTGAGATAAATTAATACCAACAGTAGATAAGAACTACAGTGAGAAACAAAACTAAATCAGTTTTTTTGTATACAAGGTCAAGGCTCGTGGAAAGTGAGAACACTGAACGTATCAGGACGCAACATGACAAAAAGAACAGTAGAAAGAAGAATTTTGAAGGAGGTGGGAGGGAGGAGGTTAACGGGGTGGAAAAGATAATGTTTTTGGACGGGGGTGAGGGAGGGATGATCTGACATGGACAGGGCCTGACAGACGAGCCATTTCATGTGATTGTGCTCGGCATTGTATTCACCGCAAACTTTCTTATCTTTGACGAGCTTTCTGACGAGATCCCTCAAAGCATCAAAGTTATGACTTGGGGTTTTACAGAATGAGTTAGTTTTGCAGGAGAGGAGAGCACGTGACCTCATTCGACCTGACTTGTGTCAGGTCAGGTCAGATTACATCTGTGACTTACTACAGGTACCATGTAAATTTGGACTCACCTGTTCCATGGTCGGGTTGTCGGCAACTAAACCTTCTCCCCCACCAAGTTTCTTTGTGAGGAGGGTGTATGATATGGACACCCTGCAGGATGAAGAACAAAACCTGTCAAAGGGCGGAGGAGCTCCTCGTTTGCCAACCACCATCAATCTATAGTGCACAACTGTGTCTGCGGACGTCCTCCTTCAGTTGGGTGAATTTTTATTAGGAGGTTGGTGGCAGGATTTGCACCACAGCCACCGCAAAACCCTTCATTGCGCAAAACATTCTAAAAGCATAAACAAATCTGAAAACCCACTCCGTGGGAGTACCTCCTGTGCAGCTGCCCTTTGCAGGGCAGCTCACGGATGACAGGATTGGGGCAAAGCCTTCGGGACCCCAATCTTTGATGATAGGAGGGAAACCATGGAGTAAACTTCCCGGGTCATATTGCGGTAGTGTGTGTCGCGGTGGTGCTGAGGTGTCATCCACCAGACGGTGGTCTCCATGGGTTAACCTGAGGCGGTGCCTGGAATATCCTATCCCTAAGAGAGGATGATCACCTGTCTGTTATCATCTGAGATCAAGTGGTTGGACATCGGCATTGCAGCACACTCTGAGGTACGGAGACCAGATTGTGGTGAGATCATGACGGGTGGTTACACCTACTATTGGTCTGGCCACTCTGTTGGTTATCATGCCAAGGAGTCGCTGTAGCTGTGTCCAATAGCTGACTCCAATGTCAATTGAGGTAACACTGGCCAACGAGCGTATTATGAGACTATGGATTCGTCAATCCTTAGGTGTCATTTCTCTGGTCTCTGTATATGCTCCGATGAGGTGAGTGATCTCACCGTGAAGGATGTATTCTATGCCATGCTCGAGTCTGGTTGATCAGTGCCCAGGCGAGAAACTATAATAGTCTTGGGGGATTTCAATGCATCAACGGAACTGATAGAGATGGTTATGAGACATGTGTTCGTCCCAATGGGTCTGGAACTGTGAATCAGAATAGCACTAAGTTCCTTGACTTTGCCAGAAATCATGGAATTAGGGCGGCTGGTTCATGGTTTCAGCGCCCACAAGCTCATCGCTGGACTTCGTATTCCAATGCTGGTGGTGTGGCAAAGGAGATTGACCATGTGCTTGACATTTGATCACTGGAGGAGATCCAGAACTGCATGGTCGACCGGAGTGCTCATTTCCTCATACTGACCACAGGCTTGTTGTAGCAACTCTGAAGTTGCAGATTAAATCCATAAGAATAATACCATCCCAGTCTAGGCTGGATGTTGGCAAGCTCAAGGATGAAAATGCAGCTAAGAAGTTTGTGAACAGACTAAGTGGAGATTTGGGTCTGGGTGCTTTGGAGATCCTGAAGAGTTGTGGAGTGCCTTCAAGACCACCATCCTTGATGTTGCTGGTGGATGTCTTGGAACTCACTGAAGGGTGAAGAAGGATTTTGTCTCTCAAGTGACACTGGATACCATTGACCAGAGTCACAGCAGGCAGGCTGAATGGCAGAGCTGAGCTGTTCAGGTTCAGGAGCTGAAGCGTAAAACTGTACGTGCAATAAGGGTGGACAAGGATGCCTATGTGCGAGGAATGAGTGAAGGGGAATCCTGTTTACAGGGGAATTGGCACATTGCGTTCGTCGAAGCCCATCTCTCAGTGTACTCAGTTTCAGCAGAGGGTGGGGAGCTCTTGACAGAGGAGTCCGAAGTGAAGTCCCACTGGGCCAGTTACTTTGAGCGGCTATACCAGGCTGATCCACCAGCTGTCGAGTTGGATGTCAGGGTGTTACAATCCCGATTGCTGATGCTCCAATAAACTGTGGTCCACCTTCATTGTGGAAACACAGGCTGCGTTGAACGGTTGAAATCGTTGAAGGTTCTGGGATCTGTGGCATCCATGTTTAACTTCTCAAGGCTGGTGGAAGTGCTGCACTCGTGTCGTTGCATGCAGTTATGTGCTCTGCCTGGAACACAGGCATAATCCTGACTGACTGGAAGAGAGGCCTGTGTTACTCTCTGGAAAGGGAAGGGTGATCGCCAAGACTGCAACAACTACTGAGGGGTGCCACTGTGCCGGGCAAGTGCCGGGCAAGGTCTTTGCCGGTATAATTATTGATAGGGTTCACCACCATCTGCTTGAGCACTAGTGTTCAGAGCAGTCAGGCTTTTCACCAAGAGGTTAATGATTGACCGTATCCTTGCTCTTCGGGTCCTCACCGATAGCAGACGAGAGTTTCGGCAGGGGATGCTTGCAGCCTATGTTGATCTCTTAAATTGTTTGATTCTGTAAATGGGGATACCCTCTGGAGGATTCTTGTCTTCGTGGGGTACCGCCAAAACTGATCAATCTGATGTCTGAACTATACTCTGGTACTGAGAGTGCTGTGAGATGTGGTGATACCATCTCTGACAAATTTCCAGTTGTTAATGGAGTTCATCAGGGGTGTGTACTGGCCCCAACACTTTTCAGCACTTGTATGGACTGGATTCTACGGAGGATTTCGGAGAGATCAAGCTGCGGTGCATTGTTTGGGAATGTCAAGATCTCTGACCATCTTTGCGATGCATATATGTAGAGAGTATAATGACTGCATATAATGATGCAGTCATCTTTGCGGAGACTCCAGATATCCTTTTGGGGCCATCGAGGTACTCAAGGAGGAGGGCACCACTAGGATTACACATCTCCTGGGTAAAACTAAGATCCAGGCTTTCAATGACTTCTTGGATGCTGCTGTCCTACCTGTACCTATTTGTGGCGAGGATGTTGAGGTCATGGAGAGATTCACTTACCTTGGCAGTGATATTCATGTCTCTGCTGGCTGTGAGCCAGAGGTCAACAGATATCTTGGTCAGGTCTGGGAGTCATGGATTCACTGGATAATGGGTGTGGTGCTGCGGTACCTGTGTGGAGGACGAAAGTCCGAGTCTTCAGGTCCTTGGTGTTCCAGTCTTGCTCTATGGATGTGGAAACTTGGACTCTGACCAAGGATTGAGACGGAGACTTAATTCCTTTGGTACCAGGTCTCTTCGGAGAATCCTTGGCTATCGCTGGTCGACTTTGTGTCCAACGAGCGGTTGCTGAGAGAGACTCAGATGAGATTTGTTACCTGCATAGTCTGTGAGTGATAGCTGCGCTGTATGGACATGTGGCTCATTTTCCTGACGCTGATCCTGCTCACCAGATTCTCTCGGTGAAGGAATCTCGTGAGTGGAGGAGGCCAATGGGTCGACCACGTACCTCGTTGTTGCAGCAGGTTGATCAGCATCTCAAGGAGATGGGGATGGGCCAGACGGAGGCCCCTGAAGTACAGGCAGTAAGTGGTCAGCGACGCGCTGCTCCGGCCCATGCTACCAAACCTGACCTGACGGGGGGTGGAGGGATAATCTGAGATGGCATAGTTGGCAACATTGAGAGAAGAAGAAATGAAAAGGATCTGTGGTGCAGGGAGTGGTGACCAAGTGGGGGGGGGGGGGGGTGAGGGTCTGGAGGTGATGAAAAACGAGCTGGTAGGAATCGAAAATGGTTTCTATTTTATTTATTTATTTTTACCAAACGTGGTAAAAACGCTTTTTGTGATGTCAGTGACACAAAATACACCAGAATTCCGAGATAGTCGCTTATTGACGAGGTGCTCTTGCAGCTGTTCAGAACGCATCTCAAATGTTTACTCACCCTTACAGTCTGAGTAATGAAAGGCTTACCTCCATGAAAGGCTCATTGTTATTCAGCCCAACTTCACCTAGCAGGGTTTTTAGGTACCATTGAAACAAGCCTTGCCTTCTAAATGCGATCTATTCTCATGGACTAATTACCCCCACCACCGAAGGTGGGAGGAGGTTATCTTTTTACCCCTGTCTGTCCATTTGTCTGTTTGCTTGTGTGCAGGATATCTCAAAAAGTGGTGGATGGATATGGATGACATTTGGAGGACATGTTGCGTGTGTGACAAGGGCGAACTCATAGATTTTGGTGAAGATCTGAATCCGGATCCGGCTACTGGAATTTTTTAAGTGTTTCTTCACCATTGAGAGATAGCACCAAAAACGATATATAGCAGGATATTTCAAAAAGTTGTCGACGGATTCGGACGAAACTTGGTGGACACGTTGGGTGTATGATGAGGAAGAATTGATTCCGTTTTGGTGAAGATCCAAATCTGGATCCGATAATTATTTTTGTGATTCTTCACCATTGAGAGATAGGGCTAAACCGATATATCGCACGGTATCTCAAAAAGTTGTGGACGGATTGGGATTAAACTTGGTTTTCAGGTTTGGTGTGTGACAAAGATGTTTTCATTTGATTTTGGTGAAGATCTGAATCCAAATCCGGATACGATAATTATTTAATTTTTCAATGATTCTTCACCATTGAGAGGTAGGGCCAAAAACGACATATAGCATGATGATTCAAAAATGTATTTTGCCTGATATGTTCTCGTGTATCAGGCGTTGTGTGTCAGGGGTATGCGCTCTAACGAGTGCCCTTCTAGTTAAAGTATATAAGTAATCAAATATTATTTCGGATGAGAGAATTGGATGTTGTGGACTAAGTGTTGAAATCTGGATATGTGAACAAATTCGCGATTTTTATAACTAATTAGTGTCTTTATTTAAGGAAAGCATTAAACTTAACTTTTTCTACTGTTTGGACGATTATATTGAGTGAAGTAAAGACTAAGGAATGTGCAGAAAGTGTAACTTCATTGAGCGCAACAAAAATAATTAACCAATGGGATTGCTGCCCTCCTACAAGCTGCTTTTGCAAGCTATGGCGACACAATTCACAGGGGTCCTTTTTTTCGGCAATTAAGTATGCAGTTTGCTTTTTTCACCATTTTGTGTGATCTGCTTTCATTACAAAATGTTAAGAGTTGCCGCAATATATTAGTAGTCGGTAGTTGCTGCAAGCATGAAGAAGTACGTAGACAGCACACATGGATGTGGTACAAATATGTCTAGCTGACTCCGTGGGAGTATGTGCGTACCTGCATACTTGGTTACGTGTTTGTGGTGTGCGGGTTTCATGGGTATGTTGTCCTAACTCGCATCTAGGCCTATGGTGTGTGGCGCCATTGTGTAGGTTATACGGCCGTCTCACGAACCTTGTGCTTCTGCACGCAGGGAGCAGATGTGCTGCAGTGCGGGACGTGCTGTGCAGTGTGGGCAAATCTTTATGTGAGTGAAATGATGACTGTATCGCCGGTGCATTTGCATGGTTAGCATGGACTACGGGGAGGTTGTAGGGATTCATTTGGGGGCTGTTAAGGACTGACGGTTTAGTTTTGAATGTGTTCAGTTACCAAAGAGTGAGCTAGCATTTGCCAAGCCAGCCGTTCGTTTATCAAACTGTTTTGAATGGAGTGCTTGCTTGAGTGCTTCAGTCACTTGGTGAGCACTCTACAAGAAACTTGGTCATTGAACACATCCCAGATTAATTACATGCCATGGGGATAAACATCCATACCATGACTTCTTTCGGCCATATCAATTAATTGTCCCTCAGGGGGCAGATTTTTAAATGACACGTGGCAAGTTAGAAGCAATGGAACACGAGTTGGTAGGACTCAAAAACAGGCTTTATTTGAATTCTTTATTTTTCCCAAATGTGGTTAAAAATGCATTATTCACTGTCATTGACACAAAATACACCAGAATACTGAGATGGTCATTTATTGACGAGTAATGATAAGGAGGTTCCAAGTAATACAACTTCAAACTCTGTGATTGTGGTGACACGATATTAAATTTGTAATGATCCATTTAAGAATGCCCTTTCGCTTTTAGGAGCAGAAGTTAGTGAGGGGGAAATGGAGGACAGAGAGTTGGGGTGTGGAGGGAGTCTCGGCACCACCTGGAAAAGCATGCAGCATTATCTGTCATGAAGCTCTATAAGGATAAAAACAATGTCAAACACTGATAAAATGTGATGTGAAATCCTCAGTGCTGAAGAAGAAGGCAGAAAGAGGAAAGAGAAGAAATACAGAAAGAGGAAGGAGGAAGACTGAAGAAGGATGACAGAAGAAGAACAATGAAAAAAGCTAACAAAGAAGAAAGGAAGAAGTAGAGGCAGATTGAAGAAGAATGGCAGAAGGAAGGTAAAAGTGGAAAAAGAAGAAGAAAAAAAATCCAGAGCAGCAGAAACTCCCCAACAGGAAGAAGCAAGACCAGAAGCAAACACACAGCAATGACTGCATTTTGCCCTCCCGTACCTGTGATCTCCCTGTCATTGTGTTGTACTTCAGTCAGTTGTCTGTGCAATCTGATTCAGGAGGACACAGTTCAAGCATATGAAATCTTTGTCGCTTCTGTGAAGTGGGCCATTGCTGTAAAATCCAAAACACAGGAAATGGTGTGTTCATGTTGAGATGCAGATGTGTTGGTTATGTTCAACATGGCAAAGTCAGCTTTGATCTTATCTAATATTTTTTTTTATCGAAGCGACAGGTTTTTTTCTCTCCTCTCCTCTCCTCTCCTCTCCTCTCCTCTCCTCTCCTCTCCTCTCCTCTCCTCTCCTCTTCTCTCCTCTCCTCTCCCACTACCTTTCTAACAATACACACAATCAATGTCAATCAAACATTCCTGCATACCCGGCATCACCTTAATTATCAGGTATGGTCTAAACTTGGCAGCCAGGGAATCCTTCAATATGGCAGTTGTGTGGTGCCCGTAGTGCAAAAAACAAAGTCCCAAATTAAGAGTTTCCCACCTCAATACCTCCACCTGACCTTGCCTGTAGAGAGGAGGCTTACATGACACGTCCTTACCCAATACTGCTCTATGATGGATGGTCACTGCCTCCTCAGTGCATGTTTTACATACAACTTAACTTTGACGTATCCCTAATACAGGTATAATCTAACCTATTTAAACAAACAGTCCATGCTATTGTGATCACATTCTAGCTATGAACCTCTCCCCCCCCCATGTCACCTTTCACTTAATATAATTAATAGTATGTGTTGCTTTACAAGGAACTTCAATGCAGGAGAAGGTCATTCGGCCTATCAAACTTATATTGCCTACTGAGGGTTGTTTGTCCATGTTCTATCCTTTTAAAAGCGTAAGTTCAAGTAAGGATGCAGCAGGTACCATTTTTAGAGTCGTCGGTATGACTTGCCCAGGGTTCGAAGCATCAACCCCCCAGACTCAGAACGGATGCTCACACCATGATGCCACCGTATCTGATAAACATGTAACCAAAGTTCAGGCATTTATGATGATTGATGGTTCAATAACTGCTCTACCACATGAGAGTAACAAATCACAGTCACTTTTCAATCGGCGGTGTCGTCGTCGTCCACACCCCAGCAAATGATGAAAGTAGCAGCCGTGTGTTGCATACAAAAGGAAAGGAATGATCATCATCATGTTATTTCACTTGGAATCTGAAGAAGGTGCAATTCTACTGCACCAATGTTGGGATATTACTTCCAATAAGCAACTTTATGATGCATGCTTTCTTTTCTTGTTGATTGGCGACAAATTTATTCACATTTATTATGCCGTTCTCAAAAGGGTCATTCTCGCATGTGTGGGTTTTCTGTATATGGTATTGCTCATACAAGATCAAGTACGCATCAATGTCTCTGCTTTTGTGGTGAAACAGTATTCATTCATCCAATGTCATCACACCCTGCCTCTGCCATTGGCAAACAGAGTTAAGGGCTCTGTCATTTTCCTCTGCCAGATCCTTTGATGAACCTGCCTCATCTTCTTCTTTTGCCTGCAGCAACACTGATGCGAGTTGAGTAATTGGCTGAAAGCATGGCTGTGCTGCTGATACAACGCCCTCTGTTGGCTTGGGCGGGAATATGAAATTTGTTCATGGTGTGATAAATTGCCTACTCTTTGTGAAGGGCACCGTGGGATCTTTAACGTCCACCAACTGATGCTGGCTGATGGGACGACCAGCGTTCCCATCCATCTGAGGGACGACATACACATTGATGCCTTGCTCTGCCTGTGAGACACCATGATGGCAGTTTAAAGCTGGGACAATATTCAAACCCAAGCTGGATAGTTCAGAGGTGAGTGTGCATACCTCATTTAACATGTCACATCTCATTAGATGTTCCATAGTTTGAGGTCCAACACTGCACTCACAGTTGACATCATTACCCTGCGCTTGCAAAGCGAAAAGCAGGGTTCGGCATTCGGTTGCGTATGTGCGTGCGTGTCTGCATTTTAAAAATTCATTTTCTCGGCAACTGTTGGGCCGATCGAAATGAAATTTCTGCCTGTAGAATTTTTTTTAATTCATAATCATGACGTTATAGGTCACGTGGTACGGACGCCATCTTGGAAAAACGTTACACCTCTATATCTCCCAAACAGCTCAATGGAAAAAAATTGAAACATGGCTCATTGTCAAGTACTCCCAATGGGGAATAAGATATGTTGATGATATCATCGTGTCTTCATTATGACGTCATAACTCGACAAGTCCAATGCTTGATCTGATCAGTATTAAAAAAATTAATTTCCTCTGTAACTGTTAGTCCGATGGACATGAAATTTTTAGAATTTGAGCAGCTCTTCTTGTAGAATTTTTTTTAATGACAATTATGATGTCATAGGTCACGTGGTACAGGCGCCATCTTGGAAAAATTGAAAAAAAAGTTGCACCTCCATATCTCTGAAACCGCTCCATGGAAAAAATTGAAACATGACTTCTTGTGAAGTCTTCCCCTTGGGGAATAAGATATGTTAATAATGATGTCATATGTTCCTTAAGTACAACGCCATAATTCGACAAGTACAACACTTAATTTGATCTGTATGAATTTTATTTCTCTGCAATTCTTGGTCCGATTGACATGAAATTTTCACCAAAGGAGCGCCTCCTCCTGTAGAATGTGAATGATAATTATGACATCATGGATCACGTGGTACAGGCGCCATCTTGGAAAAACTTTGCACCTCCATATCTCTGAAACCACTCCTCGTGTGCTTTTGACATGGTCTGGCACCCTGCCCTGCTCACCAAACACTCTTCCTATGGTATCCAAGGCCATCTCCACTCATGGCTCGCAGACTTCCTCTCCTGTCGCAGTCAACGTGTGGCCCTAAATGGAGTTCTTTCATCCCCTGTTCCTGTCCAGACTGGAGTTCCTCAAGACGGCGTTCTTTTTCTGGTTTTCATCAATAATCTGACTCTCTGGAAAATGCTCTTTATCTCTTTGCTGATGACTCCACCCTCTGCCGTGCCATCTGTCGTCCCTCAGACCGGCAAGCAGCAGCTGTCTTTGCTCACTGCAGATCTGGGTAAAATCACAAACTGGTCCAACACCTGGAACATGTCTTCAATCCAGACAAGTCTCACACTCTCACTTTCTCTCCCAAAAGGACTGTTTGGAACCCCCCCCCTCCCCACCCATCCACTCTTCAAAATCCTCTGGAAGAAGTCTTTTTTTCAAGCTTCTGGGTCTCACTATATGCTGTCTCGGTCCAAGTGTTTCCATGAATGAATGTTGTGCGTAACCAATTTGGTTACATTTTCCAATCGTGGTCTACTCGGGTTTTTTTTTTCCATGTTTTGGATGGCATTGACCTTAACTCTTGACTAATTTTGACCAGATTTTATACACATTTACTACACAGGCATACAAATAAGTTAATGGAACCTCCACTGATAGTAGTGTGCCATTCTCAAAAGGGTCAATCTTTTGTGTGCTGTTCAGGTTAGTGTTATGAGTCAATATATACATATACATGCATACATATACCTGGCAGAGTACCCACCCCCAAGTGGGTCAAGTTTTCACATTAGTTGCTGAAAAACATATGTAGTCTGTGTTTGTGTTTTGCAAGAAGACTATAGATGTTTGCGTGGTGTGCGTATAAAAGGTTCCAGATAGTCAAAATATCGAGAGGATACATTCCAATAGTAGTTAGGGTCTAGCCCAAAGGGGTTGAAAGGATATAATCTCTCAAGCATGTGAAAAGGGTCTAAAAGGTCGACAGTATTTTCCGGTGTATTACCCGCGCCCATGTTTTTCACCCTCATAAAATAAAAATACAAACTTTTCCGGTTTATTAACTGCACCCATGTTTTTCACCCTCAAAAGAAATGAATATATTGATCATTTTATTTTCTTATTTAGATCTAAATACGTTTGTATGGAACAAAGTGATGGAGGTATCAACATGCTTAAATTCGTCCAACAGTCTTATTCTCATTAGTCGCATGTCTGCTTAATTTCGTCGACCAGCCTATTTTCTCATTTTCAAGAAGTTGAAGAGAGAGGAGAGAATACCAAGAAGTTTTTATTTTTCTTTCTTATTTTTTTCTATATTAAAAAGAGAATTTTATTGTTCCTAGAAAAAGGAAGAAAGGGATTCATACTGGTATCATACATATTTATTGTGGATTTGTGGCCCTGAAAAGGGACGTTTGGTTTTGATTAAGCTTTTCAGCTTCACCCGAGGAAATCCTCATCAATGCTTTCCTCGTCGAAGACTGCACATAACTGCTTGTCCAAATCAGGGTCTAGCAAGTCCCCATCACTGTCCACGTCACTGTCACCGTCATTTGCAGCCTCCTCCTCACAAATGATGTCGTCCTCTGTGCCGTTCATGTTGTTGGAGATGCAGCATTTCAGAAATGCTCGCTAGATGATGTCCAACAGTATCTCCTCCCAAACCTTGATGATCCAGCTGCAGATCATCGGAAGGTCGACCTTTCTCATCCTCCCGCTCTTGGTGTCGGTCTTCTCCCCACTCATTATCCAATCGGACCAGCAGCGACGTAGCCCATCCTTGAGCGGTGTGTTGATGGACACATGGAGTGGCTGCAAGAGCGATGTCATCCCGCCTGGGACGATGACAAGATCGGTGTTGGTCCAATGGAGTAGCGCTTTGGTATCGTCGGCCTTGTGACAACTGAGCGCATCCAGGCCTAGCAAGCTTCGTCGTCGGGAGAGACCGCCATCCGGCCTACTACTCCAGACCGTGCGCACCCAGTCCTGGACCAGTCCCTCGTCTATTCACCCCTTCTACTGTGCACAAACAGTGACGCCGGCTGGAAACTTGACATACAGGGGAAGCTTACCACCGTCTGCAGTGCTGGCGAACATGACGGTGAATCGGTCTTCCTCGTGACCAGTGGTGTTGATTGTCACATTGCGCACAAGCTTATTTGAGGTGGGTGCTCCATTATTAAACTTTAGCTATTGTGAATAATTCTTCTTTTGATGTGCGACCAGGTGTTCTTCTTCTTCTTTTGTGTTTAATGGCATTTTCAGAGCCGCGAGGCTCTCTAAGCCACACACCTAAACCCCGGGTGTCTCCGGCGTCACTTTATTTAATTTCCGCACACGGTTAATAAAACGCTGTCCAAACTCTTAACCTGAACCGATTTTCAAAATTTTAACGGTAGGATTGAGCTTCACAACAGTTCTGACTGCTCAAAAAGTGTTCATCTATACTAATAAAAACCAGTGCGTGTGTGTGTGTGTGTGTGTGTCTCAGCGTATCAGTGTGTGTCAGCGTATCAGTGTGTGACTCCTGCACAACTCCAAAAACATAAAACCAACCAGCCTGAAACTTTGCATGCATGTTATGAAAACTCCAAGTGCAAGAAAAATGTTATAAAGTGAAAAAGTGAAAGTTGGGTGTTTGGGTTCGTTAAAACACTCCTTTTGAAGATAATTAACAGCCTTATTTCATTATATCTTTCATCAAGCGATCCTCTTAAGGCGTTTCCTGGGTAACCTCGCTGGGGTCTGAAGCTGCCATGTTTTCTGGCCTACTCAACCATGCCTTGACTTGGAACAGGCAGCAACGATTTCTTATTGATAAAGTTGTTGTTTTCACTTTCCACACTCATATTATGGAATGCCTGTTCATCATATCTACAAATCGCTGGGTGCATTGCAATGCTTATAAACATCGAGAGATGTCAGCGTTCACGGCTTAACATTTTGGGCGTCTCCTGGAGGAGTATGTTTAATGTGTTGCTAATCGCATTCCAAACGAGCCGTTTCTTATCAACCGTTTTGTTGGAATGCTTGCTTGAGTGCTTAGGCTACTTGGCGAGTGCTCTCCAAGCTGCTTGGTTGTTCGATTTGGTAAAAGTACCCGTGCTCTCAATGGAACATCAATAAGACAGACGTACGTTTCCACCTGTATTTGGAACCTGCGTTGCCGTGCGGTGTGTGCCTCGGCAGGTGTCTCATCCGCTGAAAATGTGCAATTTTATTTTCACAGGATATCGTTTTGTTTTACCTTTTTGTGTGATCTCTGAATATAATCCACCCCTCACTTCGACATTGATACATCTATAAAAACAATAAGGTCCATCTGACCAGGTGTTTGCCATTATCTGTTTGTGGAGGCATAGAACGTCGATCGACATTTTGTGTTCTGTGCCTTGATATATTTTTCAATTGAATTTTGCTAATCTCCCACTTGAATTTCTCTTTCAAAGAACTCTGTTTAAAGGTAAATCTTTATGTTTGTCGTTTTTATGTACTTTATGTGTGTGTACATTTGTGTATATGTGTATGAATATAAATTGTATTGCCATTAACGGAACTTTGTGTGTGTGTGTTGCTTTTAATCTCCATAAGCGGGTTTCAGAAGGTGGAATGGATCCCTCCCAGGTCTTGAAGTGCGTGCGTGCGTGTGTGTGTACTAATGGGTTTTCAGAATGTGGAATGATGTCCTCCCAGGGTGGGCTCAAAGTATCCACCTTCATTTTAGTAAGGAGTCATGATTCATGGACCAAGCTGTGAAGTTTTCTGTTCTCAAAGTTTTGTCGAGCAATCTTTTCAGGATCGTTACTGAGCCCAGGACAGCTGCCAACTGTAGTTGGTTTGTAGTAATAGCCCCAGGCATGGTTTTTAATATCTCCATGAGGTTCTTTTACATCATTCCCGTGAGGTTCTTTGTCATCACAGGGAAACTTTGGCATTCTTCAGCTTCCAGGATCTTTTCACTTCATGCTTGAGGTCTTGGTATTTGGTCATTTTCTTGATTTCTGCATCGTTAATCCAAAATCACTGGTATTAACACCTCAATTAGCAATGCCCTCTTCTCTTATTTTTTTTGTACCTAAGTATGATATCTGGTCATAATGCTTTGTTTTCGATGTTCACACTCGATGGGATCATTAGGTCGTACGTGAGCAGTACTTCAGTGTTTTCAGTGATTGCTTTTGTTTCATTTTCCCACAAATTTTCTGGAACTGGAATATTAAAGTTTTTGTAGATGTGCCAGCAGATTACTTTAACAAAACTCTGTTGTGTCATTGCATGTACAGCTGTTCTGACATGTTTTTTTTTTGTCGTGTTTGGTCATTAAGCGTCACATCTAATTCTCTTTGCTCACTCCACCTCCACCCCTCACCTGTCTAACCCCCCCCTCACTACAACCACACCTTCTCTCTTACTCTGTCCCCTCTTCATAAAATGCAGCATTTCCCTCCCACACCTCTGTCACTCTCTTGCTGTGTCTCTCTTGCTGTCTCTGTCTCTCTCTCTCTCTCTCTCTCTCTCTCTCTCTCTCTCTCTCTCTCTCTCTCTCTCTCTATATATATCTCACACAAACGCACTCCTCCCTCCACAGTGAAAGAGCAACATTTGGTAAGGTTCTTCCGACCTCCCTCCCCCCCCCCTTGCTCCCCTTCTTCATCCTCTCTGCCTCCCCTCCACCTCTCACTCTACACCTGCCACCTCTCTCTCTCTTTCTCCCTCTCATCTCTCTCTCTCCCCTCCTCCTCTTCTCTCTCTCCACTCTCTCTTCTCCTCTTTCTCGCCCCTTTCCCCCTTTCATTGTCCCTGTCAGCAAAGCAACGGGTTGTATTTGCTTGTTTGGAATATAATTGAAATCCGGCATTGATCGTTTTTCGATAAATGAGTCATTATACAGCCGAAGATTTTGAAATGATAGATTTGAAGATTTGAAATTGTGTTCAAATGATAGTTATGAAAGTAGCTTTATAGATGATGAAGATGCTTACACTGATTTAGAGTGAAGATTAATTTTATTTTAAGTGAAAACTACTATATAAATATGCTGAATCCAAACAATATACCAGATATTGAGCTTCTTGAATTCCCTGATATCCCATATGATAAATTTGCCTATAAACAATGTATATTTAGTCATTATCTTCCAATGAATGATGATAAAAATATAAAAAGGAACATAACTTTCAAAATTACACCAAAAATGAATTACTTTGCAAGATTTATTGGAGAAATGAATGTCAAGTATGAAGGTGAT
>CM068956.1:101915932-101928674 GCA_035128595.1 Eptatretus atami | reverse complement strand
ACGTCTTCGAGGGTTTCCCCTCAAAATATCGGTTACTTCCTCTTGTCGTCTCCGGAAACGACGTAGTCTTTGATGAAACTAGACCAAAACCTTTCATTTCACCATGATATACAAAAGTTTGTTCACCCATTAAAAATTGAGAGTCTCAGGCGGTCTATGGGGAGGGGCGCTTGCCCCAAGAGTTATTCGCTTTCTACTTGCGAACTACACACGCCAATTTCCGAGGAAACTGACCACACCAACCTTACTCACAATGGTCTACCAACGCCTTGTCTATGACATAACGAAAAATCAGGGCTCCAATATGTGTAAGGGGGGTTGTCCCCAAAATATGTATTTGCTTTGTTCTCGAAACCTACCACAATTTTGATGATTAACTTTACCAAGCCTTTCATCACCGCAGTGATGTACCAAAGTTCCCTTGTTTCATGCCATTTAATTATAATTTGTACGGTCTCAAGGGGTCTATGGGGAGTGGGGGGTTGCCCCAAAACGATGGCCAGTTTTTGATTCTCTTTCAGAAACTATCACAACACATTTCTGATGACGCACTTGACCACAACCTTCACCACCGCTGATGCTACTTCAAGTTTGATTTATGGCATTACATATAACAAACCATATATTTACTTTCATTTCCATCAACCATCGATTATGGTCATCCCATGCTCCAGCTGCCTGGCTTTTGATCAGCCATTCAGGTAACGCTGACCAGGTGATCTATTCTATTTGATCCCTCTCATTGTAATACTCCACGTGTATCATTTTATATTATATTATATACTCAATATATAATATATATACATAATATATACATATAGTTCCATGCTCAATGCGGTTACCTATGTTACCAAGGGCCCAAAAAAAAGAAGTTCTCAGGGATAACATGGAAATGCAAGCCATTATCGGTTACATCTGCTCTTCAAATAGCTAAATCTAAACTGTTTCTAGACCTGGCAGCAACGTCCGGTTCTTAAATACTTTACCATTCTGACAAACTCATACACGCATTCAGAACACTGTCGGAATTCGGCGCCGCGGTATTTACGAATCAGCATTGGTAAAAAAAGGCTAACGTAATAAAAATCGTGAAGAAAGATAATTTTTCTCTGCTTTTTCAGCCATATGTGCAGGAAAATAGAAAAAAAAAAACATTGAAGTTCCGAGTTATATTTTACGAAAAAACAAGACGAGTTCTAGTACAGCCACACTTGCAAGCAAAAAACGTTAAATGTGGTATCATTCGACTTTAAAAAAAATTGAAAAAAAAAAGATAATCTTACCTCCGGACTCACGATAGCACCAATAAAATCCAGGGCTCAATGAATATTATCAGACAAATCGCGAGTCACCTCGCGCTGCGTGTTGGTCTTGCTGTCTGTTGTGCACTGTGTACTTCCTTGTGTCTCCAATTTAATGTTCAATCAACCTACTTTGTGAATGCTACCATTTGTTGGCGTCCTATCAGATGTTTGAGCTTCGTATTTCACGCAAAACTTGCGGGTGTCTATATCATCTCCTCCCAAAGATCGCCACCACTTTTATCTTTCTGCTTCCTGTCAATTGATTCATTGAGCTATTGGACCTATTGAATCTCCAGGAAAAAATAGCACAGATTTCAACCAGAACTTGAAAAGGAACCCCTACTAGGTCAAAATCAAAGAATTGGCAGGCGAATCAAAGTTTGTATCACTTATTTTTGAAAAACTGTATGTCAAATGACTTAATCTTCATTGGGAATGAGCGAAAAAGTTGCCGATGACAAGGTGTGCTGGCCAGGTATCCCAAATGATCTGCTAAAAACTTAAATGGTGCTAAATATATTCAATTTATAACACATTAAATTCATATATTATTATTTCTTTTTTCATCTTTTCTTAATTTTCACTCCATTTCAGGATGCGACAGTGGCTGGGGGACGCGGGAAGGTGTGGGTTGAGTGAGAATAATAGTACAACATCGAACCACACCCTATCCCATTAACGGACCTCATCAGAACACGATACTCTTCACAGACCAAGACATTTTGACTTATGCGCGTTCCCGGTTCAATGAGCCACTAAGGTCGCAGTTCTTTCAGGCGTTCCTCCGCCGACTTTCTTCCAGATCGTTTTTGTCTGTCGTTTTTGTTGCTCTTTCCTGTCGTTTCTGTTACTCTCCGCCTCGAAGCACTGGATGGAGGTTTACTGTTTTACACCCCTTCTGTTGTCTGTATTCTGTCTATCTTGCAAAACTTCGTTTTAGTGCAGGATACTTATTTGTAGTTTGTTTTCGATTTGTCTGTAATCATGACTTTTTCCCCTTTATATCCACTCTTGTATAGACACATTCTTCGATTTCTTGTGGGTACACATATGGTTTTATTACATACCCTTCGCAGCACACATTAAGGTCAAGTCATAACTCTTGTGGGTGCAGCTTATCGTGTGATTATTATACATTATCCTTCAGCACACTAAAGGTCAAGGTCAACTTCTTAGTTGGACACATTCAGTATTATTACAATCACCTTCAGCAACACATAAGGTCAGGTCAACTTTTTGGGTCACATATCGTAGTATTATTACAATACCCTTTTCAGCACCACAAGGTCAAAGGTCAACTTTGTGGGTACACATTTATCGTAAGTATTATTAAACCTTCAGACATGAGGTCAAGGTCACTTTGACGGTAAATCATGGAGGTCGCCGAAACCCTTATTTTTTGAGTAACTTGCTCGAATGAACTGCATCCAGAACTGTAGGTGCGGTACTTAGTGTGGTATGGCGCGCTCAGCTGATTATTTTAGTGTTGATCGGCCTTGACCTTCCAAGGTCATATTAGGTCATTCATTTTTTACCACAAGGTCAAATTTTCAAGTTTCAGTTACCGTATCGAGTAGTACCTCAAATTAAAGCCCTTGATGAGTGTTTTCCAGACATATAACTATTTTGACGATGTGAGGTCATTTGACGAGTTATGACGAAAAAACTGCATTTTCATGTATATTGTATCGCTTTAGTTCACATCAGAAACTCTTTTAGGTCACTCTGTACAGCACAGTTCTATTGGAAACTCTTGTAGGTTCACATATCGTTGTCTTATTGCAATACCTTTCCGTCACATAAAGGTCAAAATCAAGGTCAAAGGTCAACGTCACTTTTGTCAATTATGGAGGTCGCGAAACCCTTATTTTGAGTAATTTTTGAATCGATCGTTCTCCAAACTTTGTGGGAATGTAGTAAATGGCTTAGCCTCAGCTATAGTGTTTGTTTGTGATTCGACCTTGACTTCAAGGTTAGCGCCTGAGGTCAAACATATTTGACCCCAAGTCAAATTTTCAAGTTTTAGGAACCATATCGTGTAGTACCTCAAATTGAACACCTCGATGAGTGCTTTCTAGATATGTCAAGCTTTGAGACCATTATGACGTCATTTGGTGGCACTTATGAGGCAAACGCTATTTGTTCATGGTCACTCTGTTAGAACGATTCTTCTCCGGAATCTCTCGTAGAGCAGATATTCCTCAAGAGTCGCCTGCGTGGGATAGCCAGTCTGTTCAACCTCTCAGTTGTGACCTTGAAAGAAGTCACAGCTGTCACTTTCGGCAAGGTAGGGTACTGTCTTTGGTCACATCGTACGGTCGGCCGGTACACACCGCCTATGGTCATATCTCATTTTGTTGAGTTGGTACGAGATAGTCTTAAACTTGTGGCCGATTCTCGTAGAGGGTTGATATTATACTAGCTCAGGCAGGTGATTCCTTACGTTTTATGTTGTTTGTTTGTGTGTTTGTATTGTTTGTTTGTTTGTTTGTTTGTAAGCACTCGAACTTTCTCAGAGAAGCGCGACAAGACGCTTACCAATGTCAGAAATTAACACCGTCATTCAGCGAGGGGGTTGTGTCTAGTGCTATTTAGACTTTTCGTCAAATCGTCAATCGTCAAGGTCAGCGGTGAGGTCAAACCTTCGATTTTTGATGGTTGGTACATATAACTCGAAGACACGGAGAAGACTCCGAAGTCCAAAAACTTACCATCCAGGCGTGATTCAGGGCAGGATGTATGGCTAGTGCGCTGATTAGGGATTTTGGTCAATAAGATCGGTCACTGTCAAGGTTACGGTGAGTCAAACATTCGATTTTTGATTGGTTTGGTACAGGAATCATGTCAGAAACTTCTGGTTTGCCCGTCGGCTACCTTCTCTTAGAGACAGCTTTGTATTAGACACATGTCAGAGGTCAAGTTGACGATTTCGTAAGTACAGGTTATGTAGCTTGCTTGTTTGTTTGTCTTGATGTTGTTATGTTTGTTTGTTGTAGGCACGGATTTATATCGAAGAGGTAATGAGCTACCAATGTACATTACAGTCACGTTCGATTCAGGTGGGTGCATGGCTAGTGTGATTAAAGATTTTTGGTCAAAATCGGTCAAGGGTCAAGGTCAGTGAGTATATATCGATTTTATGGAGCGTTTGGCTAAGAACTCGAGAACGGAAGAAGCTCGATATGTCAATTCACACCACGTAGATTAGGAGGGTGCATGGCTAGTGTGATTAGATTTTGGTGTCAATACTCAGTCAACAGGTCAAGAGCGTCCCGGTGAGGTCAAACATTCGATTTTTTGATGGTTTGTACAGAAATATCGTAGAAACTTCTGGTTTGCGTCGCTTTACCTTCTCTAGAGACAGCTGTTATATTAGCCAGGTTCTAGAGGTCAAGTGCGATTTCGTAAAGTACCAGTCTATGACTGCTATGTTTCGTTCTTGTTTACCGTATGGATTCTGTTTGTTTGTACGGCACTGATAATTCCGAGAAACCGAAGAAGCTAACCAATGTCAATTACACCACGTGATTCAGGAGGCCGGTGATGGCTAGTGCCTGATAGATTTTTGGTCAACAATCGGTTCACACGGTCAAGGTCCACGGTTGAGGTCAAAACATTTTCGATTTTTGATTTGTTTGCGTACAGAATCATCGTAGAAACTTCTGTTTGCCGTCACTACCTTCTCTAGAGACAGCTTCTTATTAGACAATGGTAGAGGTCAAGTTTGCGCGATTTCGTAAGTACCAGTCTATGACTGCTTGTTTGTTTGTCTTGTTTGTGAACAGTATTACGGAAAAACTCCTCGACGGATTTTCGCGAACTCTTGGTGGGGTCTTGTCTGCGTCCAAGGATAGCACATTAGATTTTGACTCTGTGTCCAAAATCCCATAGGCCGCTATAGAGCGCCGGCATTTTTTGAAAAACTATTTGAATTGTTTTTTTTTGGCATTTCTAGCATTGTTTTCAGTTATTTCCAACCTCCCCCCTGCCCCCCACCACAAACAACATTGTCTAGAGAAAAAAAAAATTTTGCAACTTCTTTTTTCAACAAACATTTCGGGATTTTTTTTATTTTTAGCATTTTTTCATACATGTTTAAGTGAATTTCTCCCAACAAAAAACATGCCAAAATTATAATTGCGGGCTGAATTTTGTGAACTTCACGGTGGAGTATACCCACGTTAAAATACAGATTTCTATCTCAAAAGGAATCTAGTATGACGAATGAAAATTGAGTATGTAAAAGTTAAAAGTAAAAGGAAAGTTGCTAAACATAACTCTGTGAGCCACTGTTGACGTAAAAAATTGAATAATAGCGATATCACGTTCACTATGACCGTGAACCAAGCGTCAGTATTGGCGGCGGAGGTTTTGCACTCTACCGAGTGCTCCACCTCTAGTTGTATATTCTCCTTATTTACATCAGTTATTATTTTCTCCACTTTCCCCTCCACCCTCCTTATATCCCTATTAACTATACCCTCTGTTTCATGGCTCAAAAATAAATTTTAAAAAAATACAACAAAAAATACCTTTCACCTCACATTGTGACCACGTGACCTCGTGACCTCCTGTTCTGACTCTTCTTCCTCCTTCTTCTGCCAATCTACCATCTAGTACTTTTGCCAACCCACATTCACCATACACCTTCACGATTTTTTTTTTATTCAACCTTTCCTTTACCTAATCTTTGAGAGAGAAAAAAATATTCTTCATTCTTTTAACCTCTCACGTTACACCTCCAGTGACCACGTTTGATACCCCCCTCTTCTTCTTCCTGGGACTTTTGTCGAACTTCCGGCTTCCTTCTGCGTTTGCCGGTCCAAATTGACCAACACCTACACGATTTTTCTTCAATCTTTCCTTTCCTTTTCCGAATCAAACGTAATCTTTATCAAAGAAATAACAAAAACGGTCTCTTAAAATGTTACAACTTCCTCTTTCACACGTGTGGTTCTCTCTTATATTCTTCTTCTTCTTCTTCAAAAGGCTGTTTTCCATTCGACCTTTCCTTCATCCCGTGTCTAAAAAGTCCCATTGTTACAACCTTCCTTTTCTCCATTCTCTTAGTCCTCCTTTATGGCATCCCTCACGTAATGTCTTTAATCGCATTGCTGACTTTAAAAAAATTTTAATCCCAGTTTGCAATGCATGTTCATGTTCCATCAATCATCATTTTTTTTCAAACTTCAGTGCCAATTCAGCCCACCTCCTTAAATCTACCCTCTCCTAACCCCTCACCTGTTATCCCCTCTCTTTACCCCTCCCATCTTGCCCCTCATCCTACCTCCACTCTTGGCACCTCTTCACTGTCTTCTGCTTCAGTACTCAAGCTCCTCCTTGTTGTCCCAAAATGTGTGGTGTTCTAACATACTGTGGGCTCATTCTAAAACGAACAATTCACACTCTCAGTACACCATCACCACAAACATGCTCTTTCTCCCTCTCAAGCACACATCCCTCTTCCCAACCCCTTCGATCCAAATCCGCTCGTACCCGCCCCCCCCCCGCCCAACTCCCTTCTTCACCATACCCTCGAACAAGTGGTCCATCCTTTCCCTCTCCATTGCCCTCCTGCACCTTGGCCATGCCTGCTCTCAACTCTACCCTCCTCCTCAAAAAGCTTCCCTCTCAACCCTCTGTCCCAAAGCAACCTTCACACTCTTCCCCCATCCAAGGCTCCCTCTCACCTTCCTCAAAAACGTATCTCCTCACCCTTCTGCCTCAACTCTCGCCCAACCATTCTCCTGCAACTCTTCCTCTCACCTTCTCCCTTAAAATCTTCCCCTAATTCTCCCTTCCAGCACGTTTCACCCTTCCTCAACATTACACAAAGGGTGAGACTCCCTACCACCAACACCATCTCTCTTCCAATCTCCTCATCCCCACCTCCTCCAATCTTCGAATTGCCTCTGCCCCCTTCTCTTATTACTCCCCATTGTACCTCAATCCATCACCACCGAACCTTATCTTTCTCTTTCATGCGGCCGCTCTCACCATGCTCCTTTTTCTGTAATCCCCCCACTCTTTCAATAAACTCTCCTTACTCCCCCCCCCTCCCTCGTCCTATCCTCCCCACCCCTGCACGCAAAACCTCCTCACCTCCTTCTTCATGAACAGTGTGAACCTCAAACATCCAGGGCCTTCGCTCAAACCTGACAGATCTTTCCATACAGGTTGCCACTGCCAAACCAGACGTAATCTGCTTAATAGAAACTTTCCTCCTTCAAGATATCTCTGACTCCCAAGTATCTCTCCGTGGTTACTCCCTCCTCCAGTTTGAAAGACCTGAGGCTTCCACTCCACTTCCACCTCATGTTTATATGTGTTTTACCATCCAGCAAATAGTGATGACTCCATTCACATCTCGTTCTCCAAAAACATGGACCAACTTCTCTCCTCTCATCCCAACTCTTTCTTCCTCATGTGTGGTGATTTCAACTGTCATCATTCCAGTTGGCTGGGTGTGGGTACCTCTCTCACCTGCCATGGCACTTCAGCAAAAGACTTATGTGACTCATTGGGACTGATTCAATCTGTCAACTTCCCAACCCGGATCTCAACCAACGGTACTCCAAC
Source organism: Eptatretus atami (assembly GCA_035128595.1). Classification (NCBI taxonomy): domain Eukaryota; kingdom Metazoa; phylum Chordata; class Myxini; order Myxiniformes; family Myxinidae; genus Eptatretus; species Eptatretus atami. The sequence continues at coordinate 101,920,791 of CM068956.1, read as the reverse complement.
TCTTCTGGATCTGATTTTGACCAATTTCCCTGAAAATATCTCCTGTTCTTCCTCCACTCCAATCGGTTCATCTGACCACATGCTTGTTAAAGTAGACATCTCTCCGGCTGTTATTAAAGAACCACCACAGCGCCGACGAGTCTGGCATTTCACTCAGGCCGACTGATAGGGACCTCAAGCAGCCATCAAACTTCTAGACTGGTCTCCCATCTCTACTTCCTCTGACATTAACTCATCCTGAGAATTTTTTCAAAGAAACTTGCTCTCTCTTGTGCACAGATTTATCCCATCTCGTCTTCAGTTGTCCTCCCCTTCCTCCTACCCATGGTACACTGAAGCTTGTGGTGAGGCAGTTGTCCTGAAACAACTTGCCTTCGCCTCATGGAAGGCTAATGCAACTGAAGGCAATCTAAGTTCCTTCCGCAAAGCTCAGAACAAGTGCGTGTCTACCCTCAGGAGAGCCAGAAAACAACATCTTTCTAATCGCAAGTCTGAACTCTCAAACCTCTCTCCATCCTCCAAATTGTGGTGGTGTCGAGTTAAGTCTGTTTCTGGTGTATGTTCCCCTTCCATCCCCTCCCTTCCCTCAAATGGCCGCACAGCTGACACTGCATGTGAAAAGGCTGAATGCCTAAACTCCGTGCTTGCTTTCCAATTCTGTGTCCCAAACCCATCGCTTTCTGTACCCACCTTACCTAGTCACACCCAGCTGACCTGGACTGTATGTCCTTTTTTCCTGACAAGGTGGAGAGCTTGTTGTCAAACCTCGACTCAGGTTCTGCAACCGGTCCAGACGGCATCAGCCCACGTGTCCTAAAAACCTGCTCTGCTGCTCTTGCTCACCCTCTCTCTGTTCTATTCACCCTCTCATTTGCTCAAGGTCATCTGCCTTCTGCTTGGAAATCAGCAAACATTCTCACTCTGCATAAAGAAGGTGCAAAAACAGATCCTTGCAACGACAGACCAATCATCTTTCTCCCAATCATCAGCAAAGTTATGGAATGCATCATCGCTTCAGACATTAAATCCTTCCTCTTCTCCAATGGCTTGATTTCCGATCATCAATTTGGATTCAGACCAAGTCACTGTACCCTGGATATGCTGCTTCTGTTCTCCCAACAATGGATGGTGATCATCAATGCCAGACATGAAATCAGAGCCATCTCACGAGACGTATCACGTGCTTTCGAGACAGTCTGCACCCTGCCCTGCTCACCAAACTCTCTTCCTATGGCATCCAAGGCCATCTCCACTCATGGATCGCAGACTCCAAGGCCATCTCCACTCATGGCTCACAGACTTCCTCTTCTGTCGCAGCTAACGTGTGGCCCTAAATGGAGTTCTTTCATCCCCTCTTCCTGTCCAGGCTGGAGTTTCTCAAGGCAGTGTTCTGGGCCCTGTTCTTTTTCTTGTTTTCATCAATGATCTCTCTGACTCTCTGGGAAATCCTCTTTATCTCTTTGCTGATGACTCCACCCTCTGCCATACCATCTGTCTTCCCTCAGATCGGAAAGCAGCAACCTCTTCACACTGCAAACCTGGATAAAATTGCTAGCTGTTCCAACACGTGGAAAATGTCTTTCAACCTTGAAAAATCTCACCCTCTCACTATGCCTCTCCGAAAGGAACGTCTGAAACCACCCCCCCCCCCCCATCTACTTTCTCAACAATCCTCTTGATAAAGCCCTTTCATTCAAGCTTCTAGATCTCACTCTCTGCTATGATCTTTCCTGGGAAAGCCACATTCCAACCTGGCCAACAAAGCCAGTCACCGACTGGACATCCTCCATCGTGTAAAGTCCTTTCTTGGCACACCTGAGCTCCTGAGCACATACAAAGCTTTCATCCGCAGCCTGCTGGAGTACTGCTCTCCTCTATGGGCTGGTGCTCCACCTCTCTCCTTTCTCGCTTCACGCTGTGGAAACCAAGGCATTTAGGATCATTGGTATCTCCCGCAATGAAGCTGTCTTTGGTCACCGCAGGCAGGTCGCTGGTCTTTCTGTCTTCTTCTGTCTCCTCTCTGGCCTCCCCCCCCATATTTCTTCAGGTGGCGCAAGGTCCGCCAGCAACCCCCTTCTGGTAAAACTACCAAAATCAAGAATCACTGCTCACCTTCACTCTTTCATTCCTCTTTTTTCATGGCCTTGGAACAAACTCCCACACTCTCTTCAATCCTACTCTTCCCTCCAGGTCTTCAAAACAGCTGTTCACCACATCTCTTATCTTCCCCCATGCAAAACCACGATCTTTTCTACCACAGCCAACCCACCCCAAACCCACCTCCTTCAAATTCCCTGCTTTCCTTCCTGAATGTCCCTGTCGTGTAAGGAACTGAAAGTCCCTGTAGTGTCCATCTTGTTTACCGTGTGTACCCCCACCCCATCCCTTCCACAGATCTCCTCATGTCTCTGTTCCTCACTGTTTTTTCCTCCCCCCTTTGTCTCCCGCTCCCCTTGTACATTCTGTGTTAGCTCTCATACGAGCCTCGACAGTGTGTACATAAAAATTTTTTAAGCCATCCATCCATACTCAAGTTACTTAAAAGTCCTGCCAACATCTCTATACCCATCTATCTCCAATACTTCCAGGTACCTATATAATTCCAATTTTACCTTATCTACTGTTGCTGCTGCCACAACCTTTCCTGGGAGACCATTTCATGCATCAACTACTCTCTAAGTAAAAGACCCTTGCCAATTACTCGTCTTAATTCTCCACTTATTTAGTCTAAGGCTATGTCCCTTGTAATGGGGCAACTTAGCTAAATATAGCATAACAATTGTGCATTTTGTGAGGAAAGCACCAAATTTGGCACACTAGTAGCCTATCATATTATGAACAGATTTGGATATTGGGCCATCTCAATTTTTGATGGCAGTGGAAAATGGCTGCCACAGCCATCAGCGGCTGAATTTGAGATGGCCCAATATCCAAATCTGTTCATAATATGATAGGCTACTAGTGTGCCAAATTTGGTGCTTTCCTCACAAAATGCACAATTGTTATGCTAAGTTTCCCCACTCTTGGTCCTATCACTGTATATTTTTCTGAGGAACTCTTCTGCACTGATTTGGTCTATACCCTTCTTTATCATATCCCCTTGTAACCACCTCCTTTCTCATGTATAAAGCTCTGCCTCATTCTGGGCATAGCTGAGTCTAGCTAGACCCGGAATCAATCTAGTCGCCTTGTGCTGAACCCTCTCTGTGGCAGCTACATTCTTCCTGAGCTGTGGTGAAGAAAACTGCACACAACATTGTAGATGGGGCCTCATTAAATTCCAACACAGTGTTAAAACCACCTCTTTTGATTTATTCCCCTTTGAATGCAACCTAAAACCCTATTTGCTTGGCATTCTGCCTTGCTCTCCAAACTCTCTGCTTATGGCATCCAAGGCTAACTCTGCACATGGTTAACTGACTTCCTCTACTCTCATAGCCAATGTGCAGCTCTCAACGGAATCCTTTCATCTCCTCTCCCCGTCAAAGTTGGAGTGCCCCAAGGCAGTGCTCCAGGCCCCATCCTATTCCTAATCTTCATCAATGATCTCTCTGACTCTGGACAATCCTCTTTATCTCTTTGCTGATGACTCTCCCCTCTGCAGTGATATTCCCCCATCCTCCATGTAGACACACAACAGCTTCTTTCCTCTCTTCATACCTTGACAAAATCACAAACTGGTCAAACACATGGAATATGTCTTTTATCCCTGATAAATCCCTTTTAATCCTGACCATACCACAAACCCTCACATCTACTTTCTCAGCCACCCTCTCAAAAAGTCCAGTCACTCAAACTCTTGGACCTCACTCTCAGCCATGATCTCTCTTGGACAAGCCACATTTCAAAGTTGGCCTCCAAAGCCAGCAGCCAAATCAGCATCTTCCATCGTGCAAGGTCCTTCCTTGTGTCAGTGCTTTTTGGCCACCTTGAGACAGAAAGAACTTTTAGTTCAGTTTAGCTGTTTATTCAGTTCCAAATATAAGACACTTGTGCGCAAGGAAGTTATTAGTCTGGAGTGATGGCACAAGCAGAAAAACTTAAAATATACATAGAGTATAACGAGTGTGTGTATATATATATACATACGAGGTCCGTTTAAAAAGTAACGGGACTGAGCCTGCTGTGTGCTCCACTTACACAACTTGAATGAACGGGTTCTGTCACAGTCTTTCGCAACATTCAAGCAATATATATGATTGTTGATGGTTGACTGCACTCATTGTGTGATTTTTTAGAGGTCGTGCTTTACACGTTGTCCTGTCTGAGTCGTCGCGCTATGAGTCGTGAGCAGAGAGCCAATCTGAAGATTCTTGCCAAGCTTGGCAAAACACCTTCCGAATCCTTCGCAATGCTGCAGCATATCTACGGGGAAGAAACAATGTCACGTGCACGTGAATTTGAATGGCACAAGAGGTTCAAAGAGGGACGGGAGGAGGTTGAAGACGATCCACAGTCTGGAAGACCTTCAACGAGAAGAATGGAGGACAACATCGAGCATGTGAAGCAGATGGTGTGCGCAGATCGTCGACTCACGGTGCGGATTATTGCTGAGGAACTTTCCATCAACAAGGACACTGTCTGGAGCATCATCACTGAAAATCTCGAAATGCGCAAGATGTGTGCAAAGATGGTCCCCAAGCTGTTGTCCGAGGACCAGAAACAGCAGAGCGTCACTGTCTGTCAAGACATTATCGAGCCCCTCAAAAACGATCCAGACCTGCTCAGGAGGGTCATTGCTGGAGATGAATCGTGGATATTCGAATACGATCCTGAGAGTCCAAATGGCAGAGTCGTCAGTGGAAAAGTCTGGTATCACCAAGACCAAAGAAAGCAAGGATGTCGAAGGTCAAGGTGAT
>CM068956.1:101880566-101900799 GCA_035128595.1 Eptatretus atami | reverse complement strand
ACCATCACTCAGGTAGGTCTCACTAATCATGATATTTAAGATTGAAACTTGAAGTTTATTGAATTCAAGCTATTTTCTTTTTAGTTATGCATTTAAATATTAAATTAATTAACTTTTATATATTTTTGCACAATACATGCATATCAAAGAATATGTGAATGTGAATTGATTTGAAAACTGCAATGAAGTTTTCATAACATTCATATGACTTAGATTTTCTGTTATTTGGAAACCCCCCCTACCCAATTCCTGGATTTGCCCCTGCCGCCAGGCCACTATTGTGCGTTTGTGTGTGCAATGTTTGAAATGCCTTGCGTCATAATTGTGGGGTGTCATAATTGAAAGTGAAATAATCTCCTGTGATCCATGATTATAATTTGGTTCATTACAGTTGCATCCGTTTTCTCTCATGAATAATGGTCTGAACAACCGATCCATCTGTGGAACGCAGTTGAAGCAATTGAGATTCCAGCTCCAAATGTAAACATCAACCTTTGTCCCACCAGTCGGAGCGACGGTGCAGGCTGTCTTGCCTTGAAGTCTCGATAGAGGGCGCGCAACTCCAAAGCACCACCCACCGTCCATGGCAGGCGAATGACAGCCCGGGCGACGTGTTTATACCTTGCTAGCCATGCTGTGCAAGGTTTCATCAATAGATGAGGTTTGCCGTTGATGGAATAACTGAGTGAAATATTCTGCCGTGCAAGCTTGATTCGTCATCAACATCTATCGTCCTTTGCACAGCACTCTGACTCGCCCTGCCCCGACACATCTCACAAAGGAGCATTGCTCAGTGTTAATACTTATGAGAGAAAACTATCGTTCATAATAAATGTGTCTTGCATAGCAGGATTACACAATCATTTATAATGGCTCTTCTACTCAGAGGGTGGTGATTGATCAAATTTGTAATTAAAATTGACTCCTTCAGAGGGGACCAAATAACACATTTAGGATTTGAAGAATTAATGGTCGCAGTAATTAAGAATGTGGCGAAAATGTACAAATAACAAGTAAAAGTACAACTATGATGGTAGAATAATCGGCCGATTTAATGGAACGATTTTTTTTCAATGACTTAATAATATGCCCGGCAATGCCCTGTGCCCATGTCGAAGAAAACTCACTCATAAATAGACGAAAACAACATGAAAGAGTAATTCATTCTTTTGCACATTTATTTCCATAATTCGTCAGAGATCGCACGACGGACTGAAATATCATTCAAGTCTGCTATACTATAATATTATACTATTGTACGGATAACAAACAGCACGCTGCCCTGAGCATGAAATATTGGTTCTTCCATCGATCATGCTCACGAACTTTCAAATGTGTCTTTACAAAAATTGCACTGCAGAGAGAACACCTTCGAAACATCTGTGACGTACGAATAATAAACACCATTGTAAACAATTACCGCTGTGCACGCACAAAACGTCTGCCCGTTCACTATGTGGGTATATCATATATATATATATATATATATATATATATATATATATATATATATATATATATATATATAGATATATATATATATATATATATACATATTTATATATATATAGACGTATAGATATATAGATATATATATATATAATCATATTATACAATCCATTGTATTCCAGTGGAGTTCAGAAGTGCAGCTTTTTCAAGTACAATCGAATGGGTAAATCTCCACTCGGACACATAATGTATGTTGAATGCCGAGCACACAACTGCGACAGGCCGATGTCCTCACCACGAGGAAGGCTTTGGTTGTTGTACGTAATATAAACATGTAAATACAATGGTCTCCCGTGGGGATCGTTCCCTGCTCAACGGTAACCTTTAGGAGCAGACAGTTCACTTTGGCGGGACATGCACGGCGCTGTCTGTGTCCAAATTGTCTCCTTTTATCGCCAGCTCTCCGGTCTTGTGTTGGTAACGCCTGCTTTTATTGCGCCGTCTAGACGGTTCAAGTTTTCCTCCATTATAACACCTTTCCGCTTCGTTAAACGGACACATCGAGGCCTCAACGAACGTGTGTGCCTCCACCCACACGAAGCAGTCCCTCGTACACCACAGTCGTTTGTTGCAGGTCCCCGTGGTTCACACTAAAGGGACATTCGAACCCCAAAAGGTCTCCCCGGGAATGGATTACATTCCTTCCCAGCTCGCAACTTGGTGGGGCTTCGATCCCCGGCGATCGCGGGTATGCAGTTCTTGGTACGTGGGACCGTGCGAACCGCTGTGTTCATTGATGTGATGATTGTGAGTCCGTGTTCAAAATGTTAAATAATAATAATAATATTTATAATTATAATTTTCTCTTGTAAAGGTGTTAACATAAAGTTACTTCAACATGAATTACCTTTGAGAGATTGGGAGTGCAGTACCAACGGTTTCACATTTCATGCTCATGTAATAATAACTCTTTATACTGTTCACACAACATGGCCATTATATAGTTTATTACTCGACCTAACTCCTGGTTTTATCAGAACCATATAACCCGATTATCATGACGTATTTTTGGTATTGTACTTTTAAAAGCGACAGGTGCCTTAACCATGACGATAATAATAATAATTATTATTATTATTATTATTATTTTCATTATTATAGCCTGCTTTTTAAAATAGTGATTAACCGAATCAATAAACAATTAATCGTTAACTTTTATTTGTTTATTTTTTTATTTCCTTAAATAAACTCCGAACAATTCCACAGCTTTTTCCTTTACAATATAATCCTTTGTTATGTATATACTATGTATGTATATATATATATATATATATATATATATATATATATATATATATATATATATATATATATATATATATATATATATATATATATATACACATACATACATACACACACATATATATATATATATAAAATTTAAACACATCTACATCAAAAAAATTGTTGACTTATACTGAATGAGTTGTACATAATACATCACATAATATACACATGTCTCATATAATAATGACGTTGTATATCTTGCACAAACAAACACGTTTACAAGTATTATTTTTTTTCGGTTTTGGCACCGATTATAATAGGTAAAGCAGTGATAACTGCTACATATATTCATATGATATGAGGTTGCGCGAAGTTCCTCAAATTTGATTTAAAACGGCTCACAGTTCGATGTACAGTGTTCAATTCTTCACCGTACATGGGTCGTACGAACTAGCAGACATTGATGGACGTACTCAAGGAAAATGGCGGACACGGCTTGACGTAAAGGATCGCCTCATGATCTGTTTGCATATCATCTACGTCACAGATAAGGGTTCCCTGCAAAATATTGCAATCTGTCTCGGTTCAATTTCTTCTCCTTCATGCGCCTGTTCTGGAACCAGATCTTCACCTGGCGATCCGTCAGATTCAACATCCTCGAAAGCTGCACTCGCTTTTCTTTGTTGATGTAAACGTTGAAAAAGAACTCGCGTTCCAACTCACGGATCTGGTACTTAGTGTACGGGCAGCGTTTCTTCCGTGTCCGGGTACTCGCTAGAAGATAATAAGAAAAAAAGAGAGGAGGGTCGGTGGAGGGAGAGCATGCGCGATAGTACTTGGCCAATAACTTTGTCCATTAGGCATTATTGGACGAAAAACCGAACAAAAAACAGTTAGGACAAACTTCTTTTTGTGCATAACATATGGACTGGCGAATGGCAACCTTAGTCATGTGCTAGATATACCGTAAATATGGTTAGAAGATGGTGCAACAACAATTAATTACTTTACTGTACTTCATTAAAATTGCTTTTCCATCCATCTAATCAGCAGTGCAAGTGTTAATTAATAACATGGTTTCACAGGCAAAGTTTGGTTGAAGTTGTTATTTCCAGTTTACAGGTGAGTTTGGCTTAAGTTATTATTGATAGTTTACATGTAAAGTTTCCCTTAAAGTCTTACTTATAATTTACAGGCAATATTTGGCTTAAGTTCTTATTTCCAGTTTATAAGCGAGTTGGGCTTTATTTTGTATTTATAGTTTATAGCTAAACTTCAGCTTTCATTTTTATTCATATTTTACAGGCAAAGTTTCCCTGAAGTTATTATTGATAGTTTACATGTAGAGTTTCCCTTAAATTCTTACTTATAGTTTACAGGCAAATTTTGGTTTAAGTTCATATTTTCGTTGACAAGCAAAATTGGGCTTAAGTTATTATTTATAGCTTATGATTATTATTTATCTATCGAAGGCAAACTTTCCCTTAATTATTATTTATAGTTTATAGGCAGTTTGGTTTTAGTTTTTATTCAGAGTTCACAGGCGAGTTGGGCTTAACTTCGCATTTATAGTTTACAGCCAAAGTTTAGCTTTTGTTTTTATTTATAGTTTACAGGCAAAGTATCCCTGAAGTTTTTATTGATAGGTAACATTTAAAATTTCCCTAAAATTCTTATAGTTTACAGGAAAACTTTGCCTTAATTATTATTTATAGTTTAAAGGCAAAGTTTGGCTTGTGTTAATATTTCCAATTTATCGATGAGTTTCACTTAAACTTGGCAAACTTTCCCAAAATTATTATTTATATTTCACAGGCAAAATTTGGCTTTAGTTTCATTTTTAGTTTGCGTGCAAAGTTTCCCCCTCCCCAAGTTCTTATTGGACAGTTTACACACAATCTTTCCCTTTCGTTCCCATTTAATTATCCTGAGGAATCTCACAGTTGCTTTGTTTGTATAATTACATTTCTGTATTTGCAGATGTAAACGACAATGTTTATAGGTAAATACTGTGGCAAAGCAATATTCGTATACGTAAATGTATAGTGCTGCATAAAGGTATTTAACATCGTCAACTGTTAATGTACACAAACATGTAAATACATGAAAGTATTTAACATTGCCACCTATTACTGCAGTATACACAAACATATAATGATGCATCAAGATATTTAACATTGCCACCTATTACTGCAGTATACACAAACATATAATGATACATGAAGAGATTTAACATTGCCAACTATTAGCATGCACAAACATATATATAATGATACATGGAGATATTTAACATTGCCAACTATACGTATACACAAACATATAATGATACATGAAGATATTTAACATTGCCAACTATTAGCATGCACAAACATATATAATGATACATGGAGATATTTAACATTGCCAACTATACGTATACACAAACATATAATGATGTATAAAGATATTTAACATTGCCAACTATTAGCATACACAAACATATAATGATGCATTTAACATCACCACCAATTAATTTACACAAACATATAATGATACATGGAAGTATTTAACAAATCATCGCCATCTGCTAAACGTTAACAAACAAGGATGTATATCTGACCCGGATATATACAGTGGCTGGTAATCATATCCATAGTCTCACAGAAAAGTAAATAAGTGATGATCACTAAACACATCCTTTGTCCATAACAAGTAACACGAGTTATGGTAAGGATTAGTGTCGGAGTGTGTCGATGGAAGGCAATAATGGATTTTCCCATACAGGGGTTGAGAAAGTTTACCATTGTGGGAAATGAGGTGAGGATGCCGTTTTGGACATTACCCTTCATCAGACGAAAAGAGAATGGTCCACTCCTTTATTCCATTGAATAATTTTGCCTAAAATGTCTTCCCCACTCTTGTTTGGAAAAACCCATTTTATTTTGGCCAGAGTCGTTTTCCAATATATATTGTTTTTAACAGAACAATCATCCAATAACGTCAATTACCGAATTCTTTTTATTCTTTCCAAGATTGAGGCTGATGTAAGAATGGTATTTTGAAATCTTCATATGTTGTCCTCTGAGACATCGCTGAGATATATATGGTGTAAATACTCCAGCCATCCATGCTGTGGGACATGTACGTGAACTGTGACCAAGTGTGGCCCATGACTTTTGCTCCCTGAACATTAAGAGGAATGGAACTTCAGTCTTGTTCAGTATTTCCTCTGAATTGTAAACGAGTGAAAGTACCGACGAACCTGTGGGGATCATGTCTGGTCATACAAACAGATACAAGTTACACTGAACAATTCATACAGAGACGAGCCGAAACAAACAATTCGTACAGAGACGAGCCGAAACAAACAATTTGTACAGAGACGAGCCTAACCAAACAGTTCGTACAGAAGCGAGCCTAAACACATAATTCGTACAGAGGCGAGCGTAACTAGACAATTCGAACGGAGGCGAGCCTAACCAAACAATTCGTACAGAGGCGAGCCTAACCAAACAGTTCGTACAGAGGCGAGCCTAACCAAACAGTTGTACAGAGGCGAGCCTAACAAACAGTTTTCGTACAGAGGCGAGCCTAACCAAACAGTTCGTACAGAGGCGAGCTAACCAAACAGTTCGTACAGAGGCGAGCCTAACCAAACAGTTCGTACAGAGGCGAGCTAACCAAACAGTTCGTACAGAGGCGAGCCTAACCAAACAGTTCGTACAGAGGCGAGCCTAACCAAACAGTTCGTACAGAGGCGAGCCTAACCAAACAGTTCGTACAGAGGCGAGCCTAACCAAACAGTTCGTACAGAGGCGAGCCTAACCAAACAGTTCGTACAGAGGCGAGCCTAACCAACAGTTCGTACAGAGGCGAGCACTAACCAAACAGTTCGTACAGAGGCGAGCCTAACCAAACAGTTCGTACAGAGGCGAGCCTAACAAAACAGTTCGTACAGAGGCGAGCCTAACCAAACAGTTCGTACAGAGGCGAGCCTACCAAACAGTTCGTACAGAGGCGAGCCTAACAAACAGTTCGTACAGAGGCGAGCCTAACCAAACAGTTTCGTACAGAGGCGAGCCTAACCAAACAGTTCGTACAGAGGCGAGCCTAACAAACAGTTCGTACAGAGGCGAGCCTAACCAAACAGTTCGTACAGAGGCGAGCCTAACCAAACAGTTCGTACAGAGGCGAGCTAATCAAACAATTCGTACAGAGGTGAGCCTAACCAAACAATTCGTACAGAGGTGAGCCTAACCAAACAATTCATACGGAGGCGAACCTAACCAAACAATTCGTACGGAGGCGAACCTAACCAAACAATTTGTGCAGAGGCGAGCCAAACAAACAATTCGTACAGTGGTGAGTCTAACCAAACAATTCGTACAGGGGCAAGAGCACACATCACCAAAAATGCACATAGACAAGAGTATCACCAAACAATGCTGAACAAGGAATGAGTGCAGAAAGTGTCGAACGCACGGCTGGTACGAGGCCGTTCGTATGACCAAAGCTTTCACCCTCAATGGTTGCATCACAGCACGAAGACATGGACGGACCAGGGGCTCGCGAGGATCGCTCCCCATGCGTTCCCGCCGTGCTCTCTTCTTTCATCTCGCCCTTCTCCGTGGAGTTCTTCTCGCCTTCCTCCCTTGCACTTGTCGCAACCTCGAAGAACGGGTCGAAGCCCTGTGGGAGAATGCCGTTACGTCCCACCTGGCAGCGGCCGCCTGAGCCTGCTGGAGAGCCATAGTAATGGCTGTAGAACGAATCCGAGGATTTGGCCGAGAGCTCGGTGGGTGCATCCGGGTACTCCCTGGGGACGAGACCATCCCGTGGGTAGCACGTAGCAAAGGAGCGCCCGTTCCACTTGCTGGCGCCCGCGTCAGCCAAGCCCTGCATGGTAGAATAAGCGTACGGAACAGGGGCGAAGTCGTGCCTTGACACATAATAAGGACACGCGGACATGTAGCCGAGGGCAGCGGACGCTCGTTCATCGAACTCGCTCTGCATCCTCGGACAAGGAATGGGCTGCGTGATCCCTGCTAGTCGTGCCACCGGTTCGAGTGTGTGACTGCACTCCACCTTGGATCGAGTTGGAATAGCGATCGACCCCTTTTCAGCACTGGATTCAGTGTGTGGTGTGTGACCTCCTCTGTGCTGGATATCGTAATCCTGTCTTCCTCGAAGCGCTGAATCCAGCACGTGTCACCTTCTCAGTTTTGGATCCAGTGCATGCTCCCTGTCAGCGCTGGATCGAGTGAATGACTCGCTCACCGCGCCCTGTGGCCACCCGCACGAGTGGTGGCGCTGCTTTTGGCAGCACGCATCACGTGACTCCAGGAAACATTTTGGTCGCATGTCTGTTATGACCCTTCTCTTGGAGAATTCGTTTGCGGATTGTCTCGGAATCTGACTCGGGGGGGGGGGGGGGATTGGGGGAGCAGCTAGCCCAATATATTGGCAGCCCAATTGGTCGAGAGGGACTCGTTTTTAACCGGAGCAGGGAATGACCCGAGAGGAGGTGCAGTGGAACTCGGGTGGTGATTGAGATTCCGCGTCGTGCAGTCGGCGGCTAGAACGGCCACTAGCACTAGATGCGTCTCCTATGGTGTAACAGCCCTTGAACCTTTTACATGGTCGTTAATGAAAGTGGGATCTACAGGTGCATTTACAAATGTGTAGGCAGCATTGATAAGGTATTTACGTAAACGACGTCGATCATCACGTGCTTTGACTCATTCAATAAAACTTTGTGTCAGTTCTTACTTAATTTTTTACTTTTGATTAATGTCCTTCAAAACTTGTTCAATTTCAGACAAACTTTAAGCTTTTGACTAAAGCTCAATGAAATGAGCGCAATTCCTTCCCCGATGATTACGTACACAATGTGTGAATACTCACTGACCATGGCTTTGTACTTTGTACACCGAATAGGTATTTGTATACGTAGGTTGAACGTACGTGTGCAAAGTACCATTCAGGACTTTCATCGCAATCCATCGACGATTCAAATATTGCCGGTTGATGCAAGCGCTTGCTCCGGTGGAGTGAAACATGCCACATTCCTCCCAATCTACCATACATACCACGCACTTCTTAGCAGAGGCTGTCCGTCAGACAATCTGTAAATATTGTACTTTTGTGCCGATGTATATTCACAAAATATATTTATAATCAATCAGATCTCTCACGTAGCACAATCAGGATGCTTTGTGCGCATCCGGCGAATTGCTCGGATTCTTACTCTCATGCGCTCAACAATTAAATTTCATACAAACCTCAGATTTTACATTAAATACTTATTGCTTAATTATTATGTTGTAGTTTTCAATATCCCACGTAAGGCTTTGTCCTTTTTCATTGTGATTATGATTTAGGATTTAGAACCATTATTATTATCCAGAGCATTTTTCAAGGAATTCACACATAAAGTTTGATATTATATATTTTACAGTTTTGCGATGTTATTTAAGTGCTTTATAATGCACCTGATATTTTATACACTATACTTGTATACGAGTAAATGTATGCTTGTCGAAATCCCAAAGTCCAAAACATGAAAAAAATTCATTTCAGGAACGATGCTGCACGTCCTGACCATAATTCACATTATGACGTCGTCGTTGGAAATCGCACACAAAAATGCATTATGACGCGCAGAGAGGTTAAAATGTTTTACCCATCACGTCACAAATCATTCACGGCCTAATGAAAGAGCCTTCGGTTCGATACATCACGGTGTAACGTCGAGCCTAAGGTCACTGTGTAGCATGTAACCGCCGGGGCTGCTTGCGTCGCATGGTCGAGTCGCCTCTCGGGGTCACGCCGGACCATGAGGACGGGTACGCAAGGACTTGCACGGCATGCACGAGGTACACGAGACTCCTGCTCTTATGTTTGTGACCTCACAGAAAGCATCACATGACTGTGCTAATGGTGTACTTGTACAATAAACCCAATGCATGGAAACATTCGCCAATTGTTTCAGCGGAACAAAATCCATCATGAACAAAGGAAAGTAGTATCAAAAGGGATACATTATATATGGTGATTATAACTACAATACTATAAGGCGTTTACAACGCACTGCCTTTGGCAGTATAGTGCTCAGAAACCCCAAGTGTAAGTATATACCGTTTCCATCATGTGCATGGCATGTTCCATGGAATAGTGCCTCCCCAATGGTCCATCTGTGCTTTGTGCTCAGTGCTTTGATCTCGGTTCTCAGTGCTTTGATGTTCAGTGCTTGGGGCTCAGATCTCGTAGGTTTACACATTTTTTTAATTGTTTGAAATTGCGTTTCGTTGGAGCAGGACACGTACCGCGCGTGCTTACGCCCCTATGGTGTGTGGGTGTGCCTGGTATGCACTTGTGTGATAATGTACGTGCGCACGCATTAATAACTCATCTGGACGGGACTTGAATACGATTCAAGCTTTGGAAACCATTCCGTGTGTGACGGTGCGTTTGCTCCATGTAAGTGGGCAGTCCATTGGTCCGACCGTGGTGCTGTATAGATGTGTAATGTGTATACATTGCATTATAATATAAAGAATACAGTGATTATCATACCTCATTGATATGTCATTCCATCTCTCATGGACATACAACTCAAGTTTTTCAGCACAAGAGCAAGAAGTTACTGTTATATCCTCTTTTGTATGTAAATAATACAACACAACAATTGTACATATAAAGGAAATGTTATATCGTGGATTCCTATGCTTTGTCAAAATCTTTTTCCATTATTTTTTCGGTTTTCACCTCCCCTCTAAGAACAAAATAACAGAAAATGTTATGTTATTTTTTGTTGCACAATGGTATTATAATTGTGAATAACAATTTGTAAACCATGGCTGAGATTGTAAACTAATCACTTCAAGTTTTTTGTATGGTGAAACAATGTGTGTGTGTGTGTGTGTGTGTGTGTGTGTGTGTGTGTGTGTGTGTGTGTGTGTGTGTGTGTGTGTAGTATATACACACGCACACACACACATTCGATGTAAGTGGAGGTGCGGGTATGTGATGTGTGATGTATGTATGAAATTACGGGTAGGTTGTGCAGGTGGTGGTGCACAAAGGTGATGTGGGTGATGGTGCGATTAGTTAATGTGAAGAGTGGTGTGGTTAGGTGATATGTGCCTGCACAGGGAGGTAATTCGTAGGTTACGTGGCTATAATTGCGGGTTGGTGATGTGTTTGGCGGTGCGGATATGTGATGTGTGTTGAATGCGGGTATGGCACATGGGTGGAGGTTTATCTCTGCTGTGCATTCTCAGGGATGTGTTGCTGCTTACAGAAAGAAAGGTACACTACATGGCCAAAAGTATGTGGACACCTGCTCATCCAACATCTCATTCCATCATGGGCATTAATATGGAGTTGGTCCCCCACCCACCCCCCCCCCCTGCCCCCTTTGCTGCTATAACAGCCTCCATTCTTCTGGGAAGGCTTTCCACTAGATGTTGGAACATTTCTGCAGGGATTTGCTTCCATTCAGCCACAAGAGCATTAGTGAGGTCGGGCACTGAGTTGGGTTGATTAGGTCTGGCTCGCAGTCGGCATTCCAATTCATCACAAAGGTGTTCGATGGGGTTGAGGTCAGGGCTCTGTGCAGGCCAAGCAAGTTCTTCCACACCGATCTCGACAAATCATTTCTGTATGGACCTCACTTTGTGCACGGGGGCATTGTCATGCTGAAACAGGAAAGGGCCTTCCCCAAACTGTTGCTACAAAGTTGGAAACGCAGAATTGTCGAGAATGTCATTGTATGCTGTAGCATTAAGATTTCCCTTCACAGGAACTAAGGGGCCTAGCCCGAACCATGGAAAACAGCCCCAGACCATTATTCCTCCTCCACCAAACTTTACAGTTGGCACTATGCATTCGGGCAGGTAGCGTTCTCCTGGCATCCACCAAACCCAGATTTGTCCGCCAGACTGCCAGATGGTGAAGCGTGATTCATCCCTCCAGAGAACGCGTTTCCACTGCTCCAGAGTCCAATGGCGGTGAGACTACATTCCGATTACATAATGACTTCACAGAGCATGGAATAACCTTTGTACATCCTACACCCACGTGCACACGTATTCACAGAAATATAAGGTGTGTGTGTGTGTGTGTGTGTGTGTCCATAACTCCAAAACCATGAAACCTAGCAGCCTGAAACTTTGTATGCATACTAAGGGAACTCCAAGAGAGTGCACGAGTGAAAATCGGGTGTCTGAGTTAGTTAAAATACCCCTTTTGAAGATAATTAATGGCCTTATGTAATTATCCTTTATCAATGCGTCATCCTTGGTCAGCCCTGTATCAGCAAGCTGCTCTGGTCTTAAATCGCCATTTTGTTCAGCCTATTCAAACATGCCTTGCTTTGGAAATGTGATCTACTCTTCCAGACTAATTAAATTGTATAATCGAAATATCATATCTGATTTGAAAATCGGATCTAATGGATGAAGTAAGTGTCGAAATCTGGAGTGAAATCTGAAAATTTTAACAAATTAGCGATTTTTTTAACTATAAAGTGTATTTATTTAAGCAAAGCATTAAGCTTAATGTTTTTTTCTATTGTTTGGACGATTCTATTTGGTGAAGAAAAGATTAAGGAATGTGCAGAAAGTGGAACTTCATTTGGCACAACGCCATCCTTCCTCTCTGGCCTGCTTTTACAATCCATGACGATACAATTCGGCAATTTCGCATGCAGTTCTTTTTCCCGTTTTGTGCGATCTGCTTTCATGACAAAATGTTAATATAAAAAATATGCTAATAGTTTCTGCAATGTGTTAATAGTCGGCAGTGGCTGAAAACAGAGGTACATAAACAGCACACATGGAAGTCGGATGTGGTGGGGTTTGTGCATGCCTCCATGCAAGCAGGTTGGAGGAACGCGTATGGGTTGGGGCATGCATATAGGCACGCCTTTGCCAGGTAGATAGCATGGGTTTTAATTTTTAAATGTTCCCGCCCAGTTTTTACATAGAACACAGTGGTTAAAATGAAACCATTACTGTTTGGACGCATTTTATCGCCACGGTAATGGCCTGGTACGCTGCCTACCTTCCACCTCCTCTCACACTTATTTCCCTTGCCCTTATGCTGCCTCCCCCTTGCCTCATGCTGCCTCCCCCTTGCCTCACGCTGCCTTCCCCTCCTCCCACGCTATCCTTCCAAACCTCCTCCTCCACCATGCAACTCCCCAGATGTCGAGGAGAGGAAGGGCTGTCAATAAATGTGTAAACTTGGACAAATTAATGGGTTTTTTTTTTAAGCTCTGATAAACTCAGTTTTTAAAGAGCAATGAAATGCCAGATCATGGCAGGATAGCCGAGAGGTATGTACTCTCGCTCTGACTGTCTCGCCTGGGTTTGAATCCCGACCCAGCTATAAACTGTCATCCTGGTGTTTCACAGGCAGGGTGATTCATCAATGTGTGTGCTGTCCTTCGGATAGGCGTTAAACAGGGTGGTCCCATCTACCAGAATTAGCTGGTCAAAGTTAAAGATCCCATGGTTTCCTTTGTGAAAAGTAGGCGAGCTATTGCCGGCAGCATGATCAAATTACAAATTCCTGCATTAACTACTGCTGGGAAAGGGATGGTAAACTGGCCAGCATGACCCCTGGCCAAGAAACTGCTTTGGCCAACTTCTTTTTTTCACAACTGAAGAGCTCAAACTAAACACTGTAATCGTTGAAGGAGGTTACATGTCAGGAATACAATATACCTGCAAAAAACATGCACAAATCAAAATTCACTGGTTGCAAAGGTATTCATCCCCTCAAGTCAGTACTGGTGGAAGCAACTTTTGCAGCAATCACTGCTATGAGTCTTTTTGGGGAAGTCTCTACCAGCTTTGCACAGTGAGATGGTGCAATCTTTGGCCATTCTTCACGTGATAACAAGCTCTTGTTCTGCCAATTTTGATGGGGATCATCGATGGACTGCAATCTTCAAGTCTCGCCATAAATGTTCAATTGAGTTTGAGTCATGACTTTGATTGGGCCACTCAAGAACATTTATTTTCTTTTTATACAGCCACTCCCATGTGGCTTTAGCTTTGTACTTCAGATCATTGTCCTGCTGAAATGTAAATCTCCTACCCAGTTTCAGATTCATGGCTGACTCAAGCAGGCTTTCATCAAGGATTTTCTTGTACTTTTCACTGTTCATTGTCCCTTCCCTCCTATTCTGACAAGCTTGCCATTCCCTGCTGATGAAAATCAGCCATATAACATGATACTGCCACAACCATGGTTGAGAGTAGGGATGGTGTTGACTGCATGATGTGCAGTGTTTGGCTTGTGCCAGACATACCACTTTGAATTTAGACCAAAAATTTCAAGTTTTGTCTTGTCTGACCTCAAAACGTTTCTGCGCATGCCTGCAGTATCATTAAGATACTTTTTTGCAAACTCCACACGAGCTTTTAGATGCGCCTTTTTCAGTAATTGCTTTTTTCATACCACCTGTCCATAGAGGCCAGCTTTGTGATGGGAACGGGAGGGATAATGATGATTGATGAACACTGACCCCCCGTCTTAGACATAGAGAGCTGCAGATCTTTCAAAGTCTTTGTTGCACTGAAAGTGACATCCCAAACCAATTTCCTACTTGCCTGGCTGCTGTGTTTGGGTGGGCGATCTGATCTTGGTGGATTATTGATGGTATGATACGTCTTCCACTTCTTGATGATGGATTTCATCATACACAAAGGGATGATGAGTGACTTTGAAATCTTCTCACAACCCTCTCCTGGATGGTGCTTCTCCACCACTTTTATGTCTGACTTCTTCGGAAAGCTCCTTTGTCTTCATGTATGCCTTATTGGTTGACCACGTGAGTTGCACCTTTAAACTCATTAGATAAGTGAGGGAGCTTAATTTTTAAGTTAAACCACTGATTACATACAAGTGAAACATATTAGACTTATTTTTTTAACCTTTCAGACAAATATTTTGCTCATGGAGTGATGTAGGGTTCATTAGGCAAAGGATTTTAAAACTTATGCACCTGAGAATCATCTGATTTTCTCTTAATGTAACTTATTCATATTTTATCTTCATTGTTTTTTTAGCTTTATCACTTTGGAGAAGTTTGTGAAGACTCTATGGTCTACATGTTAAGTTTGATTTGAAAGCATCATGAAACGAGAATGGCTCTCGGGAGAGCACATTGCTCCAGCAAGCTGAACAGTTTACATTTTGTATCCCACTGATTGGGCAAATCTGGATCTCGTCATCCAAATCTAATCTGCTTGTTCTCGTCACCTACCAATCCTGTCCACCAAATTTTGTCAAAATCCGTCCATAGTTTTTGAGATATCTTGCTCTACATCGTTTTTGACCCGATCTCTCAATGGTGAAAAATCACTGAAAAAATTCTCGTATCCGATCCGCATCTTCACCAAAATTGAAATGGTTCATCATTGTCACACATCCAACCTGTCCAACAAGTTTTGTCGAAATCCATCCACAACTTTTTGAGATATCCTGCTCAGCCAAATAGACAGACGATGAAAACATAACTTCCACCCCCACCCTCGGTGGCAGAGGTAATAAGCTTGGGTGGAATCAAAATGTGAAAAATTTGGAGGGGGGGGGGGGGATGAATGCTTTTCCAAACCACTGTGTATGTATATGTATGTATAATTATATATATATATATAATATATATATATATATATATATATATATATATATACACACACATACATACATATATATGTGTGTGTATGTATATATATATATATATATATATATATATATATATAATGCATATATATAGTGTTACGGCTGTGAAATTCGCAATACACCATAAAGGGTCCTCAGGTGAGATATATCGATAAGTTCATGTGTAGTTTGCCCACACCTGTTGTTTAGAGGAATATGTGTGATTCATCCGGGCTGCGACGCTTTGAGTTAGCCATTTTTCTTTCTCTATCGTTATTTTGGACCATTAAGCCGCCAACAACTCAAACACCACCACCTTCGCCTCTTTACCTCCACAACTCCATTCCGCAAACATCGCTTCATCGCCATTCCCAAACGACGCCCGCCAACCACCAATCACCACAGCAAACCCCCACCACCTTCGCCTTTCTCCTTCCACAACCATCGACCCCACCACCAGTCAACACCGAACGTCGTACTGTCCGAAGCAGTTCGGTGATTGCTGCCGAACGCAGCAAGCCACGAGTGCAATGGATTCCTTACGGAGAGAAATTCGGATCAGGGGAGGTTCACGCCCCTTTTCCTCCGTCCAATGGCGAGCGTCGGGCGGTGTGGCCCCGCCCCAAGCGCGATGAATGCGTTCTCTTCAGGGAGGAAAACGGATCAGGGGAGGTTCACGCCCCTTTTCCTCCGTCCAATGGGCGAGCGTCGGGCGGTGTGGCCCCGCCTCCAAGCGCAATGGATGTGAATTCCTCTAAGGAAGGAATTCGGATCAAAAGAGGCTCACGCCCCTTTTTGCCACACCAATGGCTAACAGAGGGTGGCGTGGCCCCGCCTCCAATCGCGTTTTGATCCTAAAATCTGCATACAGGCTCCTCCCCCGGTCTATAAAAGACGCGAGTCTGTGTGGAACTCGTTGTTTTGATGTGGGGGTCGCTTTTCCAGTGGTTGGTGTCGTCTCGTCGCTGGGCTCGTCTCGTCGTTGGTGTCGTCTCATCGCTGGGCTCGTCTCGTCGTTGGTGTCATCTCGTTGCTGGACTCGAGCACCTTCGCTTTCACAAGCGACCAAGCCAGCCAGCCATTCCCCTCGCTCGACCCTGAGCATCAACAATCCCCCCCCCCCATCCGCGCTGAGATAGTGCCGGTGGCCCCGTTCATTCCCCACCCTAACCGCGGGTGCGACCAAACCGTGCTTGCGCGGAGCACGCCGGAGGGCTCACCGACCACGCCAGGGGCAAGAGTCGGGCGCAGCTGCGCTGATATTGCGGCTTGCCCACCATCGCGTCACGAGGACGCGGGTAAGACCTTTTCGGTCTCGTGACCTGGCCGCTCCTCCAGGTTCCGCGCACATTTGGTCCACGGACCCCGTCTACCTCCCTGCCTATGGGGAGGTCTTTCCTGTTATTTTGAATGAATGATGTGGCGCCGAGTCCCGACAAGTATAATTGTTTAAGTGTTGTAAAAAATTATAGTCGGTAGTAGTGCTTTTGCTTTTGTTGCATTTTGCTTTTGCTGCACATTGCATTACTGCCTTACGTGCGTGTGTTGTGTGTGTGAAATAAAAGTGCTTGCTTGTCAAACTGTTTCCCGTTTCTTGCTTCCTTTCCTTCGGTTGAAAGTTCCATCTTGCATCACGTAAGGGATTGGTAGTGGGTTGAAAACCGATAAGTAATCTGAACCGTCGAGGTCGACGATAACTCCGCTCGGTTATCCCTGCAGCACGGAACGAGCCGCTTAAGCGGTTCGTGTCCGGAGTCGACCTGCGGCGTGGTACAACTCTCGCGTACGCTACCCGCGCGGGTACTTAGGTAAATCGACCATTCGGCGATCGGACCCTATTTCACGCGGTAGAATGCGGACTGAGTTGTGGTGAGGTTAAACCCCCACCCGTGACTAGCTCCCGGCGTTGTTCCGAGAGGGTCACAACTGAATTCTCCGTTCCGGTGGGCGACGCGTCGCGATTCAAGTTACGTGGCCGATCGCACGCCGGACGGGCCAAAATCGTAACAATATATATACATATATATATACAATGTAATTATATATAATATATATATATATATATGTATATTATACATATATCTATATATATAAAGTTGAAAGTGTGTCTGTGTTTCTCTGTGACCTATGCACGCGAAAAGTACTGGACTGATCCTCACCAAACTTTACATGCTGACAGAACATGTACCCGGGAGTGTCCCGATGTAAAAGAATTGTACTTCCGACTTCCGGTTTCCGAATTATGACGTCATCACCTGATTTCGTAACGTTAATTTTTCAAGTTCAGCCGATTGACATGGGGCCAACGCCATATACAATATATATAACAATGATTTAAGTTTTTGTTTGTTGTTTGTTTGTTTGTCTGCACGCGCTAATCTCCTGAAAGGTGAAAGATAGGAGCTACACACTGAAATAAAAATGTTGGGATGGGCCCGGGAAGGTTATAGGCTATGTGGCAAGGCCCCTCGGCCGGGGGGGGGGGGGAGGGTGTTTCCCCATCAACAACCCTTAGCCTATGACAGCCATGGCCCAATAGGGAACTGATACTGTGCTCGCGTCAGACATATGTATACAAGATTAAATTCATTCAAAAAGAACCCGGGCAGCGCCGGGTGCATTCACCTCGTGATATATATATATATATATATATATATATATATATATATATATATATATATATATATATATATACTAGCGATACCCGTGCACATGCACGGGATAGCAGTACAACATAGCTGGTAGCAGACGACAGACCGTACACGGGGAATGACAAAAATACGCATTGTGCAAAATGAAGTGTACTATGGAACGCCAAGACTTCCCAAACATTGTCGGCATGTCCGCTAAGTGCCACAGCAATTTCATAGGGATCGTGTGACGGCAAGCCGAGTTTTTAGTGTGCAAGCTTGTATTAATAAGAGATATACATATATTGGGTAGTCGATCTATCAACCCTTATTGTCAGGTTTCCGTCGTTATGTCTGTCTGTCTGTCTGTTGTCTGTCCAGGCCAGTACTCCGTTAATCGTAGGCCGATTTGATGAAACTCTGTGGTAGGTTCATACCATGACATAGTTGTGCGCGTTTGAGAACCGTTGCTATGGACCCCTCGGTTGCCTAGCAACAGGCCTTTGAATTTTTCAAAAAAATCTAAAAAAAATAAAATATCGAAATTCAAAAATCAAACTATGATCGTTTGTGGCAACACATTCAGCCTCCTTGACAAAAAATTCAGCCGATCCATGAAAACTGTCGGAGAAGATAGACTTTGAATGAACCCTGGTCGAAAAAAATTAAAAAACGAAGTTCGTTATATCTCAGAGACTATGAGTCAGACATACTGAAACTTATGGTAGGTTCATGGTATGTCCTAGTTATGTGTGAGAAAGAACCGTTACTATGGACGCTTTTGTTGGCTAGTAACGCTGAAAAACGACAATTCGACTTGATCGACGACCCATGTCCGGCTACCGGCTTGTTGTTTGTTTGTATGTAATGGACAGCTCTGGAGGCCAGAGGAGTCAACCAATTTTGATGAAACTTGACTGACGTTCATACCAGGATCTAGTTGTATGCTTTTGAGCACCGTTGCTATGGACGCCACCGTTGCCGCAACGGGACTTTGAAATTTGAAAAATCCTAAAAATATTCTTTTTCAAAATCAAAAATCGGCTTCTGCGCTTTTATGCGGACTACAAACAACCTCTTTGTCAAAAATATTTAGCGACCACCCATGTTGCCTACCGGCTTGTGTTATATATATATATATATTATAATATATATATATATATATGTGTGTGTGTTATATATATATTTATAATATACATATATATATATATAATATATATGTGTGTATACATATATATTAAAAAATATGATGTATATATACAAGGTAGCCCGAAAGTTACTTTACCCCTGATAAATTTCTGCACTTCCCTCCGTCCCTTCCCCTCTGCCCTCGCCCCCTCGCCCGCTATGGTATGCGGAAACACTGACTCAGAAGAATGATGGAGCACATACAGATACAATGACAAATTAATTATTGCAATTACTGCACAATAACATCTGTAATTAAAAGAGTTCAAGAACAATGCTTAACTGGGAAGGGGTAAAGTGACTTTTTGGCCACCCTGTTATATATATTTATGCATATAATATAGGGTGTCCCAAAAAAATATACAACTTTTAAATGCTCCGTTTGATCCTAAAAAGCAGTAATTTTGTCACTAATGCTTCATTTCTTGTTGCAGAGACCCTGAAGTTTATTTTGATACCAAGCAAGGCCAGAAAAATGCCAAGACTGACCGTACAACGGACGAAAATTGTTGAACTTTACCCAGACGAAAAGTGTCATACAGGTGCAACGTCTTTACTCGAGACATTTCGGTATCCACTTGCGCCATGCACCAAACTTTCGGACAATAAAGTGCACCATCGCAAAGTTTACCAATGTGGGAACCATCTGTGACCTTCACAAGGGTCACAGTGGTCGGAAGAGGATTGGTCGTATGAAGAAAATGTGGAAATGGTGAGACAGGCGGTCGTTCAGAGTACAAAAAAATCGATTTGACGACTTTTGCCAAGCAAACATTCATAAGAGCACTTCAGAGGATCCTTCGCCAAGACATTCATACCTTTCCACACAAAATTCAAACGGAAACAGTGCTTACTGATCAACAGAAACGCAAACGACTAAACTTTGCAAATTGGTTCTCAGGAAAGTTGGAGGAAGATGCAGACTTCCTCAAAAAACTTCACATGACGGACGAATGCCATGCTCACTTGTACGGGGAGGTAAACAAGCAAAACCTTTGGTACTGGGGAACTGAAAATCCTGG
>CM068956.1:101873066-101875566 GCA_035128595.1 Eptatretus atami | reverse complement strand
GTATGCATATATATTGCTGTGGGCCGGGGTCCAATGGCGATAAATGACCACTAGGTAGAGCAGTGGAGTCGTCTCCCACCGAAGACCCGAATTTAGGTCGTGACTCTCAAATAAGTCCGAAGGTCACGGGTCCCTTCGCGGACCGTGGTCGCCAATATTTTGACGGTGGTGGGTAGCGTTAATTGCCTAATTTCAATATACCTAAGTACCCACGTCGTCAAATTACCGGGGAAATCACACTCTCGGCCGACTTTGTCCGAACCGAGTCGCTATCACCGATTCGGATCCGGCGTAACCGAGCGGAAGTTACCAAAGCCGCGCCGGACCCAATGACAAACTTACCGGCCCCAACGCCGCACTAATTCTCAATACGCACCGTGCTGGACCAATGGAGAAAGCACAGAAAACGAGCTGGTACATTTAACAGGGGTTTATTTATCAGGGGTGCAGGGGAGGACACAAAGAGCATAGTTATCCGAATATGAAAATGTAATGTACAATGAACACAGGGCACTTCGACAGTTTCTACTTACAGGACGGCGCCACACACACACACGCACACACCCAAAAGAACTGTACCCCGTCGGGTCTTTATTTCGGCCTTTCAGCTCAGAGGGAACGCGAGCTGAGAGGCAGGGGCCTATTCTTGCACCTGTCCGCCTCGTGCGGTCTGGTCGAGCTTGTCCGGTGGCGGGACTCGAACCCGCCGCCAACAACGCAGCACCAGGGATGAGGGAAAGGCGTCGGACGCCAGCCAGCACGAAGCGGACGAGTGAGAGATGACGAGCCGACCGGCGATCGAGCACGAAACAGCTTCCTTGATCCGGCCACACCAGGCGAGGCAGACGCGCACAGCCAGCACGGGAACAGACCAGACGAGCACCCGCGGTAGACGAGAACGCGAGCAGACAAGACGAGACTTCTTCTCCTTCTCCTCTTTCTTTACGACGGGCGAACCATCTCTTATCCTTCCCCTCCCCCGCGGGTCGAGGGATGAGGGGTTGTCGGGCAACTCGTGTCCGCCGTTGATTGGACGAGCTCACGTGGGCGGAGGGAACCTCACCCCTGTACGTGACACGCTGCACGTGGGCGATGGTGCGAAAACGAAGGATGAAGATTTAAAGATATTAAAAAAAACCTGACTATAAAAAGTAACTCGTAGCACACACACTAAATTCCCATTAGACAGAAGGACGGGACCCTGACTAGAAACACATACTTATCGAAATAACTGAACTTAGGGACTGCTGTCTGTCTGTGTGCAAATGGCTTCCAGATTCGTCACAATATATCATATATATCTATATATCTATATCTATATCTATATACATATGTATATTATAATACATATATATATATATATGTACAATATATATGTGTATGTATACTGTGTGTGTGATAAAATATATACATACAATATTATATATATATACACACTCATAAGTAATGCGCCACTTAACGAAGGGGTTACGTTCTGAGAAATTCGTCGTTAAGCGACGTCGTCGTGTGCGAACATCATTCTTTTTTTTTTTCGTTTTCGTTTTCGAACATTGTACCTACACAAACCTAGACACCTAGGCTAGATGGTGTAGCCTATTGCTCCTCGGATACAAACCTGTACAGCATGTTATTGTACTGAATACTGTCGGCAATTATAACACACATCCAAGAAGGACAGAACACACGTTAGATTTACCTTTGTGCAGTTCATGACGGCCATCGGTGTTGTTAGCAGCAGCTTACAATCTCCTCTCGCATCGATTATAGAAAGGTGAATAATTAGCGTTTGGATTTTATAAATACGTAATCATTGCATCGATGTTATAATTTACAAATGAAGAAACGAGCACCTGTCAATTGTGATATATATATTTTCGAACAGTGCGATTGTTTAACAACATAAAAAGCTTCACTAAAAATAAATTTGTGTTGTAATGTCGACTAAGAACAACGATTTATTCGCGAATTCTTCAATTCAAAGTAATTTACTTGCTGGAAGGTAAACGTGCAAACATTGGTTCAGTTTGAAAGCCGATTTCCTTGAATCCCGATTTAGCACGATCCTGTTTTTTTCGCGATGACATTTTATGGACCTCAACGATCACATTTAAAACAGGCCACACTGTCGTTTATATCATTATGAGGTATTATGTACTGTACAGTGTACCTAATTGTATGTGCTATTTTTATACGAGGCTACATCACTCCGATAGGAATTTTCAGTTACATTTTTTTTTTTCCAGAGCTGGCAGATCCGTCGTATATGCGATCCGTCGTTGCCCGGAACGTCGTTAAGCGGCGCATGACTGTATATCCATATACTGTATATAATATATATATAATATATATATAATTATATATAAAATATAATATATATACTGGGTGGTCGCGAGGCTACCGTTATCTCATGTTCTCCGTCTGTCTGTATGTATGTAATGGACAGCTCTGGAGGCAGAGGAGTCAACCAATTTTGATGAAACTTGACTACTCTCTCGTTGTT
>CM068956.1:101845005-101861827 GCA_035128595.1 Eptatretus atami | reverse complement strand
GGGTGTAGCAACACAGTATGTTCCAACACTGCTTTTATACAGACAGAGGGTTTGTAACTAATCAACAAAAGTTGGGACAACTTTCAAGGCTTAATTTACTTCCATTGCTGCAGAACAGCTGCAGTTGCTAACCCATTATTTGTTCCCTGACAAGGGACTTTTTTCACAACTCTGAAATTTTCATTATTTTTCAGTTTTTGGTAACCTAAACTTTTCTTTTTCACCTCTGGCAGTTTACCGCTTAGCTTTGTACCATTTCAGGTTATTCACTGGACTTGAACTGCTTAAATTTCAGAAAAAACTGAAAAATGGGGGTGTTCTAAAACTTTTGACTCGTGGAGTATATATATATATATATATATATATATATATATATATATATATATATATATACATATATATGTCCTAGAAATTCATCTTTTTGTTATATAAATATGCTGAATATAACTCATTGCGATGTTTGAAATAAGGACTACAAGTATTACAACAAACACTTACAATCATGCAAACACATACACAATATATTTCAACTAATCCAACCAGTAGAGCAAGAAAAACAACATTGTGATATGCTTAAAGGACTTGTTACAAGAGTCATATTCAATCATGCAAATACAAAAAAAAAACTCGAAGATACAGCTGAGTTTGTTATTGAAAAAACTGATGTGGCATAAAAGATCATATAAAAATAAGAATTTTTAGGTTTAAAGAGCCAAAACCAAAATCGGTAACTGAAGCAATTGTGAAAGTTAGTTCAGTTGTTGAAACTTAAATTAACAAGAGCCTGAGGGAATTTAATACCATTAAATTCTATATGGGAGTATAATTATATTTGACAAAAGAAGAAAATAAAATAGACTAGTTAAAAGAAGAAACACCTTTTATGAGAACAAACCCTCATTTCATTTCTTCATTTCAAGGTTTCCAAGATTAGAATGTTGATGATAAACTTCAGAGGTATGAAATAGATGTCAATGATAACACAGAAGGATGCGGATTTACATTGGGAAAATCATTTTCTTAGACATACACAACTTGACATCAGATCCTCTTAAAGCTTCTTCCGATATTAATGTGCCAAGAGTAATAATACTTAAAAAAAACAGTTGTTAATATTCAAAGCAATGACAATAAATGCTTCCTCTGGGCTGTTCTTGCTCACCACCCCCCCCCCCACAATGGAAACCACAATGAATATTTCTAATGAAGGTAAAGGATATCTCTAACTTTGAGAAAATGAACAATCTCTCTGTTTATGTATATGGACTTACAGATACCAACAACATTCAAATATTAAAATTTTCAAATAACTGTAAAAATGAAATGCACATTGTTGACCTTCTGTACTATAGTTCAGAGGAAAATTCACATTATGCTTACATCAAAAATTATCAACATTGACTACTTCTCAAGCATACAATTGAACATATCCCTGTAAGCGATGTCTCAACTTCTTTCACACAAAAGAAAGATGAGAACAACATTCAATATATCACTGAAACCAAAAATCAAGTGCAAACAAAAAGCCAAAAGTGGATTCAGTGGTAGATTTCAATTATATAAATAATTCAATAAAGCATCAATTCGTGATATGTGCCAACTTTGAAAGCATTCTCGAAAAGATAGACACTACTTCTTCAAATACAAATCAATCCTACACCAAACTATATCAAAAGCATACTCCTTGTGGGTGCTGTTATTATATGAAATCATCTGTTGGAGAGCAGTATAATATATTAGAAATGTACAGAGGAGAAGATACCCCTCAAGAGTTTGGAAAATAATTGGAAAACGATTGTATACAACTAACAGAAGTAATGCAAAATACTTAAAAACCAATGAAATTAACACAAGATGAGGAAGAAGAGTTTAAGAACTCCAACATTTGTTATCTTTGTCAAGATGTAATCAGGAAAGAGCTAAAAGTTAGAGACCATTGGCATCTTACTGGTAAATATAGAGAACCTGCTCATCAAAGTTGTAATCTCAATTTTAAACTCCCTGCTTTCATTCCGGTCTTTCTTCACAACAACGTCAACTATGACACATATTTATTCATAAGCGAACTTTCAAAGACACCTGGGGATACGTTGGTCATTCCTACTCCAGTCCAGAAGTACATCTCATTTACAAAATCAATCCCAACAACTCACAAAACTAATATTATATTTCTAGATTCATTCAAATTTATGCCAAATAATTTATCCACATTAGCATCAAGTCATAAAGCATATCCAAATCTCCAAAATAATTTCCTAAATGAAGAGGAAACAAACCTAGTGTCAACTGAAGCAAGCACAGTTGAACTCTTTTATCATGAAAGGGTGTTTAGCCAAATGATTATGTGGCCAACTTTGGAAGATTTGAGGAAATGCAACTCCCTTCAAAGGAAAGCTTCTACAATGAGCTGAATAAAACTCATATTAATGATGAAGACTATCAACATGCACAAAATATCTGGGAAAATTTTTAATCTCGGTGAATATCATGACTTGTATCTTAAGACTGATGTTTTGTTATTAGCTGATGTATTTGAAGCATTCAGAAATGTCTGTCAGATTATGAATTCATATTAATTAGACCCTGTTCATTATGAAACACCACCTAGTCCAGCTTGGAGTGCTCTGCTGAAGATGACTAAACAACCTCTCAAATTAATTTCTGATATAGATATGCTGTTGATGATACAGGAAGCTAAAAATAGGAGAAATATCACGTCTGTTCAAAAAGTTATGCTGAAGCAAACAATAAATATATCTCTGATTATGATGCTTTGAAAGATAGTTCTTATTTGATGTATTATGATGCTTACAATTTCTACTGATAGGAGATGTCTCAAGCTCTACCATATGGAGGCTTCAAACGGGTACAGAAAAAGAATTATGAACGAATATTTAAAAATATTATTATCTCAACCCAGTAAGAATTGGATGAAGCAAAAGTTGAATATTACTTTGAAGTGGATTAAAAATATCCTGAAGAACTCCACAATGCTCACAAATACTTACCATATGCTCCCAATGAAGAAAAATAAAAAATAATGGCTCAGCGATTATCAACAATCATTTCTTACTTGCTGGTGGTGGTCGTATGGCAGCTTAGCTGCCGGGGTAGCTATCATTTCTTGAAGCGTGACTGTGTCGCTGATGCAGTGCCCCTCTACCAGTACACACAATGGAACTGGTACTCATTTTGCCGACCTCAGAAGGATGACAGGCTGAGTCAACCCCCTGGTATATTAATTCAGCAGCTGACGGGGCTTGAACTCAGGACCCTAGGATCCCAAGCTGCCACCCTAACCATTGAACCAACACCAGGCTCCTTCTTACTTGCTCTTCTTGAGCATGGACACCAACAGAAAAGCTTTTAACTACATTATATGATAAAGCCAATTATGTATTTCACCAAATAAACCTGAGGCAATATATATCAGATGGATTGAGAATAAAGAAAATTCACAAAGTTCTAATGTTGAATCAGTCATTGGTGAAATAAAATATTGACTTCAATACTCAGATGTGAACAGTTGCCAAGACCGACTTTGAGAAAGACGTCTATAAATTAATGAATAATGCTGTATTTGGCAAGACGATGGAAAATGTAAGAAACAGACAAAACATATGACTTACGACATTTTGGAAACAAGTATCTAAATTAATTAATAGACCCAACTTTAAATGAGTGGAGTCATAGAACTTCTGTGCTATTGATATGCAGAAGGAAAGCATTGTGATGGATAAACCTATTTATGTAGGAACATCAGTTCTTGACTTATCCAAGTTGTTGTATGACTATTTCTACAACAGCTTAAAGAAGAACTATGACAGAAGAGTTTATCTACTTTACATGGATACAGACAGTTTTATATTCGATATCAAGACAGAAGATGTTTATGAGGATATGATTAAAGACATAAACATTGATGACACAAGCAGCTATGAAAAAGATAATGGAATATTTTCTCAAAAAAACAAAACAGTTAATAGAAAATTTAAAGATGAGTTGGGAGGGCAGATAATGAGTGGATTTGTAGGATTAAGAGCAAAGTCTTATGCTTACAAGTACAGTGGTTCAAAAAGTGATATAAAGTTGAAAGGATAAAGACGAATGTAATCAAAAACACTATAAATTCCAAGCATTGTTATGAATGTTTAGTTTTAAAGAAAGAAGAGTAAAAGAAGATGAATAGTATTATAAGTTATAAGTAAGCATCATATACATTCAGAACAAAGAAATAAGAAAGCATTGGGAGAATTTGATGATAAGAGATATATACTGAAGAATGGAATTAATACTTTACCAAACAGATACAAGTGTTAATACAGAATTTATAATACAAGTTTTTCCCTTAATAAATGAGCCATTACACGTCGGAAGAATATAATGAATTTTCTGGTGAGGAACTTCGTCCAGAAGACAGATATGATACTGACAGCTTATCTTCAAATGTTAGTTATGAAAGTAGTTTTATAGATGATGAAGATGCTGATAATTATCGTTAATACCGTGATTATATATAACATGATGATGAAGATGATGAAGCATATATATAAGCTCATTTGAAAATATGATTTATTAGAGGATGAAATTATTTTTAAATCTAACTTACCATATAAATTAACACATGCTAAATCCAAGTGATTATACAAGATCCCAAAACTGTTTTGAAGAACTTGAAGGAGACTGCAGAGTCAAATCAATTTGTGAGTTGTCCGATGTGCTTACAGATGGAATTAATCACAGAGTTAGAAGCTTATAAACAGTGTATATTCTGTGATAATATTCTCATTACTCACCTCAAAAATATATAAAGGATCATAATTATTTCAAAATTACACCCAAAATGAATTACTTTACAAGATTGATAAGAGAAATGAATATAAAGTATGAGGGTGATAATACACCTTTCCTAGCAATGGAAGAGATTGATAAAATTTGGTTGATGTTCCACAGATTAAGGATATATATTGTTACGATTTCTCGCCCGCCGGCGTGCGAACGACCGCGTTTAACCGAATCGCGGCCGCTTCGCCCACCGAACGTGCAATTCAGTCGCGACTTTCCGGAACAACGCCGAAAACCAGTCACGGGTGTGCTCCAAGCACACCACAACCTTGTCCGCACTCTACCCACGCTACAGGGTCCGATCGCCAAATAATCGATTTACCTAATTATTCGCGCAGGTAGATTACCGAGAGATTGTACCTCAGTGAGGCCTGCTTGGACACGAGCCGCTTAAGCAGCTTGCTCCATTTTGGGATAACTGAGCGGGGTATTATCACGAGGCCTCGCTGGACCCGATTCTATTATCGGCTATTAAAAAGCCCGCTATTATTCCGAAATGCAATATGGCAGTTCAATGGAGGGAAAATGACGCGACGAACAGGTCAACATTCAAACAAGCACATTTATTCACACACGTATGCAGTCAGGTATTCATGCAGGCACATATACAAGCATGCACATATGCAATTATACAGCCAACAAAAACAATGCAAAGGAATTACGAC
The DNA here is from genome assembly GCA_035128595.1 of Eptatretus atami. Lineage (NCBI taxonomy): Eukaryota > Metazoa > Chordata > Myxini > Myxiniformes > Myxinidae > Eptatretus > Eptatretus atami. Next base: position 101,856,317 of record CM068956.1, on the reverse strand, counting down.
CGTTTATTTATTCTTTACACACTTAAGGGGCTGTCACACCTTGACGATTTAGCCAGCGTATGCCGATTTATGAAAAATTCCTAAATACGCTGGCAACAGTCTGAATACGTTATGTAGGTTTTGTGTACGTAAGAGCACGCTTGAAAAACACTCCATAGTCGTATTACCTTGGCTTTAAACGTTGACTTTTTGGTTGCCAAAAAATTTTCGAATGCTTGAATTTTCGACGTACTCGGCGTTTGCTCACAGTTCCGCTACGCTGGCCATAGTTTTAGGCACGTTTATGGCGACGTTGACACACGTTATTTATGTTACTCATAAGTGCGAACACGTGAGGGTAACATTCGCGTACCCGAAACTTATTTCTAACTATATGTAACGTTTTGTAAGCACGCTACAACGAATGTTGTTCACATCGCAACACACTTGAAAGTTCCTCGATCGAAACCACTCAAGTAATGTTTAGGGTACCCGTGACTTATTTATAATCTTATGAGTAACTTGCTTTTGGGAAATTAGTTGTGTTTAATTAGTTGTAGAGCATGTCTACGAACAAATAAGTTATGTAGAACCGTATTGACAGTCTTCAAGACGACACACAATCTGAACGCGTTGTCTACACAGCTGACGTAGAATGACGTATTCGCAGCGATTGGGGGAATTGTGTTACTATAAAAGGAGCCTTCGCAGGTAAGGACCCCGTCTTTTTTTTTTTTTAGACTGTTGGTGAAGTAACTGTCGATGTCATCGAGGATGGAGGTACGCAACCTGTGAGCGACCAATTACCTACCTGTCCTCCAACACATCAAACATACCCTCTCCGGTTTTGACACTGCACAGTAATTGTCGTGCCAAGAGCCGGGAAGAGATTGACACGCGTAGTGCGGAGGAGAAAAGGAACTGGTCAGACGTGGATCGGGAGGTACGCCATACGGGCATATATGAACCAGCTCATGGTTGAACTCCCGAACGAGACCCAATGATCTTCCGATCAACTTTCCTGCGAATGCCCCCAGCGAATGTTTCGACGGCTGTAGGCCAGAGTGGGGGGTCCAAGGATAACAAGCATTATTTATTTAAATCATTTCCATTAGTTAGTGGAAGTAGTGATTTAAACTCGTTCAATTTGAAGGATTTTCATTGCGGCCTACAACCAGCGGTCCAAAACTAGGCAAGTTGGCAGAAGTAAAAACTGTTCAATTGGAACGATTTGAATGCCTTGCACCAGGTTCAAAACATAGGCGTGTGACAGCGTTTATTAAATTGTTTTAGTGGCAGTTAATGGATAGCAAACGGCACGTAATTCGTAAACGTATGCGCTCCACGTTATGGCATACGCTAGACTATCGTTGGGCATAGGTTGTGGACGCCTAAAATACGATAAACAATCGTTAGTATAACTTTTCTATAAGTTATCGAAGCGTTCTGTGTTCATTACTAGTACATTATGCATTTGTCAAAGTCGTTTTTAAACTTTAAAAAGAAAAAAGTAAAACAAAGAAATATTTCATCGTGGGAATGAGGAAAAAAAATATGCCGAAAAGAACATCGAACAATGGTGCAAAGTAGTCTCCTATTCTGGACGATAAGAGGATCCATCATCACCCACACCCTCCCCATCACGCTCACCTACTACTACTGACATGGACTACTACTACTACCAATATACTACTACTACTACTCTACTACTACTGACATAGACATTACTACTACTACTACTACTACTTGAACATAGACATACTTACTAACTACTACTACTACTGACATAGACATACTACCTACTACTATATACTACAGTATCGTATAGTACGTACTACACTACATGCTACTACTACTACAACTAACACTACTACTATTACTACTGTCACCGCACACCAAACTACTGCTAATAGTATTACTACTCCCACTAATTTCCCTATTGACATCTACTCAACATGGAGTCTGGAACAATGATGGGTTCCTCTTGTGAGCCCATTTGTATATACCAATTCCCCTTAATGCTGCGAAATCGCCATTACCCGGTAGATGTAACTTAGAAACACGTTCAGTAAGTGCTGTGGTCGTCCGGAAGACGTCAATCTAATTCGTCTACATACGACAATGTGCGTTTGAGATACGTTACACATAGGTTCATAGCATGTTACTCAAAGGTTAGAAGCACGTTATATTAGGTTCAAACATGCTACACATAAGGTTAAACGCACGTTACTCATTAGGTTTCAAAGCACGTTAAACATAGGTTCAGAGCACGCTACTCATAGGTTAAAAGGACGTTACCCATTGGTTGAAAATTAGGTTCGGGTATGTTAATATTACCTTGACGTGTTTCGACTTATGAGTATACCTACAGTAACGTGTGTCCGTCGTGTGTAAACGATCGCGGAGCGTGCCAGGAACATATGACAACGCATGCGAACGTGTTAGCCATACGCGAGACGTCGTAAAATTTTCAGCATGCTTGAATTTCACGACGTATTACACGTACACGTAATATGACAGCGTACTTCATTGTTTTCCAGCCTACTCCTAACGTATACACAACTTACCCAGACCGTATTCGACGTGTGCCAGCGTTTTAGACACATTTTTCATAGGCCGGCATACGCTGGCAAAATCTTCAAGGTGTGACTGCAATGTTGACACTTCAAATTCTCAGGCGGTTATGATTTAAAGCGGCGTCCAGCAGGTTCTTAACAGGCTACGCCACGAGTTCACCGGCGATACGTTTAGCGCGCTATGCGTAAGTTACACTATCGTTGGGCATAGGTTGTGAATGCCGACAACAGGCTAAGCATTCGTTGGTAAAAGTTATCAATAACTTCCTCCTCTCTACCCCTCTCCTCCTCCCTTCTCTCCCTCTCTCCCCTTCTCCCTCCTCCTTCTCCCTCCTCTCTCCTTTCCTCCTCCTCCCTCCCTCTCCTTCTCTGCCACCTCTTCCTACTCCCTCTTCCTCTCCCTCTCTCCTCTCCTCCTCCCTTCCTCCTCTCTCCCTCCTCTTCCTTCTCCCCCCTCCTCCTCTCTCCCCTCTCTCCTCCTCTCCCTCCTCCCCCCCTACCCTATCCCCTCTTCGCCCCCCCTCCCCTCCCCCCTCCTCCCTCCTTCCCGCTCCCTCCCCCTCCCGCGCCTCCGGCGCTCCCTCTCGCTCTCCCCTCTCCCTTCCTCATCCTCCTCCGCTCCCCCTGCCTCGCTCCTCCCCTGCCTGCTTGCTGCCCTCTCCCCTCCCCTCCCCTCCCCTCCCCTCCTCCCTCCGCTCTTCTCTCTCCTCCCCTCTCTCGCTCTCCTTCCCCCTAGCTCCTCCTTTCTCTCTCCTCTCTCTCTCCTCCCTCACGCCCTCTCTCTCTCCCTCCGTGGCCCCCCCTCCACGCTCTCCCCTTGCCTCCTACCTCCCCCTCCCCTCTCCTAACCTCTCCTCCTCCTCCTGCCCTCCGCTACCTCTCTCCCCCTACTCCTCCTCCCTCTCTTCCCCCTCCGCTCTCTCCTCCTCCTCTCCTCCCTGCCTCACGCCTCTAGCCGCCCTCTCTGCCTCCTCCTCTCCCTCCCCCCTTCCTCCTCCCCTCCTCTTCCCTCCCTACCTCTCCTCTCGCTCCCCCCTCGCCTCCCCCCCTATCTCCTCTACCTCCGTCCCCTCCTCTCGCCCCTCTCTACTCTCCCCTCCCTCCTCTCTCACTCCTCCTCACCCCTCTCCCCCCTCCTCTCTCCCCCCTCCTCCTCGCCCCCCCTCTCTACTCGCCTCTCTCTCCGCCCTCCCTCGCCCCCTTCTCTCCCCTCCTCTCGCCTCTCTCTCCACTCCTCGCTCCTCCTCCTCTCCTCTCTCTCCCTCCTCCCTCTCCCTTCCCCCTCTCTCTCTCTCTGCCTCCTCTCCGCCTATCCTCCTCTCTCCCCCTCCCCCCCACTATCCCCTCCTCCGCCCCTCCTCTCCCTGCCCTCTCTCGCCCCTCTCCCCCGCCCTCTCTCGCCCTCACTCTCCGCGCCCCTCCGCTCTGCCCCTCTTGCCGCTCCCCTCCCCCCTCCTCTCCCTCCTCTGCTCTCCTCTCTCCCTCTTCTCCTCGCCCCTCCTCCGCCCTACCCCCCTACTCTCCCCGCTCTCTCGCCTCCCCTCTCCCCGCCCCTCTCTCTCCTCCCTCCTCCCCCCCTCCCCTCTCCTGCCTCCCTCTCCTCTCCCTCTCGCCCTTCCTCTCCCCTTACCCCCCTCTCTCTCCCCTCTCCTCTCCTCTCGGCCCTCCCTCTCTCCTTCCCCCGCTCTCCTCCTCCCCCCCTACCTCCTCCCTCTCTCTCCTTCCTCTCTCCCTCCTCTCCCTCTCTCCACACCCTACCTCCTCCCCCTGCTCCTCTCCCCTCCACCTCTCCTATCTCGCTATCCTCCTCTTCTCCCTCCACTCTCCCCTCCTCTCCTCTTCTCCTCTCTCCCTCTCTTCTCCTCCTCCCCCCTTTGAGCTCTACCTTCCTCCCCTCTCACTCCTCCCTCCTCTCCCTCACCCTCCTCCCCCCCCTCCCTTCTCCTTCATCCCCCCCCTCTCTCCTCCACTCCCTCCCCCTCTCTCCCTCTCCTCTCTCCCCCTTCCTCTCCTCCCCCCCTATCCTCCCTATCCCCTCCCCCTCCTCCTCCTCCTACCCTCCCTCTCCTCTCTCTCTACCTCCCTCCTCTCTCCCTCTCTCGCTCTCCCTCCTCCTCCTCCCTCTACCACCCCTCTCGCCCTCCCCTCCATCCCCGCCTTGCCCCCCTCTCCTCTCCCCTTCTCCCTCTCTCTCTCCGTCCTCTACGCTCTCCTCCTCCTCTCTCTCCTCTCTCTCTCCTCCTCCTCTTCTCTCCTTATGGCTCCGCTCTACCTTCCTCTCTCCCTCCCTCTCCCCTCTCTCCTCCCTCTCGTCCTCCTCGCTCCCTCCCCTCTCCTCGCCTCCACCTGCTCCCTCCTCGCGCCCTCTCCTCCTCTTCTCCTCTCCTCTCCTCCCTCACTCCTCTCTACTCCTCCCTCCTCTCCCCTTTCCTCTCCCCCCCTCTCCTCTCTCTCCTCTCCTCTCTCTCCTCCTTCTCTCTCCCTACTCCTCCCATCACCCTCTCCCTCCTCGTCTCCTGCCCTCTCTCTCTCTCCTCCCTTCTCCCTCTCTCCCTCTCTATCTCTCCCCCTCCTCCCTACCCTCTCTCTCTCCCTCCTCTCCTCCCCTACACCCCTCCTTTCTCTCTCCTCCCCGTCCTATAATCAAACTGGATTAAGATAGATACCAAGATGCATTAAGATGGATAGCATGAATGGATAAAAATGGACAGATGTGGGAGCGATGATGGCCTGATGGCCTCCTTCTGGCATCAACCAAGAATGCAAGGAACTTTGACAAAGGAGAATCCATATCGGCCCATGAGCGCTGCACTACATCAACAGCAGGACCAAACAAAGTCTGTCTCAGTCACTAGAACCCGAACTCATTAAAGGGAGGGTTGTCCAGCATGCAAAACACAATAATATTTAAGAAGTAGTTTTATTACTATACTGTAAATAAATGTTTTTTTGTTGCTGTTTTTATTTTGGTTGAGGGTGGAGGCGAAGGCGTGTGTGGGTGAGGAATGCACATGAAGACCTGAACACACCACTCACCCTTCTGATGAGAACCTGCACATAAAATCACAATCACTCTACATTTATACATCACCCATCCACCCACAAGCTAACTTACAAGTCTTGACAATGTTCCATGTACCCTGCAAATGTTCATCTCAGCAGCCCCAGTTAACCATCTCAATGGCAAACTATATCCTCCTCAGATGCGTAGCAAAGTAAACACAATTTTCTAGGTGATGCCTCACAAAATCCTCTACAGTGTTAAACTACCTTTTTATATACATTTATCTCCCCACGAATACACCTAATCCATTCCAGACCTATAGCTTTGATAACCTCCCACATGCACAGCTTAGTAAAAACTGCTCACAGAACTCCTATAAAGCTGAAAATACCATTCTTTAGTAAAAAAACCATGCTGTAATTACCCTTTAATTAGTTTTAACTTATGAAATAGTTCCTCATCTATCCTTATTAAGTCTCCAGCCAACCTTCCCACAACTGAAGCTCAACTAACAGTCTATAGTCCCAATTCTTCTCGATATTTTCTTAAATAATTTGTGTTACATTTACTACTCTCCAATCCCGGTGATTCCAGTATCGCTAATTGAAAATACCCTGTCCACTCCAGTATTCTATTGAAAATATCGTTCAAACTCGCTTACCTGCACACCACCTTCCCTCAATACTACTCGGTTGCTATTTATCTGGACCGAGCTTATCTACTCTTACATACCTAAGCTGTTCCTTTTACTTCTTTACTCTTATCTTAATATAAATTCCTTTATCTCAGCGCCAACCACCCTGGCCTCTTATCTTTCTAGGCTTTCTCCACCCTCTTGGCAATGTTACTACTCTCAACTCTTACATCATGGTCCTTAAACGGATTTCTTGCATTTTCTCTGATATGAATGCCTTCATGTAGCCGTCTCCCAATCTCCATCACCCAGCTCTCCCTATAACCCCTCAATAGTTTGTCGTTTCCAAAAATTTCAAAAACTGACTCTTACTATCCTAACTCTAAAAATCTGAACAGATTCTTGCACAACACGAGTATGTTTCACTGTCTTAAAGCTCCCCGACCTCCACCCTCCTTGCGATCGTTACTTTAAAAAAAGAGTTTCTAACACTTACTCCCCCTCGTGCTTATCTACAAAATTGGGTTAAAAAACAATCCTGGAAAAATCTCAAATCTAATTCTTGCTTCTGCGCCTTCCCTGTTCCTGACCCAATCTCGATCCTGGCAATTTAAAATCCCATTAATCAATACTCTTCCCTTATCACATATTTTTTGAGATCTTCAATGAACCCCTTCTTCCCTGCTCGTCTCTCACACCATGAGCCCCACAAAATTAATCCAACTGTATTGCCTGTCTTACATCTGTAATCTCAACACACAAAGAATCCTCTACAAAATTCCCTCCTGAATGTCACACTTACCTTCAAAGCAATACCGTTCTGTATTTTACCAGGTTGAACAGCCCTCAATTTTATCTTCCTACACACCGATGCATCTTGAACCTTCTAAGTTGTCCTCCATTTATTACTATCCTCATTAAAAGTGTGTTCTCACTTTACTGCCAACCCATATACTCCTCACTGTCTACTTGCTTCAACCTCTTCCATGTTATAATGAAGACTCCGTGCTGGCACAGAATCATTTTAGCCGCCCTGTTCGAAGAACAGAGAGCTATAGCGCATTACCCCCGGCGTGAGCGTAGCCTTGACCGCCACGTGGCGTTGAAAATCGTAAAAAATTTTTGCTGCAAGTTATTTTTTCCTTGTCTAATGTTTAGCTACCTACACTATTTTTTAACGCCCGATATATTAATAATATATTATTTATATATAGTAATATATAATAATTAATAATATAATAATTATATATATATACATCGGGCGTTAATTATTGCTGTCTCGCCGTCGTCCGTCCGTGTCTGTCTTGTCTGCCGTCTCTTTGTCCGTCCTTCCGTCCATCCGTTCCTGTCCGCCACTCTAACTCCCAAAGTTTTCAACTTTCACGTTTCATTATTTTTACATAGATTACTGTGGATAACCGTGGTGTCGCACTATTACGATCGTATCTAATGGTTGCCATGGCAACGGAGCTCTTTGTCCATCTGTTACTTCCACACTCATAACTCCCAAATTTTCAACTTTCACGTTCATATTTAATAGACTACACTGTGGAGACCGGTGTGTAGTCACCATCGTTCTAATCTAAAGTTGCCATGCAACCAGGATCGTTTTCCATCCGTTCCTGTCTGCCACTCTAACTCCCAAAATTTGTCACGTTCACGTTTCAATTTGGTACATAGTACAGACTGTGGCAGCTCGGTGTGGCTTGCGACTATACGTTCATCATCTATAATGGTTCCCATGGCAACCAGGATGCTCTTTTCCATTAGTAGCCACAATTCTGTATATACCTTTCTGTCCGGGCGTATATTTTTCTCACTTGCTCTCTTGTTACTGAACAATATACGAATACATATATTTTAAAATTATTTGCATCAATCTTCACTGCAAGCATTTATAAAAAATATAGATTATGACGGAGTCTTTTAAAAACGAAAACTAAATGTATAAACAGCGAGCATTGGGGTGCTTGACACCAAAACTCTGGTTAAACTTTCCTTCCTGAATATTTTATGCTGCTTGCCTGACCAATCATGTCATCAATTGCGTTCCATCCTTTGTAGCCTCTTCACCCTTCTCCAGCTTAAAAAATATGTCTCAATGTTTCCTCAATTCCCACTGCAAACTTCCTTGCATTCCTTTAATAATGAAATATGATCAAGGAGATGGAACTTTTTTATTTAGCATATAGGTATATATAATCATTAACCAGGAAAAAATGAATTTGTCTATACTAGCAGTAAATTACATACACATGAGAATGAGGTTCCGATTCAGCATTTCTCGACTTAGCCAGGTTTGCAAGAATCTCACTGTAACTTCGATGATGAACAAAAAGTGATGCACCTTCCTATGAGAGAGGAAAAAGGCTGCAGGGTAAAATTAGGTTGTCCATCTCTCTATATAAGAGTGAAATTGTATTTCTTGTTGTGACCTACGCTTGAGCTCCAAAAGTTATTCAGAGACCAAAACTTTCTACGATCAGATTTTAACATGATGCAAAAAAACCTAAAAAATAAAGGTTTTGTTCTTTAAAAAAAAAAACCCCCAGGGACATGAGCAGGTCATTGCCCATTATTTCGTATTGCACTCACATATTGATAAAATTTATGAAACATGAGGTAATTTCTTCCACTAACTTGTCCCAGCTTCATCACTAATTAACACAGCTTCCACTTTTTACACCCTGTGAAGCCTATAGACCCCATTGGACCCTGTAACTCCTTAGATTACGCCACTCGGATGCACACCAGTCCACCAAAACCCTTTTCATTCCGCAAAAACGCACTACAAAGAATCTGAAATCCCACTCCGTGGCGAGAACTCCTGTGCTGCTGACCCCTCTACAGGCAGCTCACCGGATGATTGGATTGGGCAAATCCTTCGGACCCACACTCTTAGTAGTTCGGAGGAAAAAACCATTGTGTATAACTTCCTGGGTCAGTTACTTGGTCCTGGGTAGTTTGGTCGGGTGGCTGCTCGAGGTCGCCAACCAGAAGCGTCTCCTTGGTACCAGCCATCTTTCAGGATGTGTGCCTTGAATATCCGAGCCCTAAGAGAGGATGATCAGGTTCGCGGATCACTGACATCTAAGCTTTTGGACATCAGTATTGCAGCACTCTCTGTGCAGGACCAATATGCAGAGATCATCGTGTGTTACACCTCTATGTCTGGTCCTCTGGATGGTACCATGTGCCCACGATTGCTGCTAGCTGTGTCCAATAAGCTACCACAATGATAAATTACTGTAACACGGTCAACAAGTGCGTATTACAGACTATAGATCGTACTCCTGTCTATTTCCCTGTCTCTGTTATGCTCCAATGAGGGATAATCTCACCATAATGACGCTCCACGCCACGTGAGTCTGTTTGATCCAGTGCCCCCAACGATATACTCCTGCGTAATCTTGGAAGATTTCAAGAATCGACTTGAACTGATATGATTATATGTCCCGAGTGTGTCTGGAACTGTGACCACAATGCACTAAGTCCTTACTTTGCAAGAAGCAGGACTAGTGTTCTGCTTATGGTTCCATCTCTCTCTATATATCACTATTTTCTCATATCTCTGCAGTGTGCAAAGGAATTTGACATGTGCTCGTCTGTTTTTGGTCTCTATATGATCCAGAACGCATGTCTACTAGAAGTGCTCAGTTCTCTAATACTGACCACAGGCTTTTTCAACTCTGAAGTTGCGCTTAATCCAGTGAGAAATTACCATCTCCTAATCTCTATATCTCCAAGCTCAAGGATGAGAGGGTGGCTGAGAGTTTGCAACATTGGATGGGATTCGGGTGCTTTGGAGATCTGACAAGAGTTGATCCTTGAAGACCACTGTGCCGTGATATTCGGTGATGTCTGGAACTCACCGCGAGGGCAAAAGAAGAATTTTGTCCCTCAAGGATTGAACCATTGACCAGAGTCGCAGCCAGCGCTGAATGGCAGCAGATGAGCTGTTCAGGAGCTTGAGCATAAAACGTTGTATTGTGTTCAGGGGAGAAAGAGGCCTATGTGATGGAATCTGTGAGGGGTTAACTGGAATTTAAACTATTCATTAAGAGCCATTAAACTGGGTCAAGTCTTCTCGTTTCCTGCTTAAAGGGAATTGTCGCATTGTTTCTTCAAGCCCATCCCTTGGCTGGACTGCAAGTTAGAGTCGGAGACAGAGGAGTCCTTGTGGGCTCTTGATAGAAGAGTCCGATTGAAGCCCGCTGCCTTACTTGAAGAAGCTTGTCCCAGCAAAATCCACCAAACGTCCACCAAAACGACCATCAACGAGATATGTCAGGTGTTACTTCTCCTATTGCCTGACCTCTCCAATCAACCATGATCTACCTTCATTTTTGTGGAAACACAAAGCTAGATCTACAAAAACACACAAATATACAAGAAACACAAATATCACTACGACTGAGGTGAACTGGTTGAAATAGTTAAAGACGTAAAACTGGATGTGCCATTCATGCTGATCGTCTCAGGCTTGTGGAATGCTTTACTCTGTTGCAATGCATGCAATTCTGTGCTCTGCGCTGGAACACAGCCATCATCCCAACTGGACGGAAGAAGGACCATGATTTCTCCTCTCTGAAAGGAAGGTGATGAAAGACTTCAACAAGCTATCGAGTGTGATGCTGCTCTCCCGATGTGCCAGGCAAGGCCTTGGCGTCGGGGAATTTTTGAGACGGTTCACCACCATCGCATTTGACACCAGCATTTGCGAGCCAGTCAGTTTGCACCCAAAAGTCATGATTGACTATGCTGCTCTTGCGTCCTTCACAAAAAACGCGGATGAAGTTCCTTCTATTTCCTTGCAGCTTATTTGATTAATCGTCAGCAATAGGTTCGTATTCAATGAATCGGATCGCCCTCTGAGGATCTTGTCTTCTCAGTGGTGCACCAAAACTGATCGAATCTGATGTACTGAACTCTGACTCTGGGTAGGGCCCTTTGTCACACCTTGACGTTTAACCAGCGAATGGCAACGTATAAAATGTATGTAAAACGTTGCGTACGCTGAAATTTTGATGTTTTTTATATATGTTTGGCGTATTGCAATACGTGTGGTCGTTGCCATAAACTGATGTAAACGGCACAGAACGTTCGGTTGTGTATTGTA
>CM068956.1:101829083-101839559 GCA_035128595.1 Eptatretus atami | reverse complement strand
GGGAGAAGAGAATTCCACCATTGCCCAGGGAATCCTGTTCACCACACGAGCAGAGGCTTGCTTTTTTTTCTATGCGTGCACGCGACAGCGCGGCAACATCGCACTGCACTTTCTCCCGTGTGACGTCATGGGCAGCTGTTTCGCTGGCCAACTTCAATACGATACCCTTTCCTTCTCGGACGGCACCATCTGCAGGGATTTCCCTCTCCTGCCGGATTTCCAACCATGCAGCCACGAGTCACCCTTGCGCATTAAAACAAGCCTCGCATTTCGGAGGGTTCCCACGCGAAACACATGTGCTCCTACTTCGTCGGAGCTTTAACAACACACGCTCGCGTGGAGAACCCATTCCGTCCAAATTCGTCTATCCCAGCCTACGTTCTGTCCGTCCGTGGGATCGGCTCAATCCACGCGCGTGCGTTTCCACCCCTGGACCGGGCTTCAACTTGCGCAAGCGCTTCACGGGGCGCCTATATGCGACGGCACAGCACGGACCCGTGCGGCGCGCTGCGCAACCCGGCACGGTCCCCAACAGCAGCTAAGGCCGCTACTCGGCTTTGTCCTTGTCTTGGCGGCAGTTTTTGTCGCCATTCAACACACGCACCCCCCGCATGCCATGACCGCCTTACACACTCTCCAGTGAACACCTGCTCTCACTCGGGCCATGCGGTTGCGTGTTCCCGCATATACCAATCATCATCTCTCTTTCACACACCGCTCTCTCACACAACGCGGGTCTCTGTACACACCACGGTTTTCTTTACACAGTCGTGCTTACTTACCATAACACGGGGTTTCACATCACGCTCGCCATTTGGCTCACGCTTGCGCGCGTTTCAGTCACGCATTTCGAAACACTCGAAACACACACACCGGACACTTCAGCGCTGGAATTCGCGCCACCCAAAGGGGTCCCGGGTCCTTCACACCCCCCCCCCAAGGGCTCGTGTGACCCGTCAACAGCAACTCGCCCCCCTCTAACTCGCAAAGCTCGACCGGACCCACCTGTCGAGAATCCGCTCAAGGGGAATATTCCCTCCCCTCGTTCCTGGAGGAGGCTATCCGGCTGCTTGCACCGGGTCACTAAAGTCCACCAGCTCGCCCCCATTGTCCTCCACTACAACTCCATGTGTGTTGTGCCTCGTCTTCACCCCGTCTTTATCGTGTAGTCTCTCCCTCTCACTTTTTCTATCTCCCGCTCTCGTTTCCGTGACTATTGCGTTACTTGTCCACCTCTTTTGTTTCCTTCGCCTCTGGCGTTCCATTAGTTTCTCCCTGGATCCTTCGTCTCTGTTTCTCCTTCGTCGTCACCTCTACCTCCTTTAATTCTCCGTTATTTCCTTTAATTCCCGCGTCTCCGTCACTCTACCTCCTTTAATTTTCTCTTCTTGTTATTTCTGTCAACTCCTGCGTCTCCGTCACCTCCTTCACTCTTACCGTCGCCCCTCGTTCCAATTTTTTAGTTTCCACCCGATAATTGTCCGTGGTGGCCAACGCTCGTCATCAACTGTTGCGAGTTCATACACTCTCTCGTCCAATCGTCATTATTTTCTCACGTCAATTCTTCCTCACTCCGTTATCGTGGTCCGAACCACCACCGCCACACTCCCCCTCGACTTCAGTATTTCCCTTCAAGTAGCGGTCCCTGGTCCCGTTTGAAAACTCCTCAGCATTTTTACATCATCCGCCATTGTTGCCAGACTCCATCCTTCACCGCTTCAATCGCAAGGTCCAATGACGCCATTTAACTGCTGCATTCACATGCCCTGGCCGCATCCACTGACCACACGTTCAGTCGTGCAGTTGTAATTAATAAAAATACACCCAGTGGTGTGGCATAGCTTTTTCCCAACCGGGGTAGGAGGTGTCCTCCTCACGGGTGTCCTCGACCATGGGTTCCATCTTAACTCTAACATCTAAACAAAACCCTGCTCCCCGATCGCACCACCGAACGTGCAATTCAGTCGCAACTTTCCGGAACAACGCCGAAACCAGTCACGGTGTGCTCCAAGCACACCACAACCTTGTCACGCCCTCTTACCCACGCGCTACAGGGTCCGATCGGCCAAAATAAATCGATTTACCTAATTATTCGCGTGGGTAGATTACCGAGAGATTGGTTACCTCAGCGAGGCCTGCTTGGACACGAGCCGCTTAAGCAGCTCGCTCCGTTTTGGGAGAAACGAGCGGGGTATTATGCGAGGCCTCGCTGGACCCGATTCTATTATCGGCTATTAAAAAAGCCGCTATTTTCGAAATGCAATACGGCAGTTCAATAGAGGGGAAAATGACGCGACAACAGGTCAACATTCAAACAAGCACATTATTCACAAGCACTTATGCAGTCAGGTATTCATGCAAGGCACGTATACAAGGCAAAGCTGCACATATGCAATTATAAGCCAACAAAACACATAGCAATGGAACTACGACCGTTTATTTATTCTTCACAACACTATATACACAGTTCTATCTTAACGGACTCGGCGCACAACTTCAGACAAAAAAAGCAAGGAAAACCCCTCAAAGACAAGGGGGTAGACTGGAACCTCCGGGTTTAATACACGGACCGTGTAGACCGAGAAGGCTCCGGCGAGACCGGGCTCGCTACCTTCACCTCACTTGGGCGACCCGGCCATCCCGTCTCTCGACCCACGGTAAGGCACGACTCGCGAGTGGCCACGCCTCCAGACCTCCAGACAGAGACCTCGATCCTCTCTGACTCCAAAAAGACGTGCTCTCCTCAGTCCAAAAAGGCCTCGAGAGAGACTTCCACACAACCGACAGACCTTCTCCTCAGCTCGTCTTCATACCCACCGTGCATCGCCCCTCCCTACTCAGCACGCGCAGGAAACTTCCAGAAGTTCGGGTTGTTGCCGCCAAGGAGTGGGCGCCAGGGCGTTATTCGCCAAAAATCAGGCCCCTCCTTATTTCAACTTTGAACCCTGGCCCGATTCACCCCTCCCCCGTCCCGGCGCGCGGGAAAGCAAGAAAAGAGGGGAGGGAAATCCAGCGTTATCGATTCTCTCTCGGCGCTGTGGTTCTGCCGGCACTCCGCGGGGCAACGGGTTTTACCGTTGCTTTGTTTCCTTTCTTGTGAGTATCCGTGGTGTAGATGTTATTCGATGTGGAGAGGTTTGTGTGTGGTTGTTGAAATGCGGTTGTGGAGAAGGTGGTTGTGGTTGTTGTGGAGAAGGTGAGGCTGGCGTCGTGGTGGTCGTGAGGGTGGTGTGGTTGGGGGTTGGCGAGAAGGTGGTGGTGGTGATCGTGTTGTTGTGTTGGGTTGGTGCTGTTCGTTGTCTGTGGGGATGTTGGCGGTTGACGAAAGGTGGTGGTGGTGATCGTGGTTGTTGTGGTTTGGTGGCGCTTTGTGGTGGTAGTAATGGCGGTTGTCCAACATAACGATAGTAAAAGAAAAACACTATCTCAAAGATCACGCCCGGGTGAAACGAATAATTCCCTTTTTTAGACAACAGTGGGGAAATCTATCTGAACAAAGACTTTATCGGCATAACTGAACTAAGGACCTTATTGGTGCTCTGCGAATTTCACACCGTAACAATATTATTCACGACTTTCATTTTATGGAATCATCAACACAAGATATTAGTGTTACGCTTGTGGAAATTCGCATTACACCATAAAGAGTCCTCAGGTGAGATATATCGGAAAGTTCATGTGTATTACCCAAACCCGTTGTATAGAGGGAATATGGTGATTCATGCCGGGCTGCGACGCTTTGAGTTAGCATTTTTTCTTTCTCTATTGTTATTTTCGACAATTATCCCCAACAACTCAAACACCAACCACCTTCCCTCTTTACTCCACAACTCCATCCCGCAACATCGCTTCACCACCATTCTCAAACGACGCCCGCCAACAACCAACTCCCACACTCCGCTTTCTTTCTACAAACGTCGTGCCATGGGCTGTGAATGCGTTCCTTTTGCTTCAAAAAGCGGATCAGGAATGCTTCACGCCCCCTTTTCCTCCGTCCAATTGGGCAAGCGTCGGGCGGTATGGCCCTGCCTCCAGCGCGATGAACGTGGAATTCAAAGAGCAGAATTCGGATCCAAAAGGCTTCACGCCCCCATTTTGCAGACCAAATGGCTGAACAGAGGGTGGCGTGGCCCACCTCCAATCGCGTTTTGATCCAATATTTGCATATAGGCTCCTCCTGAGACCTATAAAGATGCGAGCGCAAGGCGACTCGCGCGGATTGGAGGGAGTTGGAGAGGAGTTGGAGGAAAGTTGCAAGGAGTTGGAGGGGAGTTGCAGGGAAGTTGGAGAGGTTGGAGTTCGCGCAGTTTATTTGCAGGCGGCTGGTCGAGGTCAAGGGAAGTCGGCAACGAGGTTGCGGTTGGGGTCGCTCGTCTCGTGGGGGGTCCAAGCCAGCAGCCATTCCCCTCTCCCTGAGCATCAGCGATTTCCCCCCCCCCCATTCCGCGCTGAGATAGTGCCGGGGGGGGCCCCGTTCCTCCCACCTAAACGTGGTGCCAACAAAACTGCTGCGCGGAGCACGCCGGAGAGGACTCGCCGACCACGCCAGGGGCACGGAGTCGGGGCGGCAGCTGCGCGAACATTGCGGCTTGCCCGTCATCGCGTCACGAGGACGCGGGTAGAACTTCCCGGTCTCGTGGACCTGGCCGATCCTCCAGGATCCACGTACATTTGGTCTACGGACCTGTCTGCCTCCTTGCCTAGAGGTGGCTTTCTTTCTTTCGGGTTGAATGCATGCTGTGGCGCGTGTCCAATAAGTTGAACTGCTTAAGTGTCTGTGCCTGTACATTGCCCTTTTAATTCGGTGTAACTCTTTCTATTGCATTTGCTTTTGTTGCATGACTGTATGGCTGTATATACGTGCTGTCTGTGTGTGAATAAATGTGCTTCTTGTTGAACTGTTTTCCCCGCTTTGCTTCGTCTCTTCTTCTTTTATTGAATCTCCATCTTGCATCACGTAAGGGATTGATAGTGGGTTTAAAACGCCCCGGTAATTAATCGGAACGTCAAGGCGACATAACTCCGCTCGGTTATCCCCTGTAATACGGAACGAACGCTTAAGCGGTCGTGTCCGGAGTCGGCCCTGTGGCGTGGTACGATCGCCCGGTCGACCACCGCGCAGGTACCTTAGTCGTCGAATTTGGCGAGCAACCCTACTCCTGCGCGGGTGGGCAATTGGACGATCTGGTGAGGTTAAACCCCCACCCGGACTGGCTCCGGGCGGTATTTTCCCGGAGGGTCACGACTGAATTGTCCGTTCCGGTGGGCGAGGCGGCCGCTTTTGGCTACACGCGGTCGATCGACGCCGGCGGGCGCGAATTCGCAATAATATATATAAAAAATTGATTATTTCGAAATCAAGCCTGAACTTTATATAAACTATAGAGTTTAGTTTATAAACTATAGAGTTTCAAAATAAAACTTGTAAAAAATTAGATGATTTATTTCCGAATACATAAATGAATGATTTTACCTGTAAGATAAAATTTAACAAGCCGTAGGTGACATGGCTATCGCTTCGAATGGAAAGCTGGGCGACAGCGACTAACCGATATTCATGTACATGCTATCAATCAATTAGCACAATAAAATATGAATTATCACAGCCCTCTTAGTTTGCGCCAAAAACCACACTTGTGAAATTTCAGGCATGTTTCCAAAGAGACTCTAACAAATGGCAGCCCTGGTAATTCCATTTATCTTTTCGCTAAAGATTTTATTTTTTTATATGATGCTGTAAGACATTCTCCTGGGCACAAAAAAACAGGTCCTCGGAGGTCCAGTTTCGGAGGTATTGATTTTTTTTGTACAGTCCACAATAAGTGTACGATGTACGAATAAAGTATTTTACTGTTGCTAAGCAACGGAGGTGTGCATAGCAACCATGTCATTTTGTGTACATGCAAGCCAATTGTACAATTTCACCAAGTTCATCACAAATCAGACTTTCTCTTAAGATATTCGCAATTAACTGTTTCTGAAATGTTCGACATGTACTCGCCCAAAACCTATCTCCTCCTACAAATATTTTTTGTTAGGGCTGCAAATTGGCATGAAGGGAGCTAGATCGATTGCGTACAGAACTCTAAGCTTCGATTTTTCGATTTTTTTTTTTGATTTTTTGACTCACTTTAAAGGCCGTTGCTATGGCCTGTTGCTAGGCCCGGGTCCCATATTCGAAAGCAAACACGATTCCAAAAATATTGGTCCTACCCTACCAAATTTCATTGGAATCGTTGAGTGGTTTAGCCCCTAGGCTTGACAAAGTTTCGCTAGACAGACCAGACAGATGAAATGTCCAGAATAAGGGTGCTCTTAGAGCAGCCAACACCACAAAAATATACCAAATCATAAGGAATGTCATAGTTTGGTTCAGCGGAAATGTGGAAAAACTTGTTTACTCTTAAAGATGCTCCTTACTCCAACCTTTTTGGATTATGAGAAGTTAATAATTTTCCCAAAGTCAAGTTTTCAACATGAGTATCAATTGCTCTCACAAGGTTTTAATGCAGGTCTTCAAAAAGAAGACATTATCAGTTCATTTAAACTTCAATACAAACTAAATGATTATAACATTGAAGAAATAATACAACTATTTTGTTATACTCAGAAATGTAAAAAGAAAACCACTCCTTCAGTATCTTGTAATCTTTGTGATAATATGGATGATATAACTTCAACCCAAGATTTGGATGTATCAAAAAAGAACCTTATTATATTTTTATTTCATGATTGCGTAAATGAGAGAATCCAAACAGTTATGGATAGCTTCTACACCAGAGGGAGACATTCTTTTTGAAAATACATTTATCTTAGCCAATTATACTTTCAACTCCCTCGTCACTTGATAATTAATAATGCTCATACTTTTATTTTATTCAAGCTAAATTCAATAGATACAAATAATTTTTTGGAGAGACAATTGTCAACATTATGCAGTAAATGGGAATTTGAGGATTATATGAAACACACTCCTGGAAAATATAAATATATTGTAGTCAAACAAGATGAGATGCTGAAGGATATTTTTCAATAACTAAATGCAGAAAATGTAAGCAAATTAAAGAGCTAGAAGATTTAAGGAACATCAGAAGTTAGTTTCAAAAGTTGTAAAGCAACAAAAGTTGTAAAGCAAGGAACACCAGAAGTTAGTTTCTCCTTCAATGGAGAAATTATATCTATCAGAATTCACCTTCGTGAAGTTTTCCAAAAAATAAATACAATGGTTATTCGGAGGAAACACAAGAAAATATAAAATAATTAATAAAGATGGGGATGGGATGTTCCTTTCACCATACAATAAGAGGAGGACATTGGGACCATACTCTGTGCAGTGCATTGGTGCTGCTTAAGCAGTCTCCTTGGCTATTGGGCACAATCCTGGACGGGTCACCACTCCGACATAGTATACCAGCATGCTGGCACTCATTTTGCCGACCTTGGAAGGATGTCAGGCCGAGTTTACCCCACCTGGTATTAATTCAACAGCTGAGGGGGATTTGAACTCAGGACCCGAGGATCCAAAGCCCAACACCCTAAGCATTAAGCCAAAAGCAGGCATAAGCCTGCATCACCCGGTGTTCTCAGGCGATCTCCCATCCAGGTACTAACCAGGACCGAACCTGTTTAGCTTCCGAGATCGGGCGTTTTCAGGGTGGTATGGTCGTAGGCATACAATAAGGGTGATGGTATTATCTTGGTAGACGATACTATAAACCGAAGAGCCAACGGGGTGTAGGACATCAATTTAGAAATTAAGGAGATGAGATAATTGATACTTTAATGGGAATAGGTTCAACAATTCTCAAACATAAAGACCTAATAGGCTCAACCGCTTCTGCCATGGGAAGCGTTGCGGGTACTATACAAAGTATAAAAGATGCCCAAAAGGAATCTTCTACATTACAAGCAATCAAAGAAATTAAGAAAGGCAAAACTCCAATTGTCTCCCCAAGAAAGAAAGAAAATAATTCAAATATTAGGGCCGAGGTTTCAAAAGTTTTAACTTTTTTTTACTAAAGCATGAGTCACATTTGCTCTACGGCTAGGATACGGCTGGCCGTACCCCCCCCCCTGAATTGACAGAAACGTGCGGCTGCGCAGAGTTTCTGATGTGCTCAGGGTGGCCCTACGCCGTATGTATCTTTTACAGGCCGTCGGGGTCTCCGTGGAATTAAAGCGTGGAGTTATAACTTTTTTCATTTCTAGGTTGGCCGTAGCAATTCGACAAGCCGTAGCCAATGACGTACATATGTTCCAGTCGACGTACATAGGGCGTATGGTGGCTTGCGTTATTCGTGCATTTCCGTAGGCTCTTATCAATGAAAAATGAATTTTGCCAACCCCAAAAAATTACGGCGGCCACACTATTTCACGTTCGCCTTAGGGCCCCCCCTGCGGTCGCCGTTGTGGGCACCTTGAGGCTACCTTGCGTCTGCCTTGAAAATTATATGCCGCCGCAGGGACGCCCTAAGGTACCGTGCGACATCAAATCAAAGACCGTACTGGCACCCCCACCATTTCGTCTCCACCAATTAAATAACCGTGGCGGCTACCAAAAAATAAATACTTATGTGATGCTACATTGTGTAACCGCTGGAAAATACTGCGGCCGCCCTATAATTGCAAGTGGCCGTAGATTTTTTAGACCCTACGGCCGCCGAGCCAAATGTGACTGAAGCATAAATAATTACAAGTATGGAAACAATTAATTGTATCTATGATTTGGATGATTCCATTATCATCTCAAACTCCACTAAAAAGGAAGACTACTTCAAGGTAAATGTGATAACAGGAACAGACTGGAACACAAATGGGACAAAAAGCTTTGAAATAAATAATCAACAAACTTACTTGAATATTGCTGATAGTTTCTTGCAATGTAAATTTACATTTACTAAGGCTGGGAATAACACAAATGCCACCCTCGTAATTGACTTCTTCTGGAAAATGTTTGATAGCGTTCATTTGTACATTGGAACTCAAGAAGTTAAAGCAGTTGATTATGTCTCTGCTACATCTGAAATGTTGAAATTCACATTGTATTAGTTTCGTGATAGAATGGGAAAGGGATCTGCCAAAGGTTTTATTCCTGATATGACAACTGGAACAAACACAGACCCTGGTTATGAAATAATATGTTGTTCCTTTGAAGTTGAAATCTTATTTTAAGTCCACACAGAACTTTATCATAATACCGGGCGTAGTGGCGTCGCTGTAATCGGCTACTCGGAGGCTTGGGTTGGAGTTCGCTTGAGGAAGGAGCTCTCGCTGGGCCGCGCTATGAGAGGGTGTAGGCAGCCTGGATCAAGGCGAAACCATCCTTTCCCGTGTGGTGTAAGAGCGACCAGGGTTTGCATCAGGAAGGGCATCGCGGCGTAAAACCTGTGCCAATAGTAGCGGATCATAACGGATGATCCGCTGTGGCGACCCCTAACGGGAGCAGCCGAAAGACGAACAACAACAACAGAACTTTATCATAATCACAAAATCCAAATATACCTTTCAGGGGGAATGCCACAGTAAAACTATTTTTTGCTTTTGTATCATCGTTATATTTTGCCTTTCTTTGATTTTCGGTAGTTTCAAAATTATTAATAATGCTATGAAAGTATCAGCCTCTTCACTCAAGAGCAGCAGTAGTAGCAGCAGCCTCTTCACTCTCTGCAGTTCTGGATAACATCACAAGCTGGTCTAACATCTGGAACATGTCTTTCAACCCTCACAAATCTCACACTCTCACTATGTATCTCCAAAAAGACTGTCACCTTCACTCTTTCATTCCTCTCTTTTCCTGCCTTTAGGCCCTGTCACACCTTGACGATTTAGCCAACGTATGCCTGACATATGCAAAATTGGGCTAAAACGCCGGATCGGGTTATTGTTTTTTTTTTAAACGCTGCCAATATGCCATCTTACGGTAAGCTGTAAATTAAAACACTTCAGATAAGTTCTGTGGTCCCGGAAGACGCAATTCAAACGTTCTACATCCGTTCAATATGCGTTGGAGGTACTATTACACAAGATTCAAAGCACGTTACTCATAGGTAGAAATAAGTTTTGGTACGCTAAGCATTACCTCGACGTGTTTCGACTTATGAGTTAAGCTACAAGTAACGTTGCCTCGACGTGTGCAACGATCGCATAACGTGCCTCGACACTGTGTCAACTCGGTAACGTACCTACAAACACGTATCATAGGTATAAATACAGTTTCGAGTACTAATCATTACCTCACGTGTTCGACTTATTAGTACTTACAGTAACGTGTGTCACGATCGCATAACTGCCTTACAACTTATGGCCAGCCATAGCGAACGTGTGAGTCATACGCTGGCTAGTCGTAAAATTTCAAGCATGCTAAAAATTGAGGACAACCGCAAAGTACACGATGAAAGCCAGCTTACCACGCCGGTATGGCAGTGTTTTTCAGCGTGCTTTTAACTATTACAACTTCCCATAACGTATTCGAGTGTG
>CM068956.1:101795922-101811132 GCA_035128595.1 Eptatretus atami | reverse complement strand
CCCCCCCCGTAAACCCTCTTAAACCCCAATGTTTTTGATGGTGTGAACAAATTTTGGTACATCACGGGTGGTGAAGGTTGTGGTCAAGTTTCATCGGAATTGCATGTGTAGTTTCTGAGAAGAAAGCAACCCCTGTAAAACACCCTTAGGGGCAGATTTTTTTTTTATGCCATGAACAAACTTTGGTACATACAGGGTGATGAAGATTCTGGTAAAGTTTCATTAAAATCCTATTTGTCATTTCAGAGAAGAAGTTGCTAGTATTTGTGGACAAACGGATGATGCGCCATCCCATTAGTTCCCAGAACTACATTCCAGGTGAGATAAACTTTATTGTCTAAGGGAACCTGTGGGGGGTTTGAGTGACTGTTGATCCTGATCCAGATGATTTTCAGGACGCACGGTCCTATTTTTGAAGGAATTTATGTGACTGCCATTTTGACACACTTCTGGTCACATTATCAGCATGAGCTCTGCAATTTAACATCCCTACCCTGGCATAATGTTGAAACCCAAATTTGGAAGCATTCTGAGTGGTGGGTCTGGAGAAGAAGATTTTTTAAGGAATTTACGCGACTGCCATTTTGACACACTTCCAGCCACGTGATCGGCATGGCCTCTACAATTTAACATCAGGACCCTGTCTTAATGTTATGCTACAAATTTGGTCACATTTTGACTGGTGGGTCTGGAGAAAAATATTTTTGAAGGAATTTACGTGATTTTCCCAAAAATGACCAAGTAGGCCATTTTGACACACTTCTGGTCATGTGATCAGCATGACTTCCTTAATTTAACATCCCTACATTGGCCGAACCAAATTTGGTAGCATTATGACTGGTGGGTCTGGAGAAGAAGATTTTTGAAGGAATTTACTCAGTCGGCCATTTTGACATACTTAAAGTCATGTGACCGGAATCTTTGCAATCCCCATTATGAATCAGAAGTGGAACGTTGCTGCCAAATTTCAGCCAGATCCGCCCAGCAGTTTGGCCGAAGTTGAAATAGTAGATGGACAGACGGACGGACGGTGCACGATGACAATACCTTATCTGGAATTGAATTCCAGATAAGCTAATAACTAGAAGTGCCACTTTATAACTGCTGGCAGTGATGATCGGGTACCAAGCCGTCCCGCTTTAATACAACCTCGTTGTACTTTAATACAACCTCGTGGGATTGACGAGTTATGGATCTTGTAACATGCCACATTCAATCTATTTATTGATCCTTTTTTGACACTTTTCCCTGGCGACATCATTAGCATCAACTGAGTTTGTATTTATATAACCTGAACACGAAGTAATAAATGTTTGCACCATGGGTCCACAAGGTAAACCGGGACTCCCTCGAGTCTAATGTGGCCCCATACATCTCTCTATGACGTGGGATTGATGAGTTTTGGACCCAGTAATAGGCCACGTTAAATATATTTATAATGTACGCAGTTGACCTTTTTTCCTGGGTCATCGTCGGTATCAATTGAATTGCTACTCCTCTACTCTCAACCTCATCCAAGTGCAGCAAAGAGAGCCTTATTCAAAAAGAGAGCAAAGTCTAATTGCTCTAACTCTAAAATTGCTCTAATAGCAACCTTATTCAAAAACTACAGGATCACCAACAGACTTTGGTACATCATGGGTGATGAAAGTTGTGGTCAAGTTTCATCGAAATCATGTGTTTAGTTTCTGCTAAGAAAGCAGACACCTATTTTGGGGGGCAACCAACCCTAAACCATTTTAGATCCCGATTTTTGGCTCACCTGAAACGTAGTTCCAGGTAACTTATGGGATGGTGCGTCATCCATCCGTCCTTCCACAAATACTTGCATATTCTTCTCTGAAACTACACATACGATTTCGATGCAACTATACCATAATGTTCATCACCGCGTACGTACCAAAATTTGTTCATGGCATTAAAAAAAAATCGGGCCTGAAGGGGGTCGACGTGGGTTTCCTCCTGTGGTGGAAAAGAACTGAAGTTCCACAGCGATGGATCAGCATACAAAAGAGAATCTTTAATTTCGTAGAAACGGAGGAAGAACATTCAATGATTCACTGAAGCATTCAAATGAACTTCACTAACAAGAATCCCAAAGCAATCCCTCTTATACTCATTTGACATCATAATATAATGGGCGTAAGCATGGAACTTCTAACACACTTTTTTCCGAACATATTCTGTTCATACTTCCGAAATCTTCACATTATGTGTTCCATGTATTTACGCAGGTGATAGCGGATTCAAAAAATCGAACATGGATAGAATTTTAAAAGAGGGAATCGATGACGTCCCAATCAGCAGCGTTCAGCGGCAAACCAACGGCTGGGTCCTGGACGACATGCTTTAATTAACCAAGTCCATGAGTTCAGGATGTTTATTCAACTCAGCATTTACGACTTTTATCCTGCCATGTTGTTAATCTGTTGATGGAGGTAATGTAGAAACGATGAATATGTCAAATCGTTTGTGTTACTCATCCGGACTATGTGTCAAGGCCAACAATCTAAAGCGACCGGTCTCAAACGCTACCATGGGCACCCACACACGCCACCAATATGAACTGAGCTGTTGAATGCGGCGCAAAAACATCCAAAGAAACTACCGTAACCGAGTATTGTGATCCGTCCTGTCCTCCATACCCGTCGTAGACAGGTATCTGCAAGTTCAAAAAATGGGAGGGTGAGACATTTGGCAATTCAACTACAGGATGAGCTTATAGGCATGAAGCGAAAGAACTCAGAACTGCAATGTGGCCACTTTGGGTGGGAGGGAAAGAATAACACACTCATGGCAAAAGTTTGCAGTGTTTACAACCAGGACAGCCTGTTTCGATGCAGCGAGCAAGACCTTTTTCAAACTAAGATATTCCTTTTATCAATATGTAGGTCAAAAGACTGTCAGGAAAAGGGAAACATTCCTGAGCCAATTCCACTATAGTACAAAAATTAAACTTATAAAGTACCAGCAACAATTCAACAATTGAATATAATTGAGAATACATGAATATAATTATTTTTCTTGCACAACCCCCTTTTTTCCTCTCAGGAAAATTAGAATAATTATATTACACATGATCACCATAACCCATTCCTAAAGGAGAAAAGATATCCCTTACACAAGTTCGATCAATAATGGAAGCGAGCACTCATCGGAGAAGAATGCTGGACAACGGCCATTTCAATAGTGTCCCAGTCAGGTTAGTGAGTGTGTCTCCATTTAATTCATGGCCTGTTCATCAGCAGGTGTCACAAATCGAAAAGACATGCTACCCGATGCCATAAGATAAGCGGGTCAGGGTGTAGATATAGCAGCACCCAACGGGAAGCAGTCTAGGCGCTCCTTGAGCTGCAGAGAAGGTAGATCTTGGCAGGTAAGAGCTTGAGCCCGACACTGGGTTGCAGATGACACTGGGTTGAAGGAGATAAAGAGTATTCGAGATGTGAACCCAGAGATCCCAGCCACAGCAAAATTTGTGGCCTCTTAGCAGCAGTTCATGTAATCAGGTTTGATTCGCCATAGCGAGCTATGCACGTTGGAGGCAGCCTCGATTGCTCCATGAGTCCCATCGTACCATTGAACACACGTTGCAGATGACTCACCGTATGGACCTTCAGGGCCTTCGTTGTGCATTGCGCGACCACGGCAAGTTCACGATGTATCTGCAGAGCGGCAATTTGCGAGTGTGGTCAGGGTCGTTCCCCCAGGCAGGCACCATGCAACGGTGACGTTAAGTCTTTGCCTTGCCAGGGTTTGACTTGTCAAACCTTCTCTTCAATGGGTTTTTCTCTTCTTTTTTTTCTCTAATATGCTCATCTTATCTCCTCAGGAAGGGGGTCATGCCATGATCACGTGTTGAATGCCCAATCACCAAAATCTGGGTTCTCCCCATCGTCCAATCTTTCAGTGGAAGTTCTTCCAAAGCTTCATTCGACAAAATTGTATACTGCATGGTTCAACTGCTCTCAACACTCTGAAACAAACAAAATCAAGGTTAAACACTGATTAATAATTAATTCATTTAATCAATAAAATGTAGTGGGCTCATGTATTTCAATAAGGCTGACAAAGGTTCTTATAGAAGCATCTAACCTACATTACATGTTCTATCAAAATTTACCTTTCTGTTTGTTTTTGTTTGTTTTTACACCTAAATGGCATGCTAAAATATAAAGAAATCTCAGTTGTATGTATACTCAAAAACAATTATCTCATTTGCTATTTGCAGGTAGAAAGGGCAGCGGTATTTATTCGGGTTCCAATTTGCACAATTCTAGAAAGGCCTCTTTAGTTTGTACCATTAAAAAGAGGGTAATTTCCTCTCAAAGCATGAGGCAATCGGTGAAGGTGCCTTAAGTGAGGGCAATGTTGTAGTAGCATGATTGAAAAGTAATATGCAAACAAATATGTCCAACAAAAATCAACAATTTTTGTCCGCCATCCTCCAAAGATCCCTTTTAATCAGAAAAATATTCCATCATCTGTCTAATAGTTATGAAAGTTAGCTTCTTCTTATTCTTTCATTTTCAATGTGCTCTAATTTGTCGGAGATACAAGTACAACATTCAAACCGAATAATAGGACAGGCTCCCCCCTGCGGAGCAAGTACTAAATCCAAAGCGATTCGATTTTGCACAATTTATTTATTTATTTACTTATTTATTTTCAGCTATTAAACCTCGCACTTCCGTACTGAGGAAAGATGGTCAAGTCCAAGTCGGTGTTAGAAGTACCTCAACTTACTTAAGTAAATGTACAAGAAGTACCACTTCATCAAAAATCACGCACCTGTCCAATTAATCAGAAAACAAATAAAATATGGAATATTTTAATGCTCCTTGTGGTGTCATTTCACGATTTTCAACAATATAATTCTTACACTCTGACATAGTTAACATTCATTTCTCTCATGCCTTCTGTACGAGCATGATTCTGGTTTATCTTTTGTTTGCTTTCCAAAAAATATGGAGGCATTTTACTTAAATTACAGTTAGGCCAGTACCAGCACTAATCAGTTAGAGCAATACAATTACAATACATGGTGCAATTCCTAATTCTGTGAATGATTTCATAATTGCTGTTGGTTAGCCATTCTTCCAGCCATTCTGCATTATGCTTTTGTAAATACCATGCTGATTTCCCTCATATATGATTTTCCCTTACAGTTAACTTGTGATCCTAATATATAATATTGACCAATCTGGCGATCAATTTAATAACATAGACCCTCCTTCAATATTACGTAAGTACAGGTATACCTCACTTAGCGTTGTAGATGCGTTCCAGAAGAACACGATGTTAAGTGAAACGATATTAAGCAGGGTCAAATTTCTCATCGACTTCATGTATTAATGGGGGGGATGTGTTCTGTTGACATTATAATTGTAATTATGACTTCCATTCGCATCGGCGATAGCATAATGTGGATTAATATACAGTATATAGATGCTAAAATAATACATACTGCATCTGAAAAACATTCCACAGGTCGTAAATAAATGAACAAAAACAAAGTTAATTTAACACTCACTTGTCTTATCTCGAAGCTAATGTCAGTCGTGTTGATGCCACTGAATGCCTTTGCTCCGATGTGGTATCGGTGGGCTTGGTAGGGGATGCTCGGGTAAGGGAGAGGTAGTGGGGATATCCGTGTCACCCTCAGAGTCTGGTGTAAGTTCAGGCTGTTTTCTCTTGAAGAATGAGTCGAGAGAAAGTTGTCTGGTCATCTTCTTCTTATTATTGTAGAGCTCTCTTGTAAAATCTCCTGCCATATTGCCTCCAAGCAAGAGTGTCAGGTGATCTTTGGCAACCTTAAATCCCGACGCACTTTTTTCTTCACTTGCAATAAAGGTGCAGGATGGCATCCGCTTCCAGAAAAGCCCCGTTTCATCTACGTCGAAAACAAGCTATGTGGGGTAATTGCAGCGTTCTGTTGTCACCTGCAGGTTGGTGGAGAACTCATCCGCTGCCTGCATGTCAGCACTCGCAGTCTCACCAGTAATCTTGACACTGTGCAGGGTTCTACGATGCTTAAAACGCTCGAACCAACCACGGCTCGCTATAAAATTCTCCACCATCGAACTGTTGCCTTCTTGTTGTTTTAATTTTTCAAACAAACTTTTAGCCTTTTCCATTATAACCAGCTGGCTCAGGGACATATTCCACTCGTTTTGGTCCTCAATCCACACAGACAACAGTCTCTCCATTCGCTCCATCGCACTGCTTCTACTACATGTCACCATAGTTGCAGTTAAAGGTATCACATTTTGGCCACTAGCTCAAATTTTGTCCGCAAGTTTAAAAATCGTTCTCACCGTGGTCGGAGCAAGTTTCATATCACGTGCAATATCAACGGCCCGATCACCTGAATTAAAGCGCCATATCAACTTCATTTTTTGCTCCAGTGTTATACCTTTATGAGACACTTTGCTTTCAGATGCAACATCAACATTAGCTGGGCGTTTTGAAGCCATATTTAACAGTGAAATCATTTTGTAACAGAAAAAAGCAAGCACGATAATGCTATGACACAGCGAGGGGTGGCGGGAGATAAACGGAAATAGAGCGCCGGATGTAGCATCACTTGAATGGTGCGATGTGGTTATATATTTTTTGTTTTGCATTGCATGATCCATTCGTGTCGCTGAGATGTGTTTGCTATACTTAGATGTATTTGTGCACAATTTTTAGCGTTTTCGTTAAAAGTCAATCGTTAAGTATCCCAGAAGTGACATTCCTTTAACGTGTATCTTGCCCCAAGAGCTGGACTCCACTGCTTTACATATTCATTATAAAAATGACTTGAGGACACCGATAACAAGCAATTTGATTTGCAGTGCAGATACTTTGCCCTCAGATCAGGTCAGGTCAGGTATGGGAGCATGCGCCAGAGCAGCACGTCGCTGCGTCCACTTTCCAGGGGCCTCCGTCTGGCCATCCCCCAGGCAGATGCCAGGCCCATGCAGGCCCCTTGAGATGCTGATCAACCTGCTGCAACCACGAGGCACGTGGTCGGCCCATTGGCCTCCTCTACTCACGAGACTCTCTCGCTGAGAGAATCTGGTGAGCAGGATCAGCGTCAGGAAACGAGCCACATATCCAACAGCCGCAGCTGACGCTCACGGACTATGCAGGTAACAAATCTCATCTGTGTCTCTCTCAGAAACCGCTGTTGCACAAAAGTCCGACAGCGATAGCCAAGGATTCTCCGAAGGACCTGGTACCAAAGGAATTAAGTCTCCGTCTCAGATCCTTGGTCAGAGTCCAAGTTTCAATCCATAGAGCAAGACTGGAAGCACCAAGGACTGAAGACTCGGACTTTCGTCCTCCCGCCCAGGTACCGGCAGGCCACACCCATGATCCAGTGAATCCATGACTCCCCAGGCCCGACCCAGACGTCTATTGACCTCTGACTCACAGCCGGCAGAGACATGAATATCACTGCAAGGTAAGTGAATCTCTCCACACCTCAACATCCTCACCACAAACAGGCACAGACAGGACAGCGGCATCCAAGATGTCATTAAAGCCTGGATCTTAGTTTTGACCCAGGAAACCCGTAATCCCAGCAGCTCCAACCCCTCATTCAGCACCTCGAGGCCCCGAAAAGGATATCTAAAGTCTCTGCAAAGATGACTGCATCATCTGGAAATCAGGGTCAGAGATTTTGACATTGCCAAACGATGCACCGCAGCTTGATCTCTCCGACATCCTCCCTAGAATCCAGTCCATACAAGTGCTGAAAAGTGTGGGGGCCAGTACACACCCCAGAGAACTCCAGTAACAACTGGAAATAAGTCAGAGTTGGTACCACACAATCTCACAGCACTCTCAGTACCAGAGTAGAGTTCAGACATCACATCGATCAGTTTTGGTGGCACCCCATGAAGACCAAGAATCCTCCAGAGGCATCCGATACACTGAATCGAACGCTTTACAGAGATCAACATAGGCTGCAAGCAGCTCCTGCGAAACTCTCGTCTGGGTGACCCAATGTGCAGACCCTGTTCAAATTTCAAGTCAATCAAATGGAAATTGACGATTTTGTGACCATGACCTTTAATCGATTGACCTCAAAAAATTAGCTTCTCGCGTTTTATTGGTGAACCAATTCAGTGACCCAATATGCAAACCCTGTTAAAATTTCAAGTCAATCAATGGAAATTGACGATTTTGTGACCATGACCTTTAATCGCTTGACCTCAAAACAATCAGCTTCTCGCATTTTTATGGTGAACCAATTCAGTGACCAATATGCAAACCCTGTTAAAATTTCAAGTCAATCAAATGGAAATTGACGATTTTGTGACCATGACCTTTAATCGCTTGACCTCAAAACAATTAGCTTCTCACGTTTTATTGGTGAACCAATTCAGTGACTCAATATGCAAACCCTGTTCAAATTACAAGTCAATCAAATGAAATTTGACGATTTTACGCAACCTTCACCTTTTCATCTTTAAAAAAAAAAAAACATGGCTTCGAGCTTTTGTTTGGTGAACCAATTCAGTGAACCCAATATGCAAATCCTAAAAATTCCAAGTCAATCGGACGGACATTGACGATTTTATGCAACCTTGACCTTTGGACCAAATTATTAACTTTACTTCTCCATATTATCATGGTAAAGATTTGTTAAAAATTTAATGACAAAAGCTCAAATGGTAAAAATGTTATGGCCCGGACAGACGCATTGACACACAAGTAAATGTTCGACATTTGTAAATGATCATTCGGTGAACGATAATTCGAGTTTCTGTATTATATGTCCCTGTGGTCAGTCAATACCGGTGTCTTCTTCACTCCATTGTCCGACACTCTCGTACCAGAAAAATACGATTCCTAAAGCGCCATAGCACTTCTGCTTTATGATATGCTCTTTGTATGGCAAACTTTCAGGTCTTAGGGCAGGACATCATAGATTTTCCAAACAACCATCCAGAATGCAGACTCTAATGGACTCCTTCACAAAGGAATTCTCAAAAGGAATGGTGTGAAATTTTTCATGCGGACCCGAGTGTACGAGTTCACCGTCGAGTCTTCGTGGAAGGACCGTTGAATGATTAACATAATTCGGACATGCTGCCACACAACCTCATCACACTCGATGTCATGTATAGACCCGTCAGGACGTTAACGGGTCTACTTGCGTGTCCTCATCCATCTGCGTTCCAAACAGATGAACCTTGCACTTCATCGCTTTGTCTTTCGTAATCTTCAGTCTTCTACAGAAGTCATTACGACAACTACCTTCCAAGCTGGGTCTCTTCTCTGGTCGGTTTTGAAAGCATCTCGTATAGGACAACATCAGAAACAGTTTGGATGGGAGCGTCGTGTCGGACGAGATCAGAGACAGTCTGATTGAAGCGTCTCGTGTGGAACGAGATCAGAGACAGTTTGATGGGAGCGTCTCATGTAAGACGAGAAGGTCGTCACGGATCACACACTGAGCGTGTGCTTAAGGGCCCATACAGAACGCGTACACATAACCTCACCAATTTATGTCCACTCATCATTTTTCTTCTGTAACCCTAATGTTGTGCCACGACAAGTGAAGTATCGATTAAAAGCAAGCTGTAATTCAGCACTGACGCACATATCTCTAAATCTAATGAAAATCCTGATGATGGAAGATTGTGGAGGAGCAGCACACTGATGATGTGCGAGTTGCGGGTTAAAACCCTGACACCGTCTAAACCCTGGCCATCTGTTCGCTCA
This sequence comes from Eptatretus atami, assembly GCA_035128595.1. Classification (NCBI taxonomy): domain Eukaryota; kingdom Metazoa; phylum Chordata; class Myxini; order Myxiniformes; family Myxinidae; genus Eptatretus; species Eptatretus atami. The sequence continues at coordinate 101,801,412 of CM068956.1, read as the reverse complement.
ATGCGGAGCCAGAGAGGCTCGAACCACGCTCAGACAGCGAAATAACGAGCAAGCTGTCCATCATGATTGCCTTTCTATCCGCCTGGGACATCTAGGGTCACCTCGTGTACACTCAACAGCATGCGATTTATTGTTATTACTATTATTATTATTGTTGTTATTAATTACAGTGTTATAACGAGCAAGCTGTCCATCATGATTGCCTTTCTATCCTCCTCGGACGTCTACGGTCATAACACAGCTCAACGGCATGTAACTTAAGACTATTACTATTATGATGATTATTATTAAAAATAATAAGAATGATAATAATATTCTTATAACGAGGAATAGTGGTGTGCTGCCTGCACCAGGGACATGTAGGGCCATGATGTTGTTTTTATATTTTTTTACTTTCGCAAAAACTCTTAGTGTATTCTCTCTTTGCTTACTTTTCTATAAATGCAGTTCTTTTATTTAAGGCTTGGCCTCGATGAGGACTATTCAGTCCGTGCCTGTAGCTTTCAACATAGAAAAAAAAGAGAAGTACACTCAAAATAGCAGCATGATGGACTCAGAGTAACATAAATAACGAGAACGGCACTCGGTAGAGTGCATACCTCCATCAGGCTGAAAATGTATCAGTATCTTCGACGTGGACCTCCACAGTATGGAACAGAATTCATGTTATGCTTCAAACACATCACAGAGTGGAACGTTGAAACAGTGGTGCCGACTCCTCTTTATTTCGATTTATGGAGGATTTGTTTTTGTAAATACACAGAAAGGCAAGGAATCCATGAGCGTGTTGTTTTTGATGTTGCCCCCAGTCGACAATGCATGATGCAAGAGAACAGCAACATTTGCCTTCTGATTAGGTGATGTTAATGTTGGGATCGCAGTTATAGTTCAAGGTAATGTTCTCATGACAAACTACCAACAAATAACGTCAAAGATTTGGGATAATGACAAAAGAGCAGGAGAATTGAAAAAACAAGGAGCTGATACTCCAGGTCCGCCACCTTTTGGGTGGTATGAGAAATAGATATGCGTCATATGCAAGCTAAATAATCAACGGTTTGTGAAATATCGTGGACACAAGCCAAGTTACCAAGGTGGTTGCCATGGCAACATAATTCAGCCAATCACCACCGTGATCTAATATAGTTGAGATAATGTCATGAGGAATAGGAATCTTCAATATGAAAGCTAAATGTTCAGAGGTCCAATTTATTATCCTGAAGGAATTGCATGTTGCAGCCCCAATGGTCCAGATGACCTGCTCACTGTGACTAACTCACAAGGATTGATGAGTGATAGGCTTCTTCAATCGTCACATTTACACTGAATGCATTTGCAGAATGCAGAAGAGAGACGGCACATTAACGAACTTAAACTATTTTATTTAAGATGGGGTTATCACCTTAAAGTTGACAATGGTATGCAAACTGCCATGGGAAGCAAACTGTTTGGGATGTAGACCCTTCACCGGAGCAAATGTTAGGCATTCGCCAAGGGATGCGACCCTGATCTTCTCCACTGCTGAAAGCTTCTCCGATCTCCAACAGTCTCGCTCTGCCTACATGGCTGGAAGGGAGTTCACACCAAACCATGATGTCATCTCCTCACCACCATAATCTGGGCCTCTCTGACATCATAGAAATACTACATCCAACAGTTGGTGTGCAGGAGCACAAATTTGCGCGTGCTGCTCTCAAAACAGTCTTTGCCAATGAGTCAGCAGCAAGGATTGAGGTTTGGAACCCCGCAATGTAAATTAATCATTCCATCTATGTTTTTTGTGTAATGGGTAATGCTCTGGCAATAATCGATTGCTGTTATGACCATGCTGAACAAAATTTCATCATGAACAAATTTCAACTCCAATTTTCTGCTTCCTATAATAGCTGGCAGCCTACTGTAGGCCTACTGAACCGATCACAGAAACATTTAGTTGGCCTACCCACAATGTTTAATATGGATGGTCACAATACACTGCAATGCCAAAATGTCAGCTCTTGGAAGCAAAAGTAACATATGTTGTGCTGTCGATTTGTTTTGAAAAGATCAGGTCCAAAAAACTGCCAAAAAACACAAACATGTTCTCTGACATAAATGAAACTGAAAACGAGAGATTAATCAACCACATGCTTTGTGCTTATGTGACAAAACCAAGATCCAGCACAACACTTCCTCCATTACTCAAAGGTGAGTAGTAAAGACAGATGTTTGGTCGTAAGCAAAATTCTGACTAATGATCAAGAATAGAAGTCATAAGGAGAAAAGGTGGAGAATTTTGTTGTGCCCCTGGGTGTGGGAAACCCACAAAGTGAGATTGAGAATGCAGAATAGGAAGGCTGTTCTACTCAATGCTTCCATAAGTGTTAATATGGCATTTCAACCTGCAGCACTAATCCATTGTCTCGTTAATGCACAACATCCTATTATATATTCATCAACTCATTGCCATGCTCTACATAGGTATAAATGTTTGAAATATCAGTATATGTTGATTCTCTTCTTTGTTATGCAAATTGTGAATCAAACCACTCATATCATGTTCCTAAAAATTAGAATTGGATATCTATCCATCGCTAAATCATAACATAAGGAACCATTTGCCAAAAGTACTTCCTCCGCACTAACAGCTGCCTTCGATGCAGATCTTCGACGTGGACTACACTGTGCACATGAATCTTGTACTAATAGGGTTCACATGACAGATGGGCATGACACGTGGATTCTTCGTCCCTTCTTTTCTTCTCCAGCTACATGTTCCTTCTGCGTTAACAACCTGCATCCAATGACTTATAATTATAATAACATGCATGCAAATAATTATCAGTCATCTTCTCCTGTTTGCACTCCGGCCACCACAAAACGCTTCACTCCACAAAACACACTGTGATGTGTGTCGGGGTGGTGCTGAGGTGTCCTCCACCAGACGGCGGTCTCCTTGGGTGAACTTGAAGCAGTCCCTTCGGGTGGGTGCCAGGAATGTCCTATCCCTAAGATATTAGGATGGGTCAAGCATCTGCCTGGGGTATGGCCAGACAGAGGCCCCTGGAATACCGGTGGAAAGTGGACACAGCGTCGCACTGTGGCACATGCTCCCAATGTATGTATCTATGCATGTATGTATACACCTTTGAGTCTCTGAGATCGATGATTGAAAACTATTTAAGCCACACTTATTTACATTCACACTTTCCTCCTATAATATGGCATCCTCCAAATTATCATGTATCCATTCCAGAACAAACTGTGACGTTTCCGCATGAAAGAACTGTTGTTGAGGCTGTTGTTGTTATGATTATTATTATCGAGAAGAAGGGAGCTCATATTGAAGACAAAGTTTTCCATGCAAATGCTCAGCTTTGAGGCAAGAACAGATATTGGTATACACCTGTCCACATGGTAATGTTCTCAGTCGGTTGTACTGTTTATCGACACAATTTTCAGTGATGGTCCTCCAGAGAATGAAGCAATCTATCAAAGAGGTGCAAATATCCATGTGCAATGGAACCGTAGGAATCATCCCTCCACTTGGTGGCGTGCAACTGTTCTATTCTGCTCGAGCAGGTTGGAGAACACGAGACAGACGTGCCAATTTTGTCCCACACATGTTAAAATTACAATAGATCAGGAGAAATCTCAAGACATGGATGGCTGTGTCTGGTCCATTTCCTGGTGGACGGACATCAGTATAATGTTTTAAATGAACCTTTATATTACTATATTCACTGACGAGAAGACATCACTGCACCACCGAGCTGTCTGTCATGCTGCTTTCTACTACAACAGAGTGATCCGCAAGTATCGTCGATGGTATGCTTCCACACCAAAACACCAGTTGAAAAAAGAAACAAAAAAATATATACTGTAACGTCGTTTGACACCAGTTGCAATGATCGCTTTAATTGGCAACACTCGAAAAAGCCGACCAATATGTACTGGCACCCTAAAAATTCTAATCTTTTTCCCAAATATATGGGGTGCTCTTTTATAACCTAACCTCATCAATGATGCAACAAGCATGCAGAATTCGTAATTCTGCTTGAATATGCTGACAATACCAATTAAGAACACTCCATCTTTCATGGCCAATTGTTCTGAGTCCTTGGTTCTTTGAAAACCTCCAATCCATCCATTGGGACCATACTCTGTGCAGAGCGTTGGTGCTACCTCAGCAGTCTCCTTGGCTAGTGGACACAATCCTGGACGGGTTGCCACTCCGACACAGTATACCAGCATGCTGGCACTCATTTTGCCAACCTCGGAAGGATGATAGGCAGAGTCAACCCCACCTGGTATTAATTCAACAGCTGAGCGGGATTTGAACTCAGGACCCTAGGATTCCAAGCCCACCACCCTAACCATGAAGCCAACATAAGGCATACCTTTAATCAAATACCCAAAACTGAGAAATGGTGAGGATGGAGCACCATCGAGCATCGCAAGCACCAGGGAGGAAACTGGACAATGGGAAAGGTTTTCATTTGATTTTAAAGCACAGTCCAGTTCATGAGGCCGGGACTCATTTCTCTTTTCATCCCAACATTATAGTGCACTCCTGTACTCTATACAAGATAAGCAAGTAAGTGGCCTGAGACATACATACAGTCGTGGCCAAAAATATTGGCACCCTTGCACTTTTCGCAAATAACTCAGAATTTTCTCCAAAAATAAGTTAAAATTGACAAAAGTATTTGGTCTCAACAATTCTTTATTTCATTGTTAATATTACAGAAGCTTCGTTTTTGATTCAGAACTTAATATATCCATTTAAATCAGAACACAAAATGAAATGGCATTGACAAAATTATTGATGCACCCTCAACTTAATATTTCGTGTATAATATATATATATATATATATATATATATATTATAATATAAATATACATAGTGTTACGGCTGTGGAAATTCGCAATACACCATAAAGGGTCCTTAGATCAGTTATGACGATAAGTATATGTGTAGTTAGATTTCCCCACCGTTGTTTAGAGGGAATTTCCGTGTTCACCGGGCTGCGATCCTTTGAGATAGCCGTTTTTCTTTCGCTATCGTTATTTTGGACCGTCCGAAAACGTCGAACGAAGGCCCCGTGGAAGACCTGCAGCAACGCGCGAGTTTTCCCGCCGTTTTGCGCCGCCAACGCTGGACGAGAAGCGGCGAAGAGCTCGCTCGCGATTGGTGGACACGGGGCGTGAGGCGGTCGGAGGGGGAACGCCCTTTTCGAGGAGCTTCTCGAAGAGACGAAGGGAGGCGGAGCCGAAAAGGGGGTGGAGCAAAGGGGCGGAGCCCCGCGCTATATAAGGCGGACCGCACGCGGGGCTCGCTCTCTCTCTTCTTCGTGCTGGATTGCCTCTGCTTCCTCTTCGTCGACGCTCTCTGCTTCTTCTTCGTCGACGTCATCCGCTCTCTTCTGGTGGTCAAGGTCGCACTCGGACTCGCTCTCGTCGTTTTGGCTTCCTCTTCTCTTGGTGGTCGTCGGAGGTTCGCGCTTCCT
>CM068956.1:101750259-101760979 GCA_035128595.1 Eptatretus atami | reverse complement strand
GTGGTTTCCCTCCTATCATCAAAGATTGGGAGTCGCAAAGGCTTTGCCCCAATACCGTCATCCGGTGAGCTGCTCTGCAAAAGTTACTCCCACGGAGTGGGTTTTCATATTTTTTATGCTTTTGGAACGTTTTGCGGAATGAAGGGTTTTACGGTGGCCGGAGTGCAAATCCTGCCACCAACCTTCTAGTCAGAAGTAACCCAACTGCACAGGAGGACGTCCGCAGACACAGTCGGGCACGAGATATGGATGGCCGTTGGCTCGGTTTAGTGGGGGAGACAGTTTAGTCGCCGACAACCCGACCATGGAACAGATTAGTACAGGTTTACATGTTACCTGTAGCAAGTCACAGATCCAGTCTGACCTGACCTGACAATTATATCACACGTCACATACAAACACCATTCAATCACAATGTCACATACAAACAACATTCATTCAATCACACGTCACATACATACAACATTCATTCAATCACACGTCACATACAAACACCATTCAATCACACATCACATATAAAACAACATTCAATCACACGTCACATACAAACACCATTCAATCATACGTCACATATACACAATATTCAATCACATGTCACATACAAACACCATTCAATCACACGTCACATACAAACACCATTCAACCACACGTCACATACAAACACCATTCAACCACACGTCACATATACACAACATTCAATCACACGTCACATACAAACACCATTTAATCACACGTCACATACAAACACCATTCAATCACACGTCACATACAAACACCATTCAACCACACGTCACATATACACAACATTCAATCACATGTCACATCCAAACACCATTGTCATATGTCACATACAAACACCATTCAATCACACATCACATACAAACATCATTCAATTCCAATTTTATTTTTTTTTTGCAAAAAAATGCAATTTTTGAATATGTTTATGTACAACAAACACATGTGAATAAGGGGTACATGTACAGAGACATGACAAAAGTAAATAGACACCTTAAATTTATTCACTTCATCTGTATAAAGCAAGTTTTACTCCGTGATTTGCACTGATATTCAACTATTTATTTGCAGAAATGAGTTCCTGGGTCTTGTATGACAATTAACTATGCTTCGAACCCAGGAAGCACACAAACTTTCCGATTTTCAAAGAGGATGAATTGTTGGCCATTTGGAAGGTGGAGTCAGCCAGCATCAGATAGCTCAGAACCTTGGCATTCCGCTTTCTCTGGTCAATCGGGTGATTGTGCAATTCACCAACGAAGGAAAGGAATCCACAGCTTCCCGTTCTGGTTGATCTGGGTCCTCAGAAAGGTGTCTTCGAGCTGACAAGCGGTCCATTGAGAAAACTCCCCATTGCAAGGCAGCAGATGTTGCAGAGGAGGTCCAAGTTAGCTCAAACACTGCCGTGCGGTACCTTCATCATTTGGGCTACTATGGGAGAGCAGCTTGGAGAAAACCTCCTCTTCGACCAGCCAGCATTCAAAGGAGAAATAAGTGGGCTGATGAGATGGCCACCAGACCCTTGGAGTTTCGGCAAACTGTGAGTTTTTTCAGATGAGTCCCAATTTGCTTAATTTTCTGACAGTGGACACGTATGGGTCCAGAGACTTCCCAGTCAGGAGTTCTCCTTGAACCGATTGCAGCCAACTGTCAAACACAGTGGTTTTTCAGACGATATACATTTCTATCCTTGAGGATGGACTTCTCCTCATCATCTCCACTGGTCAGATGGTCAAAAACAACACTGTTCATGGAAGATGGAGCTCCATGATGCCACACTGCAAAAAAGACTAAAGAATGGCAGGACAGAAATGGGATCAAGCAACTTCCATGGCCAAGTCAGTCTCCTGCCATGAATCCCATTGAATCGAGCTGTGCGGAAAAAGTCCAGGAAACCAACATCATGGGCAGAATTGTTAAACCTTTTGCATGAAGCCTGGGCAGAAATCCCACAAGAGAAAATTTCAGAACTCAATAGTTGTATATCGAAAGAGTAAAAGCATTGAAATCTGCAAATGGCAAGTCTACCAAATACTAGTGTATGTATTAAAATGGATCAAATGTTCTTGAAATATTCAATAAATAAATTCTTTAAAAAGCATGGTGTCTCATAACTTTTGTCATGTCTCTGTGTTAGGACACTGATGGTGTAAATTAATTGGCCTGTAATTTATTCTGAGGGTTTAACATGTTGTCTTTGACATGCTGAATAATTATGGAAAAACAATAAAATACATAAAAATATATAATTAACATATCGTGAAAAAATTGATTTTACCATCGCGTTCATTATGTGATGATGTATGTGTGTGCAAATTTTCAAGGTCATCAGACTAGCTATCGATGGCCAGACCCACTGAAGGAGAGCTCAAAATCACCCAGTTCAGTGATTCAACGCCCTCTCCAAAAAAGGTATGCTCTGAAATACAGTGCCCCCTGCTAGCACAGAACCAGAATTGCTGTTTTTTGCTCATTCCAGGATCTGTGAAACATTGCACATGTAACCAGAGCCTGCGCAGAGCTGATCACAAAATCATAGTGAGCCGCCCTTCTGCGTTGCATTTGTCAATGAACGTAAACCTCAACACATTGATCATTCGACCTCTATCGAACCAGGACCCTTTCAGCAAGGCAAATCTCATTCCCAAATGATGGTCTGTTGAATGGAGCAGATATTCCGGAGCCTGGAGGTGCATCTTTAGGTCAGGTCCGCATCAGGGTCCAGTGAGGAGCTATAAAAAGCCCCATCGATGTCACGGTGTTTCTGAGAACGAGGTCTTGTTACCGGGTGGGATGGTTAGTCCAGACTCTCCATTAACTAATCGGAGCAGTAAACATCTGCAATCTTTAATGAACCCTGAATTAGATGAGTTGATCATCACACGAACGTCATCCTGTACATGCAGCACACCACCAGTTAAAGACAACCCACGGGGTTGACCCATGCTCTATCTATTAAATGCTGAGCGTCAAACGTCTTTGGCCAGGGTCAGAATCGAACAGGCGACCTCCCAGACTCACAAGAGTCGCTCTAACCACAATGGCACTGTGTCTGGTATTGTGGTAAATACAGTTTTATGGACGAACGCGAAGTGCAAAGTATTGAGAAATTGAAATGGCAGGACGAAACCTTGGGCACAAGGGAATGACTCCTCAAGAACCTGGACCTCCATCAAAGTGTTTTGCTCCGCACATACCTGATCCGTCCGCTCTTCTCGGAAATGTCCCTACGTACGTGGTAGCCGAGTTCGACAAATTACCAACAGCCAAACTGCAGTCGAAGTATAAATACGTAGATTTTCATTTTATAACGTTCCCATCATGTTATTTGCATCATTCTCAAGATGGCTTGTTTGTTGGTGTCACAAAATCGTAAATGTGTTCTCTCCAGCACTGATGTGTTTTCATGTTCTCTAACAGCATGGATGATGTCCAACCACGCACAGTTTATACTTTGTTTAATATATTAAATCAGGAGGTTATGCCAAGGGGGCATTTATGCCAAGGAGGCGGGTGGCATGATGTTGCTGCACTGGAGACATATATTCCGATTGAGAGAAATACTATGAGAGGTACTGACTGCATAAATCAAGTTGATCTATTTGTCGTTCCCATTTTTAATACATGGGGCCGGCAGGAAAACCTGGAGGTTTGCACATGATCACTTCAGAGCTGTCTATCCTGGGTTTGAATCCCGACCCGGCTATAAACTGTCATCCCAGTATTTCACAGGCAGGTGATTCATCAACGTTTGTGCCGTCCTTCAGATGGACGTTCAACTGGGTGTCCTGTCTACCAGCATTCGTTGGTGGACGTTAGAGATCCCACGGTGTGATTTGAGAAGAGCAAGTGAGGTTTCACCATCACCTTGAACAAATTACAAATTCCTGCCTGAACCTTCAGGGGATTCTGCATCAGTGGCACAGCTGCTGCACTTCCATCGATGATGCAACAGCAGCCGCATGCTGAATACGAAATGATGAAATGTGAGTTCATGGTTAACTTCACAGGTTCAAATCCCCTATTATTATGATTGTGTTGATTTGTCCACAGTCACTAATGTTCTTGTAATACACGAATAAGTAGTAATCTGTTTCCTACTGTCTTTGTACTGCAGGTTATTTATGTACAAGCTCCTCGGAGAGCCTTAGATCAATGTTAAAGAAATAAATCTCTGGAGCTTGTGCAATTTCTTGTGAGCTCAACGTGACTTTTTATGTTGCATACAAAATCAAGTTCAAACAAGCTTTTTGGTCTTGTGCCCTACCTCTCCACGGTACCGGCCTGTAAAGATCTATTCGAGCAACAACGACGCTCCCCAGTTCAGAACGTAATGCATAAAATCTTGAGGGCTGAGCGATGTAGCCAATATCATGGTTGCACCTCTCACAAAATGACACCTAAACATATGGAAAGCGTTTATCTACTGTCGCAAGTGTTGGTGGGAATGTTTTAACCGCATTCACTCCGTGACCCCGCACGCATTCAGGAAGCGGGAATTATGCTCATGTGATTCCCATGACCCTCGTAACCAGGTCGAGAAAGCACCTTTAAGATGATTAGATGTCATGGTCTCATGATGCAGAGGAGATTCTACTAGGTACACCATGAATTTGAGGAAAAATGCTGAGGGTTCCTGGAGGATCTTACGTGAGGTGTAAGAACGAGGAGGTGGGAATGTTAGTGGAAGAGGGGGCGGAGGGTGGTGTACGGGCAGACAACGACAGCATGGATTATTTAAATAACAGGTTCCCATTGGCCATTGATAATAATCCACACATGTACATGCTCTTCATTGTAAATACACCTGGTCGGAGTTCCTACTCCCCGCATTCATGCCTGTTTCAAAGGTTTCTGAGAATGAGGTCTTGTTACGGGGGAGTATGGTGGTCTGAAGCAGAGACCGGGGATACTATCTAATATCCCGTATCGTGACGATAATGATGATGATGGTTAACCCATAGATGGTTAATAAACGTCTGCATGGCTCTGGCCCAATTGGAGCAACCCTAATGAAACCGGAATAGGCTGTTTTAGACTGTAGATGAGGTCTGGACATCTGATTATTAAATTCATATAACCTTCATTGTGTACAGTACTGTATATTGGTATATATGAGCCTGGTGTTGGCTTAGTAGTTTGGGTGGCTGGCATATGATCTTAGGGTCCTGAGTTTGATCCCCGTTCTCATTGAATTGACAGCAGGTGGGGTTGACTCAGCCTGTCATCCTTCCAAGGTCGGCGAAATGAGTACCAATGTACTGGTAGAGGGGCACAGCATCAGTGGCACAGCCGAGCTTCCAAGAAATGATAGCTACCCGTCAGCCAAGCTGCCATATGCAAGAACAGAACAGAATTGGTGTATATATATATAGAAATATATATTTGCAGGAACAGCCATAGTGGGTAAAGGGAGTAAGATAGACTAGTTATTTCATGAATAAAAGTCCAGCATAAGTGTGTGGTTTCTGTGTGGAATTATAGGATATGTGTCAAAGTGTGTTCAGAAGCCATAAACGTGGCCCTGTAATGTGTGTAAATCCCCCACCATTCCTCCCCTATTGATCCTTTAAATTGTTTCCCTTTGTAATCTGTCTATGTGTTTCTTTTTACAAATGTTTTGAGCAGCTTTTAAGCATTGTGCGTCAGCGCCTCCACCGGAGGTAAAAGAATGCCTCGGAGGTTTGAAGGTGTCTTCAAAAGAAACTTCGCAAAGGCTGGCATGCAGCCAATCTGTGCCCGGCGCGGGCAGTCGAGAGAACTGTAAAAGGCCGTGCCTAAGAAGTTCCGGTGAGCCGATGAGTGGAAGTGTAAAAGCGCAAGAGTGGTTGTGGTTGTTGGTTTGTGTGAGGTTGTTGAAGTCATTTGTGGAAGAAGTTTTTTTATTTATTTATTTATTTATTTTGTATACCTTGTCGAGGCTCGTATGAGAGCAAACACACAACGCACAGCAAGGGGGCATGAGACAAGGCGGAGTGGGAGGACAAAACAGTGGGAACAGACACATTAGGAGATCTGTGAAGGGAGAGGGATGGAGGGAACATGGGGAAGAGAAGATGGACATTGCAGGGACTTTCAGGAAGAAACGAGGGAATTGAAGGAAGTGGGCTTGGGTGGATTATCGGGGTAGAAAAGATCGAGGATTTGGATGGGGATGATGAGATGTGTGAACAGCTGTTTTGAAAGCCTGGAGGAAGAATGGGAAAGAATATAGTGAGGGAGTTTTTCCAAAGGCGGGAAAAAAGAGGAATGAAAGAGTGAAGGTGAGCAGTGATTCGTGATTTTGGTAGTTTTACCAGAAGGGGGTTGTTGCGCGACCTTGAGCGCCTGTGGAAATGTGGTGGGGACAATCGCAGAGAGAGAGAGGGGGGCAAGGCTGGAGAGGAGACGGTAGAAGACAGAAAGACCACCGACCAACCTGCGGTGATTGAGTGAGAGGCCCAAAGACTCAGCTTCATTGCGGGAGATGCCGATGATCCTAAATGCCCTGGTTTCGACAGCGTGAAGCCAAGAAAGGTGGGAGGCAGGAGCACCAGCCCAGAGGGGAGAGCAGTACTCCATCAGGCTACGGACAAAAGCTTTGTAAGTGGTCAGGAGCTCAAGAGGGCCGAGGAAGGACTTTGCACGATGGAGGATTCCAGTCGGCGACTGGCTTTGGAGGCGAGGTTGGAAATGTGACTTTCCCAGGAAAGGTCATGGCAGATAGTGAGACCAGAAGCTTGAAAGAAAAGACTTCTTCCAGAGGATTGTGAGAAAGTGGATGGGGGGGTTTTCTAAACGGTCCTTTCGAAGAGACATAGTGAGAGTGTGAGATTTGTGTGGATTGAAAGAAGGTGCAGTGAATTGTGGCCTTGTGGTGTCTTGTGATTGTGCATGAAGAACGTAGACAGAGAGCTATGAGCACTGAGAAGTGCAGACAGTGGTCAGTAAAGGCCCACGGAGCATGCAGTATGTCGAGGGGAAGCGAAAACTGAGCCACCGCAAGGCGCAACCATGCATGACCACCATACATGAGAGGGTTTCTTAATACCTCATCACGCATTTAAAAAAATCCTGTCTTACTGCGTGTGAGTGACTGGGCCTTGCTTTCCCATAAGCTGTCAAACTATCATGGGCGTGGGGCTATAGCCTCTCTTCAAGAATACTGATGAGTGTGTTTTCTTCTTGTCCTTCCCACCTCGCTCTTGCAATACACTGTTTTTCCCCCATTGGCGAATCGGTCTGGTTTGGATTTTTGGGATTTGGTTTTTCCGGCGGCTCTGATTTGGAAATGGTAATTATTGCGTGGGTAAGACCGCTGCTGTTATAAAATTAGCGTAAAAAGTCTTCGTTAGAAGTTTCAAAACAATCGTTTGTCCCCGGTTTTCACTCAGCCCTCATCCTTTTAGATGGACGAATCGGTTGCAGGTGGCAGGACTTGGAGTTTCTCTATGTCAGAAAGCAAAGTAAAGATCTGTGCAGCTTTTCTGGCGGATGGCGGAAGCCCCCAAGGACTATCCACTATCCCCAAGGACTATCCATCCGTAAAGCCGCTGTCACACCTTGACGATTTAGCCAGCGTATGCCGACGTATGAAAAATTAGCCGAATACGCTGGCACATGTCGAATACGTTATGGGTTATGAGGTAGTTTGTATACGTTAAGAGCACGCTGAACATGCTGAGGACGCTGGCATACGTTGTAGTACGGCGAGCACGTCGACAAATTTTAAGCATGCTCAAATTTTTAGACGTATGCCAGCGTATGACGACACGTTCCGCATATGCTGCCAATAAGTTGTAGGCACGTTATGCGATCGTTGACACACGTCGACACACGTTACTTGTAAGTTACTCATAAGTCGAACCACGTCGAGGTAATGTTTAGCGTACCCGAAACTTATTTATAACCTATGAGCAACGTGCTTTGAACCTATGAGTAACGTGCTTTGAACCTATGTGTAACGTACTGTATCTCCAACGCATATTGACGTATGTAGATGATTTGATGTCTTCCGGACGACCACAGAACTTACTGAACATGTTACTAACTTACAGCTATCGTATAATAGCGTATTGGCAGCATTTAGGGGAATTGGTATATAAAATGGGGTTCACACAGGAGGAACCCGTCAGTGTTCCAGACTCCATGGTTTTTATTTTTTATTTTTTTCTTCTTCGGCATGACGGTGATGTTGACACTTCGATTTCTATTGCGGTTATGATTTAAATCGTTGAGCGGCAGCCTATTAATTTTATTATATTATAACCGCACTAGAAATCGAAGTGTCAACATCACCCGTCATGCGAAGAAAAAAAAAAGAAAAAAAAAACCATGGAGTCTGGAACACTGCGCTAAACATTACCTCGACGTGTTTCGACTTATGAGTAACTTACAAGTAACGTGTGTCGACGTGTGTCAACGATCGCGTAACGTGCCTACAACTTATGGCCAGCGTATGCGGACGTGTGAGTCATACGCTGCATATGTCTAAAATTTTGAGCATGTTAAAATTTGTCGACGAGCTCGGCATACTACGACGTATGCCAGCGTGCTTCAGCATGCTTCAGCGTGCTCTTAACGTATACAAAACTTACCCATAACGTATTCGACATGTGCCAGCGTATTCGGCAATTTTTCATACGTCGCATACGCTGGCTAAAACGTCAGGTGAGCAGGCCTTGACACTTCGATGTCTAGTGCGGTTATGATTTGAATCGTCGAGCGGCAGCCTTTTAATAGGCTACGCCACGTGATCGTCGGCGTACGCTGCCGCGCGCATAGCATACGTTAGACTATCGTTGGGCATAGGTTGTTGAACGCCGACAACACGCTAAGATTCGTGTTTAAGTTAACTATATGTTATCGAAACGTTCTGTGTACGTTACTAATACGTTATGCATTCGTCCAACTCGTTATGAATACACCAAAAACTGAAAAAAACATCAATAGTTCAGTGTACGCCAGCGTTTTACATACTTATACGTTCCATACGCTGGCTAAAATGTCAAGGTGTGACAGCGGCTTGACACTGGTTGTCAGGAGCAAGATATTTGAAAAAATTTTGGTGGGCAAATTTAAAATCCAATGCTATGGAGAACATACCGCTCGAGGAGGCGGCACAGCAAATTAAATTAAGATGGAAAGCATCATGAGCCCATGTGCCCCCCCCCCCCAGAAGTTTAAGGACCACCTCCCCAACTCCCGTCAACCCGATGTTTTCCACTGGGCAGAGACGGGAAAGATGATGGCCACATGGCAAAGTGCATGGGAGAAAATGGAAAAAGGACAAGCCAAAATGGAAGACAGGCTTGCGAGTAGAATCAAAGCCACAAAGGATAAATCAACATCCGAATTAAAAGCCAATGAGGCCAAGCTGGACAGAATGGAAGAAAAATTGGTGCAGCAAATAGCAACCAAGCAGGCCAGAGTGGTAGAAGGCATCAGGGCCACAGTAAGGAATGAAGTGCTCCTTGGGAGTAGAAAGAGGTGGGAAAGAAAGTAGGGGAGCACAGATAGAAAGCAGAACATGGGCAGAGGAGCAGAGGAAAATAAAATGGGCATAGTGCCAGAACCAAGGGCAGAGGAAAGAGAATACAGGTGAGACAGAAGTAGAGATAGCGCCAACAGAGCAAATTGGAGAGCGCAAGGATGCGAGTTGAGTGAGGCCCCACGGTGCAGGATTCCTTGCTGGGAGAGCCGATGGGAAGCATGATCCTGGCAAGCTATGTGGCACACCGAGTAATGATAAATGGGGAGCAAATTCAGGTAAGGACAGTTTTGCTGGCTGTGTGTGAAGCGTGCACTTTGGTGAATGCCGAGACCACAGACAGAAGAGGCTGAGGTCATGCTTCCCATGCATGACAGCACGAGTGCATGCGAGTGAGAGCAGGGTGAGTGCGGATGCGAGTGTTATGGCATGGCACGAGTGTGTATAATGGAAAAGAGAAGAAGGATGATGAACGCCATTGGGAGAACCACCATTAGAGATGGACTGGCCAGGAAAAGGACCGATTGGCTCCCCACTGAGAACACGGCTCCAAATGCAGTCTAACTGCGGGACATACTGGGGGTGCGGCATGATAGAGCATGCATGCGTGCAAACTCCGGCAGGTGAGTGAAGATAAACTGACCTTACTCCCTCTCGGTCTTAAAGAGGACTCGGTCAATGATAGGCCGGATCTGCATCTGAACCTTACCAAAATCTAATCAGCTTGTTCTTGTCACCGAACTCATCCACAAGTTTCGTCAGAATCTGTCCATAACTTTTTGAGATATCGTGCTCACAGACAGACAGGAGTGAAAACAACCTCCCTACACCTTGGTGGCGAATGTAATGAGCGATTTCTAAAATAGTACCCGTG
Source organism: Eptatretus atami (assembly GCA_035128595.1). NCBI lineage: Eukaryota > Metazoa > Chordata > Myxini > Myxiniformes > Myxinidae > Eptatretus > Eptatretus atami. The sequence continues at coordinate 101,750,621 of CM068956.1, read as the reverse complement.
ACTGTTAACATCTATCTATGTACAGTGTAAGGTATCAAATGTATCTTTTGATTATCCTATCATAAAAACATATAATTGAATATTTGTTATATTTGGATTTCAAGATAGACAATAATAAAGTCACTCAAATATGCCACATTTATCTTAATTTTTGACATATAACACAGTCTTTGACAGTGCACTCAGATCAATTACATACATTAGCAACCAACATAAACATAACCATCACTAAAGTATTTTGACATATAACACAGTCTTTGGCAGTGCACTCAGATCAATTACATACATTAGCAACCAACATAAACATAAACCATCACATAAGTTAGTTTGTTTACCCTATGGAATGCCTTATCGGTTCTTAC
>CM068956.1:101729010-101750234 GCA_035128595.1 Eptatretus atami | reverse complement strand
AGCGGCCGACTTCCACTCAGTGGCCATTCTGAACAACATGGAATATGCAGATTTTGGGCAAAACACCAACCGCAATGAAAATGGAACAACCAGTGTCTTTAGCGAACTCATGGTGTTATGCTTTCACATGTGGCGGTATAACGACTTTTTCTTCTGTTCAGAATGAAGCCAGACAAACTGACAGTCAACACAGACAGATATTGTGGTGAACATGTGCAGACTTTCTTCTGACACTGAGAAGGAATTGAAGACATCACTGAAATTCACTCACGCCAGCAAAACAGTGCACCACATATAGTCTAATGGTGCTTTGAGTTTTTGAGACTTCATTTTTTAATGTAACATGTCGAAGTTCATATGAGAGTAACACACAGAAACGCTACCAACAAGGGGAGGGCAAGAACAAGAGGGGCAGGTGAGGGAAAGAAAAAAACCAGGTGGGAACAAAAGACACGAGGATATTCTAAAATGGTTGAGGAGATTTCTAGGATGAATCGATTATGCTCAACAGCGGACACAAACCCATGACCTCCCAATCCCGGATCTGTCTACTCCCAACTTACAAACCCCAATGGGGAGTCCCTCAAAAACCACGACTCACACACACACACAACACAACACACACTCTGGAATTGAAAAATAAAATCAGACAGAATCTCAGATGCATTACCAAGCTCCAGTTTCACCGAGTCATTGACAACTTCAGTTGGTCTGTGTTGGCCCGCTAGTACTCCAGACGGTGGGGTCTTGGATTGAGCACTGCGTCAACTACTAAATGATGTCTCTCATATTGCCTTTGGAAGCATTTTTTCACCATAAAATAGATATTCACTAACTATGGATTTATTACACAGACAGCGATTTAAAATGACCTATAAGGGAAAGTATTTGCAGTTAAGTTAAAAAAGTATATATATAATATTAATGTGCTGTGTGCATGGGGAGGTATGTTCAGATTTGAGAGGAAATGTGGAGTGTGGACCTGAAGTTTGAGTCAGAGAGGGTTGCTATTCATCAGAGTCAATGGGTTGCAGGGACGGAACAGTGTGGGGTGTGAGTGAAGAGGGAATGGTATGTGGCCGCACAAGACGACCGGGAGAAACAGCAGTAGCAAACCACAGTGTTGTAGTCCTGGGTTGTACTTTCAGCAGGGAAAGGATGTGGCGGGGAGTGAAATGGCCAGGCTAGAGAAAGGGAGTATGGGAGAGTATGATTGAAGTTGTGTGGAGCGCGCTTGCGAGTTTGAAAAGGAAGGGTGGAAGAAGATAGATTGAGGAAGAAGAATGAGATGTGTGTTTAAGTGTGCGTGTGTCACGTTTGTAATGAAGGAGTGTTGTCAAGAAGGCGTCAGTGGAGTACGGCACGGTATCAGCAGGTAGAGGAGATCCAGGAGCTAAGAAAGACTGAGAAGCTTGAACAGAAAAGAAGTAGGTGGTGGAAGGAAGAGGAATGGACTTGGTGTATTGACGAAGCGGGTGAGTGAGTTCATGAAGTTTGAGAGAGGTAGAAAGGATGAAAGAGGCGAAGGAAGGAAGACAGAGGAGAGAGGTGTCCTTGAGAATCCATTTAGGTATTATGAAGATCTGTTGGAGCAGTTTAGATCTAGTGCACTTAAGGGTATCGAAGAAGAATTGGAAGATCACCTGCATGTTATGGCACAACACAAGGAGGAGAAGAAGGTTGGTCGTACTGACTATGACATTTGAAGCTTGCTTGTTGTTTGGTTTGATGGGACCGAACGGTAGCCAGGTTTTCCCTTTTGATTGTTTCAATGTGGAAGATGCTGTTGATGAAGGTTATGATGAGGCTGGGGGCATCAGGCACCCGGGTACCAGGTGGATAGTACCATAGAAGTTGTTTATAAGGTTGTGTGATATCGTCAGACGATATTTTGGCTGGGAGGGTTGAAAGGTGAGGTCTGAGGCAAGGGAATGGTGCCCAGTCATATGATATGTAGGATGGGTAAAGAGTTTATATTCCAAAGCAGGAGGATGCGGGTGACACTTTCAGCAGTTTATTATAATAGTATCATTGCTCAATGTAGATGCGAAGATATTGATGGGTGGTCTTTGTGCGTGGCTCTCAGCTTCATCAGAGAAAATGGCTTTTGGTGGAAGTTCTGCACAAAAGCCAGGAATATCAGTTTCACCAGGACGTATTGAACACTCGCAATGGTTGCGATATAGAAGAGACAAGAAGGAGTGAGTGGTATGGAGAGATGCATAGTCAGTAGTTAGCCCTCCTAATGAAGTGGTATGTTTTGTTGGTCGAAGTGCGTTTGGAACTTTATGGCACTTAGGTCGTTGATGTCGTTGGAGTCTACAGTTCTGTTGACCTCATGGACTATGTGGGAAAGGTCCTACTGTAGCATTGGTTGTGGGGCTCCATGGTCTGCCGTGCCTCCCAGAGTCGAGTTGCGAGTAATGATACTTGGCTCGATAACTAGATATCTGTGGCCTGGACTGGATAAAAAGGCTGTGATAGAAGCTTCTAGAGATTCTGTATAGAGCCATATATATGAATCACGGATTTGGATAGGTTTGTGGTCCATGTACATACAATGGAGAAAGTTGAGTGACCCGTAGGATGTCCTTCACACCTATTGTGTGTGCTGGTATGATTGCGATAGCATAGTGTCGAGTCATGGCGGAAACAAGACAGTGAAGACTATGCCGGTTCAGAACATATAGCCATAAAATGTTGTGCGAAATCCAATGCGCAGTGGATGCTGCATTAAGTGGCGCGAAACGCTGGCAAAGTGAAGAATGAGTTGAATTAGACCTGAGGGCTCTCGGATATAGATTGATTCAGGGTTGACATAAGGATGGGTTTAGGAGAAGTCGGTCCAAGTGTGTGCAGTGAAACGAGTATGGGGCTTTTCTCTCACAGTATAATGACCTGAGCTACGTGGTTGCACTGATCAGTGCGACGTCCCAATTATCAAGCTGTGAAGAGGGCAATATGGATAGTTGTGATGTGCGGTTAGGATGCTGAGGGAACTCTCAACGGAACAACTCTTGTGAGAAGTTCGCCAGGAGACAGACTATTGAATGGGGATTGCTGCCAAGTAAAGTTTGGAACATGATGGTTAGTTTAGAAATTTGTGGATAATAAATGGCATGAGAATTGTATGGCCAGTTGATCGTTGTGATGGATGGTATGTTGATGGGCAATGTAAGAAGGATGGAAAGAGTGGTGAAAGTGAAGTTGTTTTTTTGTTTTGTGATTATTTATATGGAGAAGATCAACCCAACACGAAGGCACAGAGTGAGACCGACTATAGAGTAGAGAGAATGCAAGAGAAAGAGTAAGCACAGGAAGAGTGCGCAAAAACTGAGGCACAAACCTATCACTCATAGTCCTCAAACAAAATGAAACCCGTGCATCACAGGATCATATGAGCATGGAGCTTGGGTACTTAGGACAGACTGGGAGGAAAGCATAAAGTGTCCAACCAAAGAAGAGCGCGTGTTAGCGTTACCTCGCAACCAGTTGTAGTTTAAGGAAAATGTAAATTCCACTGAATCCAGGCGCCCTATTTACTTGTTCCACTCCGCTGAACCCTCCTTATAAACACTGGAAATTTTGTTTTCAACCTGATCAAAATAAGAAATTACATTAATTTATGAGAATATCAAGTTTCAAAAAGACTTCTGGTTTTTTGCCCGATTTCACCCCAGTTTACGGTAGTCAAATTGATGTTTAAAACATGAAAATAACAACACTTCTGTTGATATGTCGGTTGATCCCTTGGCAGGGAGAGGGCTAAGCTTGGCTATGTCCAACCTCTTAAGTTCCTGCATTTGAAGGCGATTCTCTGTTGGCATCAAACAGCTGAATTAAATATTTATATTCCCTGTTGGCAAAAAAAGGGGTGAATATTGTTTTATTGCCTCTTGTTGTTTACTCTTGTTAAATAAAATAGGGGCTGACAGGATGCCTCGAGCGTGTGCCACACTCACCTCTAAAGCTGTCTAACCTGGTTTGAATCCCGACCCAGCTAATAAAACTGTTCATCCCAGTTGTTTCACAGGCAGGGTGATTTCATCAATCATCAGATGGACGTTGGTGCTCAAACGGTGTACCTGTCTGCCAGCATTCGTTGGTTAGATGTTGGAGATCCCATTGGTGCTGCTTCGATGAAGAGTAGGCAAGCACCATGAATCATGAACAAATTACAAATTCCTGCCCTAACCAGCAGAGGAATTGCATCGGCAGCTCGCCGCGTCCTCAGTTCAGTGATGCACCCTGCAGCCTTCTGCTTACATACAATCAAGAAATAGAAAATAGGATGCTTGATACTCTATATTAATGAGTTTGTTAATTTTGTAAGGCTGAGTTGACAATTAATTGTTTAATTTAGCGGTTTGCAGCATAGTGTTTGTTTTAGAATGCAGCAGGCATCGTGGCATGCAGACATCGTAGGGTATGTGGGACTCTCAAGAAATGGACTAAACAAAAAAATGTGGTTACAACACATGCTTGGCAGATGCTGCAGTTAGCAAAGCTTCCGATCCAGAATTTCAGATCTCCTGAGGCTTGAACCCAGCTAACAATGGCCAGCCCACTCCGTGGAAAGATAATGCTGAGCTGGCCACAGATACAGATACATGATCATGTTGCATCACTTGAAATGACACGGGTATGATGGGCTGTCAGCTGAAAGGGCTATCTTGCAGTCAGAAGCCGAAGCTCCTTCATGTTGAAGGTGAGTTCCAGACAGCAACATGCAACGTTTATGCCCGGTTTCGCTTAATGGCGAGAGGCGTGGTGGCTTGGGATCAAGGATCCTGAGTTCAACATTACTTGCTTGGCCGTTGAATTTAATACCAGTGGGGTTGACTCACCTGTTATCCGTCTGAGGTTCTGCAAAATGATACCAGCTTGTTGGTGTTCCTGTGTCGAGTCGTGACCTGTCCAGGATTGTTCCCAATAGCCCAGGAGACTGCTTAGCCAGCACTGATGCTCTGGCATAGAGTATGGGTCCCGATGGATGGGTGCAATTTTGTCTTTAAAGCTGGTGGCATTGAGGGAGACATTATGTTGTTACCCCTTCATTTTGACCCACATCATGGCACATGCACCTTCTTCCTGCTATGTGATTGTGAAATAATTCACCAGATACTTTTCTGTACCACAGATGTCTATCGAGGCATAGATGCTGTCACATCTTTCGTCCTTCATCATCTGTATCATCTTTGTTTCTTCTATAGCCAGGCATTCACAGCTGATCAACACCACCCTCCCAAAACAACCGCAGTGGGATTCATTATATTTTCTAACATTTTCGGTCCATTCTGCAGATCGATATTGCAGTGCACAACATACAAGTCCATTTCATCAGCGCACAACATATGAAGGACATTTATGAACCTTCCATCATTTTTAATCCTGCTGCTAGACTTGTATGGTTAAGTAGTGTTGCTTAATTAAATAAGCTTAAGATAAGAATGTTAAGGTTAGACTTGGTTTCCTTGATACTGTTGCAATTCCTTTTTTTGTTTTGATCAGGTATTTTCTAATTGTAATAACATCTATTTTTGTAATCAGATGCTGTCCTGTGATTCTGATGTCCACATGTCCATTTTGACTCCTGTTCCATTCAATATAATTCATTCCACCATTGGAACTGTCCAATTGGTTCCATGATTAGGGGCATGGCACCCAAAATAGATGTTGCGTTTTTTGCTTCTTCTACCTATTGTACAGTACATGCTTAGCCTTCCCAATAACCTGTGGCAAACTCGACCCACGGTCACATAACAGTATATTGGGAGATCCTTCAAACAATGTTATGCATCTTGTGGCAAAGGCGTGATGGCAAAAATGCGTTCACTTTCACCCCAAGAGAGAAGTGAATTCTTACAACACCAAGAAAATTGTAAGGCTGACATGGCTGCTTCTGGGTGGGTTTGAAGGTAGTAGAGGAGTTGCAGCTGAAACCAGAATCCTATCCAGGTCCTTCCTGATGACTCCATCTTTGCTTCTTCAGGTTCCTCCAGTGACTCCAAAGCAGCATTTGGTATTTTATTGATATGTTTGTACCATATCCTGATGCTGTATTGATTGTGCTTCCCCGCTGACGGACCCCCGGTAGCTCGTACCTCTTGCTGCATTTTTTGAGCCTGTGGAATACTACTGAAATCTATCTATCCGTGTTCTTCCTGCCATCTTTGTTCTTTGTTTCTTTCAGACTTCTTTCTACTTTTTCACATTTCTCTTTATTCATCTCATTCTTGCTTTTTCTTTTGTTCATTTTTTCTTTCTATCTCTTCTTTACCCTTAATTTGTCTCTTCCTTTATGTGTCTGTCTAGTGTCTAGGCTGGGAGAAGTGAAGTCTTACAAATTATTTTTTGGAAGGCTCATTTTGTTGCATCTGAATGGGTTTGAAGGAGAGTGGGCAACTAGCATAACAATTGTGCATTTTGTGAGGAAAGCACCAAATTTGGCACACTATAGCCTATCATATTATGAACAGATTTGGATATTGGGCCATGTCAAAATTTTTATGGCAGTGGAAAATGGCTGCCACAGCCATCAGCGGCTGAATTTGAGATGGCCCAATATCCAAATCTGTTCATAATATGATAGGCTACTAGTGTGCCAAATTCGGTGCTTTCCTCACAAAATGCACAATTGTTATGCTATATTTAGCTAAGTTGCCCCACTAGAGAGGAATAGCAGCTGAACCCAAATCATATCCAGATCCCTCCTGTATGACTCTATCTTTGCTCTTTACTTATTCATGTTCCAACTGATGAATCCAATACAGTATTTGGTCTTTCGTTTTATTAAATCGCGTTGGGATCTAAACATTATAGTTCTTCTTCATTTGCACATGGCTTGCAAGTCGCATTCACGAGGACAACATGGGATCTTGACACTCACCAACTAATGCTGACAGATGGACATCTCATTTAAAGTCAAATGAGGATTGCACAGACGTTGAATCACCCTGCCTGCCAAATACCAGGATGACAGTTTAGATTAATCACCCTGGGCCAGGATTCAAACCAGACTAGACACAGCTCATAGGCAAATGTGCATACCTCGAAGCAATCCTGCCAGCCCAAGATTATGGTGAAAATGGAAGATACGTACCTAAAGCATAGTCATGTTCCTCAAAACATTTACACACACTTTTGCCACTGTGAGTGGGATAAATTATCTTCAGTTGAGAGTAAATCTTAAGTGTGGTGATAAGCTCTCATTTGAGTGAAACAATGTCCACGAGCATTTTATTTGGCTAAGGTTTTGATTTCAGCTGAGACTTCACACTCTTGTACGATCCTTAAGTTGTATTTTTTTAAAGTCGCTAAAACACTACCAAGGTACTCTTGCACCATTGTGGCTGGACTTTATGTAACCTTAGTCTTTGTTTTGCCTTCCAAAGCAAAGATGAGGAAATGCAATGCAATCTCACATATTCATTCAGTGCACTGATCAGGCACTGTTTTAAACGACTACTGTGTTCGATGTAGTGGATGTAGAAACTTCAAACGTTTAATTTTGCTTTTTTGTTAAGTCTGAAGATCACACGATTTAAATTACAAGGTCACAATATAAAATTAAAGTCGAACAGATATTTACAACCCAAGAAAGTCAGATGAACATATTCTTAGCCGAAGAGTTCTTCTTTGTTCCATAAATGTTTTTCAATGGCTTGTTCAAAAAAACATTATATCTCTGAAGTTTATCACCATTAGGTGTTTGGCATGTCAGAAAAAAAACTCTTTATAGAGTTATGCAGTTTATGGAACAGTTCAACAATAAGACTTAAACAAACAAGATGAATGGGATTAAAGACTGAGTGGAATTGAAAGATACATGATGATGGTGACTGAGTGCCAGCCAACTTGGAAACACTGGAGGGCGGGTGCATTTACACAGACAGAAATAATTCTCCAGGGGGAATAAAAGACAAAGCATGTCGATGAATGGAAAGCTCATATTTAGAGATGTCAAAATTGTATTTAGGAGAGGTAACTTTTCCAACTATCTGTCTGCCTTGTGTATACCCAGTGTCTTCAAATAACCATATTTTCCAAGTACTGCATTTACGTGGTACTTACTCGTACCAACATTTTGTACCATGCCAGTTAGTCTTATCATGGTAACTCCTGTGTTTCAGCTGTTCCCTTTGATACATGAATATCAAGGTTTTCACCATTGTTTGCATCTATTGCCAATATACAGAGGCCAATGATCTACTCATAAATTTAGATCCTTCAATGTCGCTTACCCCTCTTCCAACATCATCATTGAAACACTCAAGGTTTTATCTTTTTTCTGACCTTTTATTAATTGTCTCATTTTAATCAGCATGTGATTTGTAGTTTTGTGCTGCCCAATCATATTCTATAAAAAAAAAAATCCATACAATATCTAATGGAATTATCTTCATATTTTTTATCAGATATTATGAGAAATCTTAGGCACAAATAAAGAACTCTTGCATATTACAAGTTTCCTCCAATGTTTTTGGTGTGAACAATCATCTCAAGAACTACACTATCAGAGGCAGTTTGCTAAAGAGAAACTTCATACAAGCAACAGCACACACATAGTGACCCATCAAGTGTCCAGAGACAAGTGGCTGACTGGTTTCACCCTTGTTGTGTATCATGAGGATCACTGTGCATTTGAGAAACCAAAGACTCCTTGTAAGATTTGTAAAATTCAAGATTATATACGAGGGGCAGTCAATAAGTAACCTTAAAATGATGATATAAATTTCGAGAATGTGATGTGTTAGTTGTAGACGACATATGTTATATATCGGGTAAGAGTCATGTTTTGCCTGTTTTTGATCTGGCAACATGAGCGTATGACGTCAGTAGAGCAGTTCCAAGATGGTGGCTCCCTTTGAAGTATGCACCAGGGAGGAGCAACGTTGTCATCCGTTTCTGGGAAGTGAGGATGTGAATCCCGGTGAAATCCATCGCAGAATGAAAATGCAATATGGTGATGCATGTTTATCACCGTAGCAGGTACACAACTGGGACAGGAAGTTTAAAAGTGGTAAGGTAATGTTTCACTTACCTTATGATGTGGGAATCTCATGTTCAAATCTCATATCCTTGTGAGATTTGTACATCATCTCCTAATATCCTTATAATTTATGGGGAAGTATATTAATGTCTCCTTGTTATGTCTGAGTAATATAAAGTAAACTGATTTCTTCACATTTCCTTTTTCCCAATGCATGTAATATGTGTGTAAGCTCTTTCATGAGCCTCATTTAGAACTTTAAAAGCAGAATGAGGTGGTTAAAATACACTCAAATTTGACTAATAAACTGTGAGATGCACGGAAAGTGTCCAGGCCTGCATCATTTTTCAACGAGTGGAGTTGAACGCCCTGTGGGATCAAACAACATGTTGTTCATTTCACATTTTTATTTCCTTCAATGTAGCTTTTCGTTATCTTTTTAATCAAGTATTTATTGCCTTATGACGATCAAAGGAATTTTTGGCTAAGGCAGAGGGTTTTTAAAGAAAAAGGCTAAAGTTTGAATCCCTCTCATGTGAATTCACTGGGTCTCTGCCATGTTGTGCAATGAAATGTCATTATTAAAATGAATCAATTTATTTCTGTTGTCGTTCGTCTTGACGAGTGTTCATCTTAACTGGGATACACAATCCTGCACTAAATAATACACAATATGGGCTTGTGGTCACATGTCTCCTCACTTGTTTAAAGGAAACAAGGTCTGGAGATATTAGAATTATTTCCATGAAGTACAACGCAATATAAGGTTATACAAACGAAGAGATAATTTGACACATCATGGCTGTCACATGAAACTCCATTCTCTGGTCACTTGACTAGAACTTATAAACACTCTATTGGTATAATTAATCCATTTTTCTTCTCATTATTAAAACTTGTATTCAATCAAACCACAAACAAAACTCATGAAATCACATGTCACGTACAAACAGCATTCAATCACACATGACATAAAAATAACATTCAATCACACGTCACATACAAAACAACATTCAATCACACGTCACATAAAAATAACATTCAATCAACACGTCACATACAAACAGCATTCAATCAGGTCAGGTCAGGTATGGGAGCATGCGTGTCGCTGCATCCACTTTCCGCCGGTACTCCAGGGGCCTCCGTCTGGCCATCCCCCAGGCAGATGCCCAGCCCATCCCCATCTTCTTGAGATGCTGATCAACCTGCTGCACCCACGAGGCACATGGTCGGCCCATTGGCCTCCTCCACTCACGAGGCTCCCTCGCTGAGAGAATATGGTGAGCAGGATCAGCGTCAGGAAAACGAGACAAATGTCCATACAACTGCAGCTGACACTCATGGACTATGCAGGCAACAAATCTCATTTGAGTCTCTCAGCAACCGCTCGTTGGACAGAAAGTCGACAGCGATAGCCAAGGATTCTCCGAAGAGACCTGGTAGCAAAGGAATTAAGTCTCCATTCTCAGAATCCCTGGTCAGAGTCCAAGTCTCACATCCATAGAGCAAGACTGAAGCACCAAGGACCTGAAGACTCAGACTTTTGTCCTCTCGCACAGGACAGACCCCATGATCCAGTGAATCCATGACTCCCAGGCCGAACCCAGATGTCTATTGACTCTGGCTCACAACCAGCAGAGATATGAATATCACTGCCAAGGTAAGTGAATCTCTCCACGACCTCAACATCCTCACCACAAAAAGGTACAGACAGGACAGCAGCATCCAAGATGTCATTGAAAGCCTGGATCTTAGTTTTGACCCAGGAAACAAGTAGTCCCAGGGGCTATGACTCCTTATTTAGGACCTCGAGGGCCCCAAAAGGATGTCTAGAGTCCCCGCAAAGATGACTGAATCATCTGCGAAATCAATGTCAGAGATCTTGACTTTCTCAAACGATGCACCGCAGCTGTATCTCTCTGATATCCTCCAGAACTCAGACCATACAAGTGCTGAAAATGTGGGGGTCAGTACACACACCTGACGAACTCAGTAACAACTGGAAATAAGTCAGAGATGGAACACCACATCTCACAGCACTCTTAGTACCAGAGTATAGTTCAGACTTCAGATCGATCAGTTTTGGTGGCACCCCACGAAGACCAGAAGATCCTCCAGAGGGCATCCCGACTCACTGAATCAAACGCTTTACAGAGATCAACATAGGCTGCAAGCAGCGCCTGCGAAACTCTCGTCTGCGTTCGGTGAGGACACGAAGAGCAAGGATACCGTCAATCGTTGACCTCTTTCATGTAAAGCCTGACTGCTCTGGACGCTGGTGCTCAAGTAGATGGTGCCGAACCCTATCGAGAATTACTGAGCAAAGACCTTGCCGGCACTGAGAGCAGCATCACCCTCGGTAGTTGTTGCGGTCTTGGCGATCACCCTTCCCTTCCAGAGAGGGACAACAAGGCGAATCTTCCAGTCAGTTGGATGATGCCTGTGTTCCACGCAGGCACAGAACTGCATGCAACGACATGAGTACAGCATTTCCACCAGCCTTGAGAAGAGTTCAGCATGGTGCCACAGATCCCTGGAGCTTAACCCCATTTCAACCGTTCACCGCAGCCTGTTTCCACAAACGAAGGTGGACCACAGTTGATTGGAGGATCAGCAATAGGGATTGTAACACCCCTGTCATCCAACTCGACAGCTGTGGGTCAGCCTGGTACAGCCGCTCAAAGTAACTGGCCCGGCGGGCCTTCACTTCGGACTCCTCTGTCAAGAGCCTACCACCCTCTGCTCTAACTGCAGTACACCGAGGACGGGCTTGGAGGAACGCAATGTGTGAATTTCCTTGTAAGCAAGACAAGAATCACTTGACCACAGGTTGTGCTCTACCCCCTCAGATTCCTCGCACATAGGCCTCCTTGTCCACCCTTAGTGCGCGTACAGTTTTACGTCTCAGCTCCCTGAACAGCTCAGCCTTGCCATTCAATCTGGCTCTGCGACTCTGGTCAATAATATTCCAGTGTCCCTTGAGAGAAAAAATTCTTCTTTGCCCTCCAGTAAGTTCCAAGACATCCACCGGCAACATCAAGGATGGTGGTCTTGAAGACAATCCACAACTCTTCAGGATCCCCCAAAGCATCCAGACCCCCCAAATATCCACTCAGCCTGTTCGCAAGCTCCTCAGCTACCGTCTCATCCTTGAGCTTGCCAACATCCAGCCTGGGCTGGGATGGTACATTCTCTTGGATTTGAGGTGCAACTTAAGAGTTGCTACAACAAGCGCGTGGTCAGTATTGAAGAACTGAGCACTCCGGTGGACCCTGCAGTTCTGGATCATCCTCCAGCGACCATCTACGAGCACAAGGTCAAACTCATTTGCCACACCGCCAGAGTTGGAATACCAAGTTCAGTGATGAGCTTGTGGGTGCTGAAACCATGAACCAGCCACCCTGAGTCCATGACTTCTTGCAAAGTCAAGGAACTTAGCTATTCTGTTCACAGTTCCAGTCCATGGGACCAACACACGTCTCATAACCATCCTATCAGTTCCAGTAGATTCATTGAAATCCCCCAGACGAGAAGTGTATCTCACCTGGGCACTGATCAACCACAGACTCGAGCGTGGCATAGAATGCGTCCTTCACGGTGAGATCACTCGCCTCAGTCGGAGCAAATGCAGAGACCAGGGAAATGACACCAAGGAGTGACGAATCCTTAATCTTATAATACGCTCGTTGACGGGTTTTACCTCAATTATCATTGGAGTCAGCTTATTCAACACAGCCACAGCAACTCCTTGGGCATGGTAACCATCAGAGCGACCAGACCAATAGTAGGTGTAACCACCCACCATGATCTCGCCGCAATCCGCTCTTCGAACCTCAGAGAGTGCTGCAATACTGATGTACAAATGCTTGAGCTCAGATGATAACAGAGACAGGTGATCATCCTCTCTTCGGGATAGGACTTTCCAGGCACCCACCTGAAGGGACCGCCTCAGGTTAACCCAAGGAGACCGCCGCCTGATGGACGACACCTGAGCACCACCCCGACACACTCTCCGCAATCTGACCCAGGAATGTTACTCGTGGTTTCCCTCCTATCATCAAAGATTGGGAGTCGCAAGCTTTGCCCCAATACCGTCATCCGGTGAGCTGCTCTGCAAAGTTACTCCCACGAGTGGGTTTCATATTTTTTATGCTTTTGGAACGTTTTGCGGAATGAAGGGTTTTACGGTGGCCGGAGTGCAAATCCTGCCACCAACCTTCTAGTCAAAAGTAACCCAACTGCACAGAGGACGTCCGCAGACACAGTCGGGCACGAGATATGGATGGCCGTTGGCTCGGTTTAGTGGGGGAGACAGTTTAGTCGCCGACAACCCGACCATGGAACAGATTAGTACAGGTTACATGTTACCTGTAGCAAGTACCAGATCCAGTCTGACCTGACCTGACAATTATATCACACGTCACATAAACACCATTCAATCACAATGTCACATACAAACAACATTCATTCAATCACACGTCACATACATACAACATTCATTCAATCACACGTCACATACAAACACCATTCAATCACACATCACATATAAAACAACATTCAATCACACGTCACATACAAACACCATTCAATCATACGTCACATATACACAATATTCAATCACATGTCACATACAAACACCATTCAATCACACGTCACATACAAACACCATTCAACCACACGTCACATACAAACACCATTCAACCACACGTCACATATACACAACATTCAATCACATGTCACATACAAACACCATTTAATCACACGTCACATACAAACACCATTCAATCACACGTCACATACAAACACCATTCAACCACACGTCACATATACACAACATTCAATCACATGTCACATCCAAACACCATTGTCATATGTCACATACAAACACCATTCAATCACCACATCACATACAAACATCATTCAATTCCAATTTTTTTTTTTTTTGCAAAAAAATGCAATTTTTGAATATGTTTATGTACAACAAACACAGTGAATAAGGGGTACATGTACAGAGACATGACAAAAGTAAATAGACACCTTAAATTTATTCACTTCATCTGTATAAAGCAAGTTTTACTCCGTGATTTGCACTGATATTCAACTATTTATTTGCAGAAATGAGTTCCTGGGTCTTGTATGACAATTAACTATGCTTCGAACCCAGGAAGCACACAAACTTTCCGATTTTCAAAGAGGATTAATTGTTGGCCATTTGGAAGGTGGAGTCAGCCAGCATCAGATAGCTCAGAACCTTGGCATTCCGCTTTCTCTGGTCAATCGGGTGATTGTGCAATTCACCAACGAAGGAAAGGAATCCACAGCTTCCCGTTCTGGTTGATCTGGGTCCTCAAAAGGTGTCTTCGAGCTGACAAGCGGTCCATTGAGAAAACTCCCCATTGCAAGGCAGCAATGTTGCAGAGGAGGTCCAAGTTAGCTCAAACACTGCCGTGCGGTACCTTCATCATTTGGGCTACTATGGGAGAGCAGCTTGGAGAAACCTCCTCTTCGACCAGCCAGCATTCAAAGGAGAAATAAGGGGCTGATTAGATGGCCACCAGACCCTTGGAGTTTCGGCAAACTGTTGAGTTTTTTCAGATGAGTCCCAATTTGCTTAATTTTCTGACAGTGGACACGTATGGGTCCAGAGACTTCCCAGTCAGGAGTTCTCCTTGAACGATTGCAGCCAACTGTCAAACACAGTGGTTTTTCAGACGATATACATTTCTATCCTTGAGGATGGACTTCTCCTCATCATCTCCACTGGTCAGATGGTCAAAAACAACACTGTTCATGGAAGATGGAGCTCCATGATGCCACACTGCAAAAAAGACTAAAGAATGGCAGGACAGAAATGGGATCAGCAACTTCCATGGCCAAGTCAGTCTCCTGCCATGAATCCCATTGAATCGAGCTGTGCGGAAAAAGTCCAGGAAACCAACATCATGGGCAGAATTGTTAAACCTTTTGCATGAAGCCTGGGCAGAAATCCCACAGAGAAAATTTCAGAACTCAATAGTTGTATGTCGAAAGAGTAAAAGCATTGAAATCTGCAAATGGCAAGTCTACCAATACTAGTGTATGTATTAAAATGGATCAAATGTTCTTGAAATATTCAATAAATAAATTCTTTAAAAAGCATGGTGTCTCATAACTTTTGTCATGTCTCTGTGTTAGGACACTGATGGTGTAAATTAATTGGCCTGATATTATTCTGAGGTTTAACATGTTGTCTTTGACATGCTGAATAATTATGGAAAAACAAAAAATACATAAAAATATATAATTAACATATCGTGAAAAAATTGATTTTACCATCGCGTTCATTATGTGATGATGTATGTGTGTGCAAATTTTCAAGGTCATCAGACTAGCTATCGATGGCCAGACCCACTGAAGGAAAGCTCAAAATCACCCAGTTCAGTGATTCAACGCACTCTCCAAAAAAGGTATGCTCTGAAATACAGTGCCCCTGCTAGCACAGAACCAGAATTGCTGTTTTTTGCTCATTCCAGGATCTGTGAAACATTGCACATGTAACCAGAGCCTGCGCAGAGCTGATCACAAAATCAAGTTGAGCCGCCCTTCTGCGTTGCATTTGTCAATGAACGTAAACCTCAACACATTGATCATTCGACCTCTATCGAACCAGGACCCTTTCAGCAAGGCAAATCTCATTCCCAAATGATGGTCTGTTGAATGGAGCAGAGTATTCCGGAGCCTGAGGTGCATCTTTAGGTCAGGTCCGCATCAGGGTCCAGTGAGGAGCTATAAAAAGCCCCATCGATGTCACGGTGTTTCTGAGAACGAGGTCTTGTTACCGGGTGGATGGTTAGTCCAGACTCTCCATTAACTAATCGGAGCAGTAAACATCTGCAATCTTAATGAACCCTGAATTAGATGAATTGATCATCACACGAACGTCATCCTGTACATGCAGCACACCACCAGTTAAAGACAACCCACGGGTTGACCCATGCTCTATCTATTAAATGCTGAGCGTCAAACGTCTTTGGCCAGGGTCAGAATCGAACAGGCGACCTCCCAGACTCACAAGAGTCGCTCTAACCACAATGGCACTGTGTCTGGTATTTGTGTAAATACAGTTTTATGGACGAACGCGAAGTGCAAAGTATTGAGAAATTGAAATGGCAGGACGAAACCTTGGGCACAAGGGAATGACTCCTCAAGAACCTGGACCTCCATCAAGGTGTTTTGCTCCGCACATACCTGATCCGTCCGCTCTTCTCGGAAATGTCCCTACGTACGTGGTAGCCGAGTTCGACAAATTACCGACAGCCAAACTGCAGTCGAAGTATAAATACGTAGATTTTCATTTATAACGTTCCATCATGTTATTTGCATCATTCTCAAGATGGCTTGTTTGTTGGTGTCACAAAATCGTAAATGTGTTCTCTCCATCATCTATGTGTTTTCTGTTCTCTAACAGCATGGATGATGTCCAACCACGCAGAGTTTATACTTTGTTTAATATATTAAATCAGGAGATTATGCCAAGGGGCATTTATGCCAAGGAGGCGGGTGGCATGATGTTGCTGCACTGGAGACATATATTCCGATGAGAGAAATACTATGAGAGGTACTGACTGCATAAATCAAGTTGATCTATTTGTCGTTCCCATTTTTAATACATGGGGCCGGCAGGAAAACCTGGAGGTTTGCACATGATCACTTCAGAGCTGTCTATCCTGGGTTTGTATCCCGACCCGGCTATAAACTGTCATCCAGTATTTCACAGGCAGGTGATTCATCAACGTGTGTGCCGTCCTTCAGATGGACGTTCAACTGGGCGTCCTGTCTACCAGCATTCGTTGGTGGACGTTAGAGATCCCACGGTGTGATTTGAGAAGAGCAAGTGAGGTTTCACCATCACCTTGAACAAATTACAAATTCTGCCTGAACCTTCAGGGATTCTGCATCAGTGGCACAGCTGCTGCACTCCATCGATGATGCAACAGCAGCCGCATGCTGAATACGAAATGATGAAATGTGAGTTCATGGTTAACTTCACAGGTTCAAATCGCTATTATTATGATTGTGTTGATTTGTCCACAGTCACTAATGTTCTTGTAATACACGAATAAGTAGTAATCTGTTTCCTGCTGTCTTTGTACTGCAGGTTATTTATGTACAAGCTCCTCGGAGAGCCTTAGATCAATGTTAAAGAAATAAATCTCTGGAGCTTGTGCATTTCTTGTGAGCTCAACGTGACTTTTTATGTTGCATACAAAATCAAGTTCAAACAAGCTTTTTGGTCTTGTGCCTACCTCTCCACGGTACCGGCCTGTAAAGATCTATTCGAGCAACAACGACGCTCCCCAGTTCAGAACGTAATGCATAAAATCTTGTGGCTGAGCGATGTAGCCAATATCATGGTTGCACTCCTCACAAAATGACACCTAAACATATGGAAAGCGTTTATCTACTGTCGCAAGTGTTGGTGGGAATGTTTTAACCGCATTCACTCCGTGACCCCGCACGCATTCAGGAAGGGAATTATGCTCATGTGATTCCCATGACCCTCGTAACCAGGTCGAGAAAGCACCTTTAAGATGATTAGATGTCATGGTCTCATGATGCAGAGGAGATTCTACTAGGTACACCATGAATTTGAGGAAAAATGCTGAGGGTTCCTGGAGGATCCTACGTGAGGTGTAAGAACGAGGAGGTGGGAATGTTAGTGGAAGAGGGGCGAGGGGTGGTGTACGGGCAGACAACGACAGCATGGATTATTTAAATAACAGGTTCCCATTGGCCATTGAAATAATCCACACATGTACATGCTCTTCATTGTAAATACACCTGGTCGGAGTTCCTACTCCCCGCATTCATGCCTGTTTCAAAGGTTTCTGAGAATGAGGTCTTGTTACGGGGAGTATGGTGTCTGAAGCAGACCGGGGATACTATCTAATATCCCGTATCGTGACGATAATGATGATGATGGTTAACCCATAGATGGTTAATAAACGTCTGCATGGCTCTGGCCCAATTGGAGCAACCCTAATGAAACCGGAATAGGCTGTTTTAGACTGTAGATGAGGTCTGGACATTCTGATTATTAAATTCATATAACCTTCATTGTGTACAGTACTGTATATGGTATATATGAGCCTGGTGTTGGCTTAGTAGTTTGGGTGGCTGGCATATGATCTTAGGGTCCTGAGTTTGATCCCGTTCTCATTGAATTTACAGCAGGTGGGTTGACTCAGCCTGTCATCCTTCCAAGGTCGGCGAAATGAGTACCAATGTACTGGTAGAGGGGCACGCATCAGTGGCACAGCCGAGCTTCCAAGAAATGATAGCTACCCGTCAGCCAAGCTGCCATATGCAAGAACAGAACAGAATTGTGTGATATATTATATAGAATATATATTTGCAGAACAGCCATAGTGGTAAAGGGAGTAAGATAGACTAGTTATTTCATGAATAAAAGTCCACATAAGTGTGTGGTTTCTGTGTGGAATTATAGGATATGTGTCAAAGTGTATTCAGAAGCCATAAACGTGGCCCTGTAATGTGTGTAAATCCCCACCATTCCTCCCCTATTGATCCTTTAAATTGTTTCCCTTTGTAATCTGTCTATGTGTTTCTTTTTACAAATTTTGAGCAGCTTTTAAGCATTGTGCGTCAGCGCCCCACCGGAGGTAAAAGAATGCCTCGGAGGTTTGAAGGTGTCTTCAAAAGAAACTTCGCAAAGGCTGGCATGCAGCCAATCTTGCCCGGCGCGGGCAGTCGAGAGAACTGTAAAAGGCCGTGCTAAGAAGTTCCGGTGAGCCGATGAGTGGAAGTGTAAAAGCGCAAGAGTGGTTGTGGTTGTTGGTTTGTGTGAGGTTGTTGAAGTCATTTGTGGAAGAAGTTTTTTTATTTATTTATTTATTTATTTTGTATACCTTGTCGAGGCTCGTATGAGAGCAAACACACAACCACAGCAAGGGGCATGAGACAAGAGGGGCGGAGTGGGAGGGACAAAACAGTGGGGAACAGACACATTAGGAGATCTGTGGAAGGGAGAGGGATGGGACGGGGAACATGGGGAAGAGAAGATGGACATTGCAGGGACTTTCAGGAAGGAAAGCAGGGGAATTGAAGGAAGTGGGCTTGGGTGGATTATCGGGGGTAGAAAAGATCGAGGATTTGGATGGGGGATGATAAGAGGTGGTGTGAACAGCTGTTTTGAAAGCCTGGAGGGAAGAATGGGAAAGAATATAGTGAGGGAGTTTATTCCAAAGGCGGGAAAAAGAGGAATGAAAGAGTGAAGGTGAGCAGATGATTCGTGATTTTGGTAGTTTTACCAGAAGGGGGTTGTTGGCGGACCTTGAGCGCCCTGTGGAAATGTGGTGGGGACAAATCGCAGAGAGAGCAGGGGGGGGCAAGGCTGGAGAGGAGACGGTAGAAGACAGAAAGACCACCGACCAACCTGCGTGGATTGAGTGAGAGGCCAAAGACTCAGCTTCATTGCGGGAGATGCCGATGATCCTAAATGCCCTGGTTCGACAGCGTGAAGCCAAGAAAGGTGGAGGCAGGGCACCAGCCCAGAGGGGAGAGCAGTACTCCATCAGGCTACGGACAAAAGCTTTGTAAGTGGTCAGGAGCTCAAGAGGGCCGAGGAAGGACTTTGCACGATGGAGGATTCCCAGTCGGCGACTGGCTTTGGAGGCGAGGTTGGAAATGTGACTTTCCCAGGAAAGGTCATGGCAGATAGTGAGACCAGAAGCTTGAAGAAAAAGACTTCTTCCAGAGGATTGTTGAGAAAGTGGATGGGGGGGTTTTCTAAACGGTCCTTTCGAAGAGACATAGTGAGAGTGTGAGATTGTGTTGGATTGAAAGAAGGTGCAGTGAATTGTGGCCTTGTGGTGTCTTGTGATTGTGCATGAAGAACGTAGACAGAGAGCTATGAGCACTGAGAAGTGCAGACAGTGGTCAGTAAAGGCCCACGGAGCATGCAGTATGTCGAGGGGAAGCGAAAACTGAGCCACCGCAAGGCGCAACCATGCATGACCACCATACATGAGAGGGTTTCTTAATACCTCATCACGCATTTAAAAAATCCTGTCTTACTGCGTGTGAGTGACTGGGCCTTGCTTTCCCATAAGCTGTCAAACTATCATGGGCGTGGGGCTATAGCCTCTCTTCAAGAATACTGATGAGTGTGTTTTCTTCTTGTCCTTCCACCTCGCTCTTGCAATACACTGTTTTTCCCCCATTGGCGAATCGGTCTGGTTTGGATTTTTGGATTTGGTTTTCCGGCGGCTCTGATTTGGAAATGGTAATTATTGCGTGGGTAAGACCGCTGCTGTTATAAAATTAGCGTAAAAAGTCTCTCGTTAGAAGTTTCAAAACAATCGTTTGTCCCCGGTTTTCACTCAGCCCTCATCCTTTTAGATGGACGAATCGGTTGCAGGTGGCAGGACTTGGAGTTTCTCTATGTCAGAAAGCAAAGTAAAGATCTGTGCAGCTTTCTGGCGGATGGCGGAAGCCCCCAAGGACTATCCACTATCCCCAAGGACTATCCATCCGTAAAGCCGCTGTCACACCTTGACGATTTAGCCAGCGTATGCCGACGTATGAAAAATTAGCCGAATACGCTGGCACATGTCGAATACGTTATGGTAAGTTTTGTATACGTTAAGAGCACGCTGAACATGCTGAAGGACGCTGGCATACGTTGTAGTACGCCGAGCACGTCGACAAATTTTAAGCATGCTCAAATTTTTAGACGTATGCCAGCGTATGACGCACACGTTCCGCATATGCTGCCAATAAGTTGTAGGCACGTTATGCGATCGTTGACACACGTCGACACACGTTACTTGTAAGTTACTCATAAGTCGAACCACGTCGAGGTAATGTTTAGCGTACCCGAAACTTATTTATAACCTATGAGCAACGTGCTTTGAACCTATGAGTAACGTGCTTTGAACCTATGTGTAACGTACTGTATCTCCAACGCATATTGACGTATGTAAATGTATTTGATGTCTTCCGGACGACCACAGAACTTACTGAACATGTTACTAACTTACAGCTATCCGTATAAAAGCGTATTGGCAGCATTTAGGGGAATTTGGTATATAAAAATGGGGTTCACACAGGAGGAACCCGTCAGTGTTCCAGACTCCATGGTTTTTATTTTTTATTTTTTTCTTCTTCGGCATGACGGTGATGTTGACACTTCGATTTCTATTGCGGTTATGATTTAAATCGTTGAGCGGCA